>CM040244.1:115168950-115668950 GCA_022545495.1 Chrysanthemum lavandulifolium
GGAGGCGCATATGCATGGTACTGCCATTGGCCCGCAGGACATGATGATGATGATGAGGATGACGACGAGCAGAGCCACACCGCAAAGATCGCCAGGGGATGGAGCCAGAGTTCACCGATGCCTACAGGCATATATCCAGTGGAGACTGGCAGGCCCACCAGGGAGCATGGATGGGCATGATGGATACATGGATGGCTCAGCAGGACCACCGGGCTAGCTGGACATATGATCACACCATTCAACAGATGCAGTACTTATCTATGCGTGATCACCTCGAGCCCATCTGCAGATTGATCCGTTCCCCGATCGAGAGGAGGATTACCCGCCCTACAGGTACACTGGCCACCTTCCCCCGGGCTATGACCACCCTCTGATCAATGATTTTCTTGTTTGTTGATGATTTTGTTGTGAACAATTATGGTTGGATATTTGTTGAGACAATTTGAATTTGGGTATGTAATAATTTAGGATTATCTTGATACAATTTGTGATGTGGCAATGTGGTGATGTGGGATAATTTGATATGTATGTATATATTTGTGATGTGGATTGTTTCTTAATTGTTTGGTTGTTTTATTTGTTTTTCATCTTTATTTGTATGTTTTATATATCTTTTTCATTATTGGTTGATTCCCATGTGTGGAAAACTAGAAGGGGGTTGAATAGTTTTGCCAATTAAAATTTCGTTTTAAACTATTTAGATCGACTTATGTCAATCTATTTGAATGTAGATGTTGGACGTTGATAAGGATTTTGTAGGACCTTACTTTTATCAACCTTATCACAAACCCAACACGTTACCACTATACGCGTAGAAACATGTTAACCACAAACACAAACGAAGCTTAGAAATGAAGATGAGAAAGATGGTGACTTGAAGATGTAAACCGTATGTTGTAGAGAAAAGAAGAAACAATAAAGTTGTATTACTTGAAAGAAAAACACACACACACACACTTCACACACCCTCAAATGACCATTTGAGGGTATTTATACTCTAAATACAAGATGCCCTAAAGGGCTTTCTATGGGCTTCTGGGCTTGGACATGGGTTGGATTGGATATAAGGAAAGCTTAACTAAACTAATACCCATTTAGCTTAGTCCAATCCACGAGCCCGTTGACTATTCTATCACGATATCTAACACACGATATAAAGTTCCTAAACGTGAATGACCATCACTTCTAATAAAAACTATTATAACAATCTTCCCTAAAGGGGTGGTCATTCAAAAGATGCTCTACTTGATTAGGTCTTTACTTTTCTCGAGCTTGAACTTTATGTGTAGATATAGAATAGTCTTAATTCTTTGTTCCTTCATGCTTTGTGATCGATAATGTAGTTGTTCGCCATTGTCGCCTTCGTTGGTTAGGTGTCTCCACGCCTTTCTCCACCATGCTCACACTTCTATTTGTCTTTTGGTTACCAATGATGTGGTTCTCTTAGTCTTTAAACTTTGTAGATTCTTTGACATTGACTTAAGAATCATCTTTAACTTTGAGTAGCCTTTGATTTTGATGAGAACTTTCATATGTTGTTGGTATGAGCATGTGGCAGTCCGCACGATCAATCCGAGCTTCCATAAGAAGAAAACATAAAAACAGTTAGTAATAAGCGGATTCCTGCACTTACAAGTTTGAATTTTGAGGTGTTAACAAAGATAGTGTGAAAACACGCCTCTAATTCTCACAGAGGCCATTCTCGAACTGAGTCCCACAAGTGAGATAACGCGATGTACCAAATACACCTACAGCTCAGATGAGTCGAGGTACAATCAAGCATCACCTCATGATCAGAGACCGCTTGAGACACACTAAGCGTAATCCACGGGAGTTACCAAGTGACCGCTCGTGGATGCTTGATGTTGACCCCGGTGAGTTTCCATTCAATCATCGAAGATCACGTATGAAACTTCTCATAAATGTTCGGCAGATTGCTAAGACTGCGAGGACTCTAGAATATATCACTTGTGTCCTTATTGATGAACAACAAGCGATGTCATGTCAAGTGTTCCTATGAGATCTTTTGATGAATCTCGTGGCTCTAGACTCAATTAGTGCATTTTGGTTTTCCGAGCGGAGACTAGGAGAGGGTCTCCTTCTTCAATACCAACTATCTCTAAGAGAAATTGATAGATTATGTAGGGTTCCCGTGAGAATGAAATAAACCTTTTAAGAGGAATTGAGTGGCTAGAAGGTTTAAGGCATCACCGGGTCCATGACGCCTTTGTCTTCAATGCCGTTGTCATCTAGTGACAACCAAGAGCATATGTATTGAACCCGTTTCGCCCTAAGGTTGATTATGGAGGGCTATTTCTTTTCACCCTTTTCATTACATTTCTTTTAATTCTTCAACCCTTCTTTCTCCTTTCTCACATTACTCCTTTTTCAATCATTCCTAAGGACTTCTAATACTAACTATTTGTGATGTCCTTGGGTAGATCCTCCGGCTCTGGCGGATCATAGGACAATTTCCTATTCTTAGTCACCTTATAACTCCATGACCGTCCTATTGTTGCCATAAAACGCGTTTTTTGAAAATCTCTTAGTGTTTATGATAGAAAACATGTTTGAAACACCGTGAGTTTTATATTTTCGTAAACACTCCCTTCACATGTACTTATAAGTTTTGATGTAAATGCACATAGAGGGTAGAGTTCGCACTTTTGAATTGATCGACTTTAAATGAACAAGACCGATTCGAGACACGCTTACATCACTAGAGAACTAGTTTGAAATTATTACCTATCCCGGTCAAGTCCATAGAAATTTTCTAGATGGTACATGATTCCTCGTCAATTCATTGGTTTCAATCGAGTCGAGCTCTTTTGAGAATCAAACAACGATCATTAAACTTTTGATCACATTTAATCACGCCTCCCCTCAAAAATAGCATATTCGTGATATTTTTATATCAACGGATTAACAACATTTTAGAATCTTTTGGGAGACAAACGGATATGATTTAAGCATGAATTTGGAACATTTTTGTTTTATACTCCCCTTTAATAAAGCATAAACAATTAAAGGGTTTTAGAGGAGTTATCTTGAGCACAAAATATTTTGAAAGATTTTGAAAATCTTTTGAACAATCTTGAAAAGGTGCTCAAGATGATGATGATTTCACCATTTATAAATGTAGTGCATCAAGCATACACTTGATTTTTCTTTAAAAGCACGAGTTTTGATTTGAAAATAATCAAAAGTCATCATTTCGGTCCGGGTTTGTAACGATGTATACGAAAGCCATTATTGAAGAAATTTTGAGAAACGATATGTTTTAGAAAACATATTAAAGAACTCTCGCCAAGCATCCGTATATGCCCGTATCATTGTTGAATGACATTTCTAGAAACGCTGAATATCGATTATACGAGAGACATGTCGTGTGAAGAATATTTTTGGATTTTGATTTTCTATTGTTTTTGTATTTTGAAAGTTTTATATTTTATATTTTGCTTTTGTTGGTTTTTCAAATTTTGTATTTTGTTTTTCAAAAATATTTACAATAAGCTTTTGGAAAATCATTTTCAAGAAGATTCGAGAAGACGTTCTAACTCCTCGGGGTTAGGCTTCAATTCCAATTCGTCGAACTAAATAGTCAAACCTTTCTTTGGAAGGGCTTTGGTTAATAGATCGGCGAGTTGGTAATCTGTCTTCACGAAGAATAATTCAACATAGCATTTTCGGACGCACTCTTTGATGAAGTGGTAGCGGACTCGATATGCTTAGTCTTTGAGTGATGAACAAGATTGCATGATATGGCTATGGCACTTTTCGAGTCACAATACATAGGTATTTTATCGAAAGTAAAGCCATAATCTGTGAGTTGTGTTCTCATCCATAGAACTTGAGCACAACACGCAGATAGAGACACATACTCACCACGGTTGAAAGTGCAAGACAATCTTGTTTCTTTGAAGACCAATGACTAACTTTTCACCCAAAATTGTGCTCCTCCGTATGTACTTTTTGTTGTAACTTGATCACCGCGTGGTCCGCATCCGAAAAGACAATTAGATCAAATTCGATTCCTTCGGATACAAAAGTCCCATGTGAATGGATGTCTTCGGTACCAAAAGATCCTTTTAACCTCTTTGAGGTGCAGCCGGTAGGCTTAGCCTCAAACCGTGCTAATAAGCAAACAACAAAATGAATATCCGTCGACTAACGTTGAGGTACATGAGAGAACCAATCATGCTCGATATTTCTTCGTCAATAGGTTTCCCAAACAAATCGGCTCCAATTTTTGGTGAAGTTACCATTGGTGTTCGACAGATTCACAATTATCCATACCATGATTTTTCAAAATCTCTGGTGTATTTAGCTTGATTTATAAAATTCCACGTGGGGACTGATGTATTTGTAAACCAAGAAAAACTTTAGTTCCCCATCATGGACATTTCAAATTTACTTTTCATGAGATTTTCAAAATGTTTTGAAAGATTCGGATTAGTGGACCCAAAATGATGTCGCCCACATAAATCGAACAATCAAAATGTCGTTTTGCATTTTTATGTAAACAAGGTAGGATCAACTGTTCCTTTGGTGAAATTGTTTTGGATAAGGAAAGAGGATGATTCATCATACCACGCCTCTGAGCTTGTTTTAAACCATAGATTGCCTTTTTGAGTTTGTAGACGAGTCCGGATGTTCCATGTCTACGAAGCCTCCGCCGACTCACTTACACTTCTTCTTCGTAGTTCCATTCAAGAACGCGCTCTTAATGTCCATCCGATAAACCGTGATGTTTTTGTGAGTGCGATAGGCTAAGAATATCCTGATCGCTTCAAGTCTAGCGACCGACGCCGAATGACTCTTCAAAGTCTATCCTTCCTCTTGTCTGTATCCTTTGGCCACAAGACGAGCTTTGTTGCGTAATTACAGTCATCTCTTCATCCCTTTTGTTCTTCCATAACCACTTGAGATCAATGACACGGACGTCAATTGGTCTTGGAACCATTTCCCAAGAGTCATGTAGATGGTATTGGAGAAGTTCCTCCTGCATTGTTTCTATCTATGCGGGTTCTGCCATTGCATCGCGAATGTTCTTTGGCTCTATATTGCTAATTGAGCAAAGGTAAATGCACAAGTCGCAATCGGTGGCAAGTTGGCGTCTCGTTTGAATTGGCCGTGACGGTTCACCAATAACTTGTTCAATTGGGTGGTCTTTTGTCCACTTCAGAGTAGAAGGATATCGTTGGTTAAACGTATGCGAGTTAGATGGTTCTCATAAGCATGAAGATGATTCAGCTGATTCCGTAGAAAACGGGTTTTCAAATAAGTCTTCATCTAACGTTGCATCGTTTTGGTTTTGGTTTTGCTCATCAACTGCTGGTAGAACGGGTGCAAGAACTGTAGTAGATGTAGATGATGTAGATGGAGTTGGTGCATTGGTTTTGACCGTTGTAGATGCATCTTCTGTGGGTGGTGGTGGATGATTTTGAGCGGTGCAATGGAATGATGGTTTGATGCATTTGTCGAAGTTCCACCATAGTATTCATCGAACATTAACTCAAGAAATTCTCCCATTCTTGTTCTTTAGGATTGTCAAACGAAGTTGATTGAGCTCTTGAGGTAACGAGTCCTAAACCGATGTGTCCGTAAGTCTCCGGGTTTAGTGCGGGTTCTAGAGCGAGTCTCGAAGCCATATGTGAAAGTTCATCAAATTTCACATTCATCGTCTCCATGATCCTCCTAGTTCTTGTTATACACCCTGAATGCCCTCGAGCTAGTGAATATCCAATGAAGATTCCAATATCACCTTTAGCTTTCCGCTTTCCTAGATCTTCTCTCGTCATTTGTCGGATAGCACAAAGCGCCAAACACGTGAAAGTAAGATATATCGGGTTTTGTTGTTCACAAGCTCATACGGGTTTTATTGAATCTAGGATGGATTAGGGATCGATTACGAGTGAAACAAGCAAAGAGCAACAACATCACCCAAAGAAATAACGGTGCACTAGAATAAATTAGCATTGTGCGAGCAGCTTCACAAGAGTACGATTTCTTCTTTCAACTACCCCATTTTTTGTGGAGTTCTAACAACCGATGTCCGATGTGTGATTCCAACATCTTCAAAATAAGTTCTTAACTCCCGATTAGTGAATTCAAGTGTCGTTGTGCATTCTTACAACTTTAACCGGAGCTTGAAGAAGTACTTGAACACGCTTCGTAAAGGTGATGATGATGCTCGGTGCTTCGCCTTTTGATCTCAAAACCTAACCCATGTATATCTTGAATAATCATCGGCGATAACAAGAATATACTTTTCCGTTAATGCTTTCAACTCTCATTGGGCCACATAAGTCCATGTGCAACATATGCAACTTTGCTTCCGAACTAGGTGATTTGGGTTTATATGATGCTCTTTGCTTTTTCCTTGTTCGCATGATGGACATAAGTGATCCTTGGTGTATTTGAATTTTGGAAGTCCATTGACGATGTTGTCTTTGGCAAGATTGTTGATGGTGTCGAAATTGAGATGGATAACCTTCATGCCACAACCGTGGATCTGTTCCGGATGCTCGTGTCATAAGACATATTGGTGATGAAGAGGCCATTTGATTAATGTCGATAGCATACAAGTTTGTATCACGATTCCCGTTAAGAGATCATTGCCATCCAAGTTTCTAACAAGCAAGCATTTTTCTAAAAGCAACCTCTAAATCGCATCACGTAATCGCTCGACCGAGAACAAATTGTGTCCCAACCCTTGGACATAGTAAACCCGAGTGATCAAATAATTTCCAAAAGGTAGATCTCCATAACCCATGATAGTTGCTACATGATCATTTCCGAAACGTACGGTTCCATGAATTGCCGAGATTTAAATTGATCGCCAGCCTTCAGATTCCCGGTCATGTGCTTGGAGCAACCCGAGTCGACGATCCAAAGACAAATTTCGATAACCCGCCAATAATGTAAGAAGAAGATTTTGGAAACCGCTTTGATTTTGGTTCCTTTAGGTTAGAGGTAAAATCCGATCACACTCATAGAAGTCATCTATTGGTAAGACAGTGCATTACTCATTCTACCATTCTTGAGTGTGAAAGTTCTACCTATGGGTTTCAAATGTCATCCCTAAGGTAAACATGATGCTCCTATCAAGAGTGTAAAGTCTAAGTCTCGCAACTAGTCTTTTATAGGTTTAGCATAAGTTCTTCTAGGAATGTTCTTCCTAAGTGCTTAACAATCTCATTCTTAGAAATACACTCATCATGAACATTTGGTAAAGATTTCTATAAGTTAAACAAACAGATTCAACAGATTCAATAAACTTGGCGATTTCATAGGTTCATTACATTCGGATGAAATGTCTTTCTTATTACAAAGCTGTAAATTCCTAGGGTGTTCTTCTACTTTCTTCTCTTTATTCAAGCGACTACTCTTAGAGGCAAGCGAGACTCTATTGTTCCTTGTATTGCTCTTAGGCTTTAGTCTGCTGCTCCTGAGGTGCTTCTAGTCCGTAGAAGGTAAGGCACACTCATTAGGATTCACAATCTTATCTAGAGAAATGGTTTCACTCTCCTAGTCTCTTTAGAGTGCTTTTCTAAACTTATGTCGTTTGTTCCATATGTTTTAGATGTAGAGGCGTATTTAATAGTGGTACTCATCTTAAAAAGGCCGGAGCTAAAACTTTTGGTTTCTCAATAACCGCTTTTCCTTTATCAACATTTTGTTTAGACAAGGCGGTGGAGTGATCGATTTTGATAAATCATTTTTCTCATTGACTTTTGAGGAGGCATTGAAATGACATTTTGTTTTTAAAACCGGTTTGGGAACATTTGCTTTCTCCGTAGTCAACGGTTTTGAAATCTTAGTATCCATGCCTTTCCTTTTTGACATTCCGGTGAGCCCTCAAAAGATCATTTTTCGCTTTCATGTCATTGTAGGCACGCTCATACGATAGTTTGTCATACTTGCATTCCTCGGCTTTTTCGATCAAGTTGTTTAAAATATGAGACATTTTCTTTTCAAGTTTCTCAAGTGCTTTTTCATATTTTGAAACAATTTTGGAGGTCTCGATCGAGTCTTTCATGATCTTCAACGTAATATGTTTGTAAAATAATGGACATAATATCGAGTCGAACATCTTCAAGAGAGAATCATTTAACTTTTCCAAAACTTTTATTTGTTCAATACTTTCATTAGCTTGCTTTACAGGATTTATGGTCCTTGACAAAGTCACTGCTTCTTCAAAAATGCTTGTTCAAAATGGATTACCCTTGCACCGATGGCATTCGGTGAGGGCAATTTGAGTTTCAAAAACTTTCTTTGTTCGATGTCAAAATAGAGAACCGGTTGTTAGGTGTAATAGTGGTTTTAGTTTTAATATCTCTTCAAGATCCACAATTCTAGTTTTCGCATTGTCTAAAATACTTCGCATCACTTGTGTTAAAAGGATTGTTTGAAGACATTTGTTCAATGTTCGAAAAGAATTTGAGACAACAACCGGTTTTGAAACGATTTTGAAGCAGTGTTGACTCTTTGTTTGAAACACTTGGTGTGATGGAAAACTTTGACTTTTCTTTTGATTAACAAAAGTAATTCTGTTAATTTTGTTCCATTTGTTATAATCAATTGGTTTGATTTCCGAATTCTTTTGTTTCATTTTTGATTTACTCTCCTCAGATAGTTCTAATGTTTCAAGAGAATCACGAACAATTATGGGTTCATGCAAAACATTTCCATTGTTTAACACATTCTGAGATTTCTGAGCTTTCTTGAGGAACGAAGAAGGGTCATTACCAAGTGCCATTCTATTATTAGTATGAAAACGCGAATTTACTTTATTAGAAAGCATCTTGATTGTTTGAGCCGAATGACCCGTTTTAAGAAGCAAAATTTCCAAAGTTTGGATTTTCTCATTTTATCAAGAATTTCATCAAAAGAGAATCTTCTCGTTTTGAAAATCGAGAATCAACTGCTTCTTCTCTTTTCAAGATTAGAAAACATTTTTTTTGTTTAGAAAGTTGGTTATTTAAATCGAAATTTCCTTGTTTAAAGATTTAATTTTCAGTTCAAATTCACATCAAGTGTGTTATACTTGATTTGCAATAGTTGTTCTTTAGAAACCAAATTTCGATAACCAATTTCTAATTCGATTCTTTGTTTTTCACGAAATTCAAAGGCTTTTGCGTTCTCCTTGTAACTCTCAAGCTCGGGTCAATTTGGCATTCGCGGCCTTAACCCGCGATTGACCGCTCTAACTTTCTCAATTTCAATGCCACGCTTGTTGATTAATGATTCAAAATAAGCACGTGTTTCCTCATCGCTCGGTGATTTTGTGCCACACGGTCTCCACTAGGATCCACATCCGAGTCTCGAGTTAGTATTGCTACAACTCGGATTGTCCGGTATGTATCATAAGTAGGTCCGATGTCACGTATCTTTGTTTCGTCATGAGTAAACACATCAAATATGACATTGTTATAGCATGGATCAATGATTGGTACCTCGACATCTGCGTTGGGGTCATAGACGGAAGGTGCGTTAATCGATGTCGTATTTAGTCTCCTCAAGATTTGCCATGAAGATCACGGTTTGCATTGAGTTCCTCGAGGTCTTCCAAATCATCCATAATAGCCATGAAGTCATGTTCCTCAAAGACTCAATTGAAGTCCAGTTGTTCCTTTTGTACCAACATAATAGCTTTACGAAGATCGCAAGATCCTTCTTTTTCGCTTAGTTGGACAATTCCTTGCCATGTGACCCAATCCTTGACAGTTATAACACTTAACCCGATTACCTTGATTCACATTTCCATAATTCCCAACGATCGAGCCGCAACATTCCCATTCGATTACCTAACGCTCTATTCCCAACATTCTCGACCCAAGTTACCCTAATTCGAACCGCCTGATTACCCATGTGAAATCCGGTAGCATATCCTCGCCGATTCCCAATAACTCCAACCATTTGTCCTTGATGACCCATATTCACACCCGCTATGCAATTTGCACTGTTGCGAGTGTTTGATGAAATCCTTTGGTTGTTGTTAGTTGGTGTGGAATAGCGACCTCAATGCTTTACCCAATAAAGAAAATACTTGTAACAAAGCTTCTTCGGTTCCATTTCAAGATCGGTGATTCGTTGTTCTGGTAATGTTGTTGTTACGGTGGATAGGTTTGTTGTTGCCGCAAGTTGTTGTTATTGGAAGATGATGAAGCTTGTTGTTGTGTATTCACCGGAGTTTGAGTCTTTGCAATGAGTGCCAATGGATCATGATTCTTTGCTAATCTTTCTTGCACGACTTCATTCACTTCATTTTGGTTTTGTTTGAGGAAAATCATTGAGTTGATCAAAGTTCACTTGATGTAAGTCTTTTGTTTGGTTGACAATAGTGACATATCGCCCCATTCTTACGGTAGATTGTTCAAGAACTTGATGTTGCTCACGATAGTTACGGGTGTCAACTTGTTTCGATAAGCTCATTCATTAAAGTGCAGAACCTTCCATAGTAGGATTCAATGGATTCTCACAGGTAGATGTAAACTTCTCCCAAGCAGTTAGCGACTTGTTCTTTGTGTCTTTTGACCAATTTACATTTCCATGACAAAGTCGTCTAACTCGTTCCCACATATCGAAGCGGTTCACAACTGCTCTACTGGCGAGAAAGATGGCTCTTGGTAAACCCGGTTGGACAATATGAATTGCCATGTCATACGCTTCGACTTCTTCTCGATCCTCTTGAGTATTCCGATTCTTTTGAAGATGAAAAAATGGTGGGACGGGAGGTGTTGCAGCAGCATTTCCGTGGTCTTGGACTTGTCGAGGTATGAAGGGTCCATCACGAATGGATTTGATCATCAATTTTCCATTAGGTTTTGTCTTGATGTAACGAAGCATTCGACTTGTCCATTGAAGATAACCACCTTTTTCCAACATAGGAGGACGGTTTCGCACCTACCGATGAATGTCTTGTTGAGTTGCCATTAATGAAGGTATGATATGATAAAGTTGATGTAGGATCGATTCAACGATAAAGGAGTTGTGTTGGATGAAGATTAAGCTCGGTTGTTGTAGTGAAAATTTGGTCTAAAATGTAAAACCTCAATAACTTCGCTCGGAGCGTTTTAGGACTTGAAGGTTGACTCTCGCGGTCTATTCTCCTCGTTCTTACGGTCGTTTTGATGGGTAGATCGCTGAAAACGGATTCTGGTTCAAAAGTTATAGCCGTTTGAAGTTTTGCTCAAAATCTTACTCGTAAACCCGGTTCTTATGCGTAGAAATGAATGCTTATGCGTGGGATTGCTTATGCGTAGGAGTCCTTATGCGTAAAGAGCTTAGGAGTAGGATTCTTATCGCGTAAACCTAAGGTTAAACGTAAGTCTTATGCGTAAGCGTTAAGCGTAGAAGTAAAGTACCTTACGCGTAAGAGTTAACTTATGCGTGGAGTGCTTACCGTAAGCTTTTGCTTATGCGTAAGAGTTGGTTTAAAACTAAAAATCCTTTACACCATCACAAACGTAAAAGATATCCGAAGTCGGTGTTCCACACACTTATCCAAGTGAGGAAGCACCGAGTCACCTTTGTTGCACGAAGATTCTTCACCAAAAGTTATGCGAGAAACTTATGCGTAGAACTAGGGTTTTGACTTTCTTCGCGTAAAACTAGGGTTTTGACCCATGCGTAAAAATTTCCAATGATTCAACCAATTTCGATGCACAAACAGATTTTAAAACACTCAAATAGCACAAAAGCTGACCTTTTCACCCAAAGTGCTTTGAAAGCTTGGCGAGAAACGTACACCTCAAAAACACGATTTTAAAACTGATGTAAAACACGTAAAGCTTCAAACTTTTTTGCAAAACTATGCTCTTTTTTTTTGGGTAAAGGGGAGTAATCCTGCACCCTTGTAAAATATATTAACCAAAAAATTTAAGTACAACGGATGAGAGTGAATCTCTTACCTCGGCCCGTTACATGGGCAACAAACACACACTAAAAGTGCACTAACCAAACAAATTACATAAGAAAGACATGCCAATCTTATGAACTACCAAACAACCAAATTTACTTCCTACCACGACCTAAGAGACTAACATCATACATGTCACACATATCCTCCAATTGTCTCGGTAGATCGTAGACTTGCTCATCATAATCATCAAAATCTTCAAGATCAAAACCCCACCACCCTTTTGAAGCCAAAATGACGCCATAGGGTTATCGGCTCCAAACCTCATCATCTTCCTTTGTCGAGCAGTTACATTCCGACTTTAGAAAGCGGATTACTTACCTTGGTATCGGAAGAATTCACAGGTCTCTTGAGGCTTAGAAGCCGCACTCAATATCAATCTGAGAGTCCTTCCCGAGAACCATCAATACCGCTTTTTAGTAGTACCGAACACTATACCAACCTTAAACCATAAGAATCTTGAAGATTTTAGTGCAAAAAATAAAGTTTTAAGCGTGACCACTTTTGATACCGAGAGCTTACGCGTAACAACACAAACAACAAAAAACGTCAACCAACCACTCCTAAACCATTGTTAGGCGATTGATACCAATTGTAGGACCTTACTTTTATCAACCTTATCACAAACCCAACACGTTACCACTATACGCGTAGAAACATGTTAACCACAAACACAAACGAAGCTTAGAAATGAAGATGATAAAGATGGTGACTTGAAGATGTAAACCGTGTATGTTAGAGAGAAAAGAAGAAACAATAAAGTTGTATTACTTGAAAGAAAAACACACACACACACACACACACTCAAGCACACCCCTCAAATGACCATTTGAGGGGTATTTATACTCTAAATACAAGATGCCCTAAAGGGCTTTCTATGGGCTTCGTGGGCTTGGACATGGGTTGGATTGGATATAAGGCAAGCTTAACTAAACTAATACCCATTTAGCTTAGTCCAATCCATGAGCCCGTTGACTATTCTATCACGATATCTAACACACGATATAAAGTTCCTAAATGTGAATGACCATCACTTCTAATAAAAACTATTAAGGCTATGATTTAAAAGGTACCTTTTGAGGTCATTCAAGCCCTTAAGTGATCACTTTTGTATCCGTTACTACTTAATTTCGTTCCTTTTCACTTTTAGGTCTCTTGAAGTCAAATTCTCGGAATGACACTTATTCGGACGAAAAGGCGCGAATATACAAAGAAAATGGCCAAAGTCAAGAATCGAGACACTCAAGTCTTTGAATTTAAAGGGACGGTCGGGTTCTACTTGTGACGTCGGAACAAGTTTTGTGATGACTCAAGAGCTAAATTGCTTATTTACAAGTGGCGGCATCGGGTTTTAAAAGCGTAGGGCGTCAGCGACTCGCACGTGCCTAGATTTGATCTAGGCGGTGCCGAGATCAAGGAGGCGGCGTCACGGTCATAAGGTGGCGCGTCACAATGATAACGTACAAACGAAAACCTAATGACCATGACCCCCGGCGTCACAATTAAAAGTGGCCCGTCGCAGATTTGTAACACTATATATAGAATCCGAATTTTTCGATTATTCATTGTGTAGTTTTGTGGAGTAAAACCTAAACCAAAACAAGGCATGTCTTGTACAAGTATTTTAGGGTTCCATACCTATCTTACATCAAGATAAGTGTTTTACTTCATTAATTCAATTATGTCTTCAATTGATTGTGTGTATGCTTGCATGTTCTCCATGTCCCACTAATTTACTTGTGTGTTTGCTTAGGTAATATGAAACCTAGTTATTGAATATTGATTGATTGTCTCTTATCTTAATTGTGATTGACCTAGTATTGCAATAGGTCATTCGTTGTGCTATTAATGCTTGATTAATCTTTGTTGAACCTCAGCATATAGTTACTAGTGGAATTGTAGGCTAAAAATCCAAAGAATACCTTAGTGTTAAGTTTATGAATCCTAGAGATTTCGTAGTCATTAACCTTTGGTAGCTTCAAAGAGTTAGGGATAAACGCATACCTTACGACCTTAGAAACATAACGCGTTAAGAATAAGGACGTGATAATTCAACCATCAATAGGAGATAACTAGGGAGTAATAAAACCTAGGTAAATACATTTTTAATCATCATACGAGCACACAACAATAGACATAGACTACGCCTAACTTAGTTAATTAGATAATTAGATAAGTAGAGTAATCGGTAGAAATACCAACCCCCAAATCCTAACCCCAAGATTCATACCTTTCCATTTCTAAAAAATATATAAAAAGATAAAAAATAATCTTCCTCAACCCCAACCTTAGCGTAGTAACTTCTCACTAGCATTCCTATTCCCTAGAGAACGATATCAATACCGTGGCTTACCCTAATACTACACTACAGCGATTAGGTTCCTTTGCCTGGGGTGTTGAAAAACTTGTTCGACGAAAGGAAGTTCCCTTGACCCCGAACGCAGTGTGTAAGCATATCAAGTTTTGGCGCACGGGAATAGAATAGCTAGTTAGGATTCCACCTCGTTTAGGTTTCCTTGCTTGATTCCTATCAAGTAAGCTTTTTTCCCATCTTTAGCTTCCTCGTTGTCTATCCCCCTTCTTCGTGACCTTTGTTAGTAACCCCATCACTTTTCATTATGGAAGGTGATAACCAACCACCACTCATCAACCCACCACCAAATGACCCACCAAGAGGCCGTACTCTTGGTGAATACTCGAGACCAAGCCACCTAGCCTAGAGGAACACCATTGAGCTTCCCGACCAAGCCCAAACTACGGCCCTGCGATCCGACACCATCCGGTTGGTGCAAAGCGGATGTGCATTCCATGGACTTCGTTAGAAGATCCTAATCGACATCTTAAGGATTTCCTTAAAATTGGCGATTCCATCGACCTCGATGCTACTACTCGAGAGACCACGCATCTGTGTCTCTTCCAATTCTCTCTATGGGACCAAGCTAGTAATTGGCTTGAGCAACTTCCCGCTGGCTCCATCTCAAGTTGGGATGATCTCACCTCTCATTTCCTTGCTCAATTTTTCCCACCGTGGAGAACTACTAAGCTTAGGAATGAAATCTTGATGTTCCAACAACGTCAAGGTGAATCTCTCTACGAAGCATGGACTCGATTCAAGGACTTACTCCATAGAGTCCCTCATCACGGCATTGATCTTTAGCTTCAAGTCCAACTCTTCTACGATCATGTCAACTTCCCACTAGCGATCCATTGACCAAGCGGCGGTGGAAAACTTAGTGATCTCCCGCTGAAGAATCATGGGGTATAATAGAGGACCTTGCTCTCTATGACAACGAAAGTTGGAATGACCCCGTGAGTTGCCCAAAACCGTAAAGGCAATCTCCTTGCCTCCCATTGACTCACAATCTTCCGACCGTAGGATGCTCGAGCTTGAAGATCAAGTTAAATTCCTAATGAGCTCCTACGACAATCCTAAGTCTTCACAACAAGTGAAAAAATCACTCTACCTTGTGAGCGTGTAGTGGTTCCCACGACACTCGAGATTGCACAAGACTCCCGAACAAGCTTTGCGAACTCGCCTCCACGCGCATCAAGCGGAGCCGGAGAGAAGTGGTACACTTTCAAGCCCGAACAAAACAACTTAGAAAACTCTTACAACCCCTCATGGAGGAATCACCCTAACCTTAAGTGGAACCAAAATTTAAGCACACCCCAAAGCTCACCTAGTCCACCTAATAGGTTCAATCCTCCAAACACCGAGAACCCCACTAGTCTTGAGGTAATTGCATCTAGATTCATGTCATCTCAAGAAACTCGATTGACTAAGCTTGAAGCCAATTTTAAGCGACAACAAGGCGAGATGACAAACAAGCTTGATGCCCTCTTAAAAGCCTTCAATAACCGGGAAATTGGAGCACTCCCAAGTGATACTATAAAGAACCTAAAAGTGAGTTCGATTTCATCGACTTCATGTTCTTGTTCACCATGGGAGAGTGTGCATCTATGCCCATCACACCTAACGGTCCACTCGGTGAATGCTATCAACAAGGGTTCCAAGCAATCCAAAATGAGGTACCAAGGCCCCGCACCATTGGTAAAACTTACTCTTGAGAAACCCGTCAACCAAGAACCCAAACCTAATCTACATGAGGAGTACAAGGAACTCCATAAAAAAAACTGGTTCTTGAAGTCTTAGCTCATGCACCTTATTATAATGCTTTAAAAGAAAAATATGAGCTAGAAGTTAGACTTGGAAAACTTGGGTCTGCTTTTGTGCAAAATAATTTACCTAAGAAGTTAGACGATGTTGGGAATTCTATTTAAGTTGATATGACAAAATACATGAAAGATGAAGGACTTATGAAGACAAAGAAAGACAAGAGACCTACTTGTTAAAGAAGTATTTAGTATTTAGTCCCTTGTAGTCATTTGTAACCCTAGTATCTCTATTATATAAACAGATACAGGGAATTAGGTTTATTAGTGTGTTAAAATGTAAAACACCAAAGTGTGTGTGTGGGAAAACCCAGGCGTGGGGTGCCTAGGGTTTTGATGAAGTCGACTTGTAGTTTTACAGCCTCAAGGATCCTTGATCCCTGTTGTATAACCGTCTTAGAGTTGATCGTCTAGGATTGGGGCTGTGGATGTGTTTTGTAGAACACATGATGATGGCGAAACCTTGATATAATAACAATGAAAGTTCTTTATTCCGCTGTGCATACATATTATTGTTCATTGTTATTTGTGCTTATTGATAATCCTAGATAAGGTCTAAACAACCTCGAGCATCGATTCTAACATGTGGTTTCAGAGCCAGGTTGCTCTTGATATTTCGGATTTCGCACGGTTTCTAGAAAAAGATGAAAAATTCGAATCTAGAAAAAATTTCATAATGCTTCTGCAGGTCAGATTTCAAGAGGTGATAACTTTATCGTTAACCGTTGGATCGGGCTGTAATTTTGGCTGGAGCCTCTATATATACCCATCTAACTTTTCACTGGAGGGATCGTCGATCTGAGCTCCCAATCAAAAGTTATAAGCTGTTGAAGTCTGCTGCAGAGAGTGGGTAAAGTTTCGAATTTTAATGTTTCAAATCATGCAAAATCAAATTTTTCTGTTGAATGGTTATTATAGCGACAAGATATTTAATTGGTTGGAGTTCTCATGATGATAGATATTTAATTGGTTCCTCGTACTAATTTATGTCGACCTATAATTGCTTATTAAGATCTACATATTATACTATTGATAACTGATCTTTTGCAAGTAGTACAATTTATTAAGGATCTAATATATCACATGCGACGGTAGAGAAATTAATGATTATCAATCATGGAATATTGTACAATTAGTGGGCCAGTGATCATTCATTAACCTCGTACATCTTCTGATGATGGGTCGGTAGTACTCTCAAATCAAATGCTTATAATCAGTTGGTGGATGCATCTCAATATTATTATATTGATGTTAGTAGATGATTTAATCCCACACGTGATCAGGGAGGTTTTGCATGTAATGGTTCTTGTGGAACTTAGTGGGTAAACATTGGGTTATGATTTACTACTGCTGTTACTCCATAAAGTATCCGTTGCTATCATCGTGATTCTACAGTTAGCTTCTTTGAGTTTCTACTGCTAGTAGAAAATTGTACCATTGCTCGTTGATTGATTCCACTGCTAGTTATTTAGGTAACCACTGCTATGTCCTGCTAGTTATTTAGGTAACCACTGCTATGTCAATATGTTACCACTACTACTCGACCACTGTTAATGATTTGGTTTCCACGGCAAGTGTTCGGTTTCCACTGCTTGTTATGCGAGATTACTACTGCTCGTCCTTTGTGTGCTACAAGTTTCTACTGCTATGGTCTCATTTAGTACTGCTACTATTGGACTTTCGGTATTGCTTTCATGTTCGAATATTCCAAGGTTGTGGAGAATGCTCTGATTGGCTATAGTTTTTATAATGGGATGATGGATGATTTTTAATAATGGCTAAGTGGCATGCAATGACTGAGTTTGGTTTTAATGTATTAAAGGTGAGTCAACACATGGATGTTGGTCGGTTATTAGTACTGTGTTTGGACTTGCTACTATTCGAAGGTTTAAAGAGAAGAATGGTTGTGTAATGTTATGGATTTTTGGCGACACACACAGAGATTGGTTCACACACACAGGGAATTTGGAATTTTCTTTTAAAAGTTTCAAAAAGCTCGTTTTTGGATTTATTGAAGAATTGATTACGAAGATGGTTATTTATCGCTTATTTGAAGATGAAGTGGATTTCTTAGATGCGTGTTCTTATTTTTGTGCATTCTTATTGTGACAAAATGTTGGAATCACTCTAAGCGATATTTCAAGTATTTATATTTCATATGTAATAGGTAGCTTTATTATGGCCTTTATGTTTGTTTAAGGTCCGACTTATGTAGAAGGCCCATAAGTGAGGCCCAAGACCCAATAAGGAATAGGGAAGGAGAGGTGTTGCCCTAGCTCCTTGCCTATATAAACTATTGTAAACCCTCATTTGAGGTTGGTTGTTCAAGTTATTCTCTCATTCACTCTTGTTTCATAACCGGTCATACTATATCGTGTGTGTGTGTGTGATAACTTGTTCATCCGCCTTCATCTCTTTCTCTTATAAGCTTGTGTTGTAAAACTAGTGACCTAACAGTGGTATCAATCGCCAAATAGTTGGGTGTACTCGTTTGTTTTGAAGTTTTGGTTTTGAATCTTACGGCGTAGAGATAACGCTATCTTTGGTCATCTTAAAAACTCGTTTTTACACTTTTTAATCCAAGATTCTTGTACTTTCAATGTTTTGAGGTGTTAAAATACTTGTTTTGGCAAAAGTTTCAAACTTCTGGCGTGGTTCGTTTTAAGCTTGTTTTTGTTCGTGGGTGTCGTTCTACAGCGTAACCCGTTTAGCGATTTTGGTACATCAAAATTCACACTCTTGTGTTCTTTTGGTACTATTGAAGCTATTCCATAACAAAAAGCGGTTTAGAAACACATTTGGATAGAATCAAAGTTACGAGTAATCTTCGGCGTAACAAAACCCTAAAATTACAGCGTAAGACTTTCCTTGGTTTGATCTTCAATTTTACGGTTTATTCCGTGTTTTCTTACTTGGATAAGTGCGAAAATCGTCGACTTTGGATATCTTTTGCCTTTGTGAAGTGTAAAGATCATTGAGATAAAACCACAATCTTGCGGCAAGCATAAAGCTTACGCGTGAAAATCTTACGCTTAAGATTCATCTTACGCGTGAACCTAGTCCTACGCATAAGGTAATCCTCGCCTAACTTTCTCGCCTAACTTCATTTACGCATAACATTAGTCTTTTCTCACCTGCAGCGTAAGCTAAATCCTCTGGCGTAACTATTCTTGTTACTGGCGTAACTTTTGGTGTTTTTACGCATAAGTGCTACTTGGTTCTTGTCATTTCTCGCCTAAGGATACTTCATCAACAAAGGTTCATTCGACTACAAAGATCCATTCTTACTACACAAGTTTATCATCATGTCTCAACCACCATACTCTAACTACTTCCCTCGCACTTATAATCATCAACAACAACAACAATTAACTCCACAACATCAACAATGGAATCAACAACAAGCCATTTATCAACAACAATTTAATCGACAACATACTCCACAACTTGGTGCTATTCCACAACCACAAATGGTTCAACCACCACCAAGTCTTCAAACTCTACCCTACACAAGCGATTTCAATCAACATCCATCACGAAGCACTATGAAGGAACCCACTTGGTTTGCAAAGATGTGTGAAGCTTTAAGCGACCAACAATCAATTCATGAAGTGGATCACTTGATAGACCTCAATGCTCACTCCGAAACTACGATCAATGGGTGATAAGGTTCTTTAGGTTACGTGATGCGAAGAAGCCACACGGAAAGTTCTTAAAGAAGGTTATCTTGGAAGGTCCATTTGAGATGCCTCTTGTCATTGTGCAGGAGATCAAGCGGTTCCACGAGATGAACAAACCAACATTGCTCTTGTTGCGATTTAAATCCTCTGAACTTCTACACTATGAAGGTGATGAACTTGCAATGGAATACATCCTTTTAGGATTACCAAACCCAATTCTTCGTAGTGTTGATGCTCAAAAGCGCACAAAAATGTGGGATCATATTAGTCTTCTTATGGAAGGATCATGTACTCAATCGGGAGGATTTGGAATCCAAAATTTACTTGGCTTATGAACACTTCATGATTGAACACGGGAGACACTAGAGTCCTATCATCATCGATTTTCGGATATCATCAATGATTTGGATAAACACAACATCATCATGCCAAGAATTGCGGTGAATACTAAGTTCTGAGTAGTCTTGGTCGAATGGGAGAAGTATGTCATTTTTCTCCGTCAGCGAAGAATATGCATCATTCTACTTATGGATTGTTGTACGATTACTTGAAGCCTCATGAGAAGGAAGTTGATCGGGAAAGGATTCTCCGTGTTCAAATTGCTAAGCGATCACAACGGACAATCAACAACTTGCCTTATATGCTCAGCGAATTATCCTCTCGACGACAACTCAACCAGCGCTTCCAACACACCTTCACGGCAACAACCTCAACCTCAACAAAATCAATTGGTTCCATACGACAACAATGCTCAAGCATATGTCGGTGAAGCTCTTGAGGAAGCAGATCCGTTCGAAGCATTGCAACAAGGTTTGTAATGATTGCTAATGCTTTTGGCGTTACACCAACAAATCAAACAATCGTATTCGTTCCTCATCTAACACACGGACTCAGTTGTTGTGAACAATGGGCGTGTTGAAGTTGAGAATCGTGATTATGGTCGTCGGATGGGCGGTGGTCAAGGGTTTAATCTTGTGGGTAGGAATAACAATGAGCTCAAGTGGTGGAAGCGGAAATGCTCAAAATCGGTTAAATGGTCTTGATGCTACAAGCGCAATGAGAAGGACACTGGCTAATGCATGCCCAAAGCCAAGGACTAGGGCGGTGCTTATTTCAAAGAGGCATTACTTTTGGCTCTTAAGGATGAAGGTGGTGGATCTCTCACAACCAAAACGAGCTTTATGGCGGATCTGAGACTCGGATGATGATATGGAGGATTTGCGGCGAATCTTTGTTATGTTGATGGCTAATATGCATGAGTGCACATGGTAATCTGAGGCCCAGTGTATGACAGCGATGGCTTGTCTCAGTGCCGAACAAACCATCATCATATCGAACTAATATCTCCGCCAATATCGAATCCGCGCGGATCGGTATTCAAAATAGTCTTCTACATCTTCTTCGATGATTATCAAGTTAACCACAGCAGTTACATTTGGCGATCAAGATGACCTTATGGTCTCCTTTGATAATCAAATTGACTCCGTGGTCGTACTTGAGGATCTAACGAATGATCATGTTGAGACTCGCGTTGAACAAGATGATCTGTTGCCTCATCCGGATTTTGCTCGGTTAATTCAAGACCATAAAATCAAAATGGAGGAATGTTATGCATTAAATCAATCCTTAAAAAGTAAAAATGCTTTGTTAACCAAGGATTTTGAATGTTTACAAATGCAACTCAATTTTTCAAAACTCAAGAAAACCGTGAAAAAGGTTTTGAAGCCGCTTTGCAAAATCTCATCAAAGCGAAAAATATTTAGAGACGGATCGTGATCTAGCCGCCTCGAAGAATGCTTTGTTGTCGAATTAGAACAAGCTGAAACATGAACATAAAAAGCAAATTAACGCTCTCACCTTAGAAAATCAAAAAGCTAAAAGGTGAGTTGTTAAATTGTCAAAAGCAGTTCTCCGCATACAAAAAGCATTCAACGAATCGGGTAGATGACCTTCTTGCGAAATTCTCGGTTTGCAAAACAAAATTAAAGAGTTTAAAGCTGTTGTTTACAAACATGGTGAATCGATATGACTATAGAAAAGTTTACCTTAAAACCTAATCCAAATGGATATGGAAAAATCTAGGCGATTACAAACCAAAGCTTTCACTAAAACATTCAAACCAACTCACGAAGTTTCGGTGCAAAATACAAAATTGATAATCTTGTCATGAGTGTTGTTGAATACCATCGTCAAGAGGAATTAGATCACGAAGGCGAGTCGATCAAAATTAAAAACGTTGTTTACAACAAACCTTTTAATTATAAAAGCGCGGTCACTTCGTCACACCAGCGGTTCTTCTAACACACCAAGGGTTATCATCAAAACACCGAGTCTTCTATTGTTAATCCCAAAGCAGTCTTTGCACAAACTTATGGTCCTTTACCTTCCATTAGCGAAGTAAACTCACAACTTTGAAAATCGAAAAATTCTTGATATTTTGACATTTTCATGGTGACCTCAAAATTTTACAACATGAGATAGAATATCGATCGAAATAAAGTTGAACATTTTCAATCGCCTCGGCGCGCGAACAAAGAGACATTTTCGGAAAAATCTTTTACCTAATGTTAAAAACTTGAAAAGTTGTGCAATTGCACAGGAAAAGGATTTTCATAAGGAACTTGGGGTAATGAAAAGCGTTTTCGAGAAAGCGAAACATCTATTACTAACACAAAGCAAAAAAAGCTGTTGAGAAAAGATGTTGATCGACTCTTGGAAGATGTTATATGTCTTGATATCCATAATGTTGTGCTACTCTATTCGTTGCCATATGCATCGATCATATCTCTGCGATATTGTTGAAGCTGTTGTAGCTGTTGAAAACACCAATAATGTGCTTGGATCGAGTCTTTAAAAGGCGAAAATAAGCGATTACACGGAAATTTACAATGCAAAGCGTCGTCTTCATTGGTGTGAAAAGATATTCACAACCATCAACTTAGTTTTCAAAGAAAATCGCTCAATTGAGTGCAAAGTCTTACGATCCTAAAATTGAGCAGCTGGATGATCAAAGCGTGTCTTTGAAAAGTCAAATCTCAAAATATGAACAAGAACTTTTAAAAGTTAAACAAGAATATGGTGTCATATTTGATTTACTCAAAAGACTCGAGATGAAGCATCTAATGAACTTGATCACTATCTTGCTCACACTAGAAGTCATGAATTTTCTTTGGTAATATTAGTTACGAAAATCAAGATCGATTCACACCATCTCTAAGTTACGGAAATGTTAGGAAAGTATGAACAACTCCGCCTCTGTGATTAAGAGATTAGCACCGGTCACACTTAGTAATCGTGAACCTAGAATTCCCCTTGCCAAATCACAAGTTGCTAATGTGTTTCCTCTCTTGAAGCAGGAATAGTTGCATCTTTTCCAAGCGTCCGCACCACGACCTAGGAGCACTCAAGCGAAGAATAGGAAGTTGCGACCTAAGAAAAGATCAATAAGGAATGCTAAAGTAGAAGAACACCCTAGGAATCGAATAAAACTCAAGTTACTTCCACTATAGATGTTGCGTCGGCAAATGTAATAGAAATAGTGATGTAGCGAATGCTAAACCATTAAGTACCTTTGATATTGATCGATGCACCTTGTGATATTTGTCAAAGAGTATGAATTCGATTGTCATGACAAATGTGTTGCTAAAGCTATAATCTCTAGATTACGGAATCTAAGAATCGGAATACCTCTAGGCCCACTAATCATTCTAAGTGCGTGCTTGGTAAACCACCATCTTTAGATTCTAAGGCAACCATTGCTATCACGGTAGCTCGCTTCACCTCCTAAGAATGTAGTACCACCTAGTGCTTTCACTAAGACTAAAGCAAAAGTAGTTATAGATGGCGAAATGGATATATAACACACTAGGATTTAAATGGATGCCTAAAATTATAAATGTGTGTATGTCTAACATATACGCTTGGAACCCTCTCACATTCGGGTTCACATCTACTTCTATTCCATACGTGTAAATGCGTGTGTAATGCGGTGTCTGAGATCATTCTGGATTGTTGATAGCGGATGTTCCCGACACATGACGAGCAACCTTAAGCTGTTATCAAACTTTATTGCAAAGTTCATTGGCTTTGTCAGTTAAGGGAGCGATCACTTAGCGACCATCATGGGCTACGGAGATTATGTTAATGGGAACATCGAAATCGGCGGGGTTTACTATGTGGAAGGCCTCGGTCTGTCTGTTTCGATGGGTCAATTTTGTGATGGAGATTTGGAGGTTGCTTTCGGGGAGAAAACTTGTTTCATTCGTGATCTACAAGGAAGCGACCTTATATGCGGCTCGCGTAATTCTAGTCTCTACACTATCTCTATGCAAGACATGGTTGCTTCCTCTCCCATTTGCTTACTTTCAAAGGCAACATCTACAAAATCATGGCTATGGCACCGTCGTCTATCACATTTAAACTTTCAAACCATCACCAACCTTGCTCGACACAAACTAGTTGAAGGACTCCCCGATTCCGGTATTCAAAAGATCACCTTTGCTCGCATGTGAACAAGGAAAAGCACTCGTGCTCATTTTCCTTCAAAGGTGGAACCGACTCTCGACATGTGCTTCATCTTCTTCACATGGATTTGTGTGGCCCGATCGCGTGCAAGCGATCAATGGCAAGCGCTACATCTTAGTAATTGTTGATGACTACTCGCGATGGACTTGGGTCTACTTTCTTCGTAGCAAAGACCAAGCTCCACAAATGATCATCACCTTTCTCACAAAGATCTGAGTTCGACTCCATAACACCGTCGAGAATCATCGAGCAGACAAAGGCCGAATTTGTTAACAAAACCCTTCGTGAATTTTATGAGAAAGTGGAATTGACATCAAACATCTATTGCGGACACACGAACAAAGCGGAGTTGTTGAAAAGCGAAACCGAGCGTTAGTGGGCTGCAGAACAATGTTAATCAATGCTAAACTTCGGATTACTTATGGGCGAATTGTATCTCTGCATGCTATACTCAAAACCGTTCCATGATCACAAAAGCATACAACAAAACACCTTTTGAGCTTGTCACAACTATAAACCGAACCTTAAACACTTTCATGTATTTGGATCCCTTTGCTATCCGAATAATGATCGTGATGATTTTGGAAAGCTCAAAGCAAAAGGCGATATTGGGTCTTTATTGGATCTTGTGACAATTCTAAAGGTTTCGAATGCGGAATCGTCGAACTAAGGAGGTAATGGAAGCGATTCATGCTCATTTCGATGAACTCACGGAAATGGCTTACGAGTATATGACTTAGAACCGGTCACAACCGTTTAAACTTCCTCAACCCCATCATCGGTGAAGAAAGCCCTCGACTAACTCGTCAACAAATGGAAGGTTATTTGCTCCTACGTTACGTGGCGACATTGATGAGCGTGCTCTGGTGTATCCATTGTTTCCATTGCACAACGATAATATTCCTATACGATACACTGCTACAACAACTCTTGTTGAAGATGCACCTACACAATTGACTCCAACACAATAGTTGAACACACGCTTCCAACAATGATGAACCGGTGATGATATTACGAATGAAGTACCCCGCTGCGATTTTGATCAAATCGTTCTTGACCCGTTTGCAAATGAGGCTGCGCACGGATGTTGCGGAATCTTCAACAAACCATTTGAATCCTCGAATCGCACAATGTATATCAACATCAACCTCTACACATAGATGGACTAAAGACCATCCTCGGCTAACATTATTGGCAACCCGAATCAACCGGTCGTTCGAGACAACGTCTTCGCTCGGATGGTGAACATTGCATTTATGCACTCGCTGTACGCCAATCGAACCTAAAAACATTAAGGATGCAATGACAAAAGACAATGGATTGAATCCATGCGGGAAGAACTCAACCAATTCAAGCGTCTTGAAGTATGGGGCGGTTGAAAGACCAGCGAGGGTCTCGTCATTGGTCTAAAATGGATTTGGAAAAACAAATTGGATCTTTGAAGGGAATGTCATCGAAACAAGTCACGTCTAGTTGCTAAGGGTTATCGTCGGGAAGAAGGATAGACTTTGAAGAATCTTTTGCTCGGTTGCTCGTCTTGAAAGGCATTCGGATATTTCTCGCGTTCGCGGCTCATATGAACATGACGGTCTATCGGATGGATGTCAAAGCGGCGTTTCTCAATGGGCAACTTAAAAGCGGTCTATGTCGACCAACGGATGGATTCGTTGATCTGAGTTCCCGAACCATGTTTACAAAGCTGAACAAAGCTCTTTATGGTCTCAAACAAGCCCCTCGGGCATGAGTGCGATAAGCTATCATCTTTCCTCATTGCCAATAATTTCACCAAAGGCTCGGTTGACCCAACTCTTTTATACAATATCACGGGGCACACATCTTAATTGTTCAAATTCGTGGATGACATCATTTTGGGTCAACACATAAAAAGTTTTCAATCGCTTTTGCAAAACTCATGAAGAAAAATTTTGAAATGTCCATGATGGGTGAACTTACGTTCTTTCTAGGCTGCAAGTTCATCAATCACCCGTGGTATTTTCTTGAGTCGGTCAAATATGCCCTTGAGCTGTTAAACAAATTTGGAATGATTACTGTGATACTTATGCCACACCAATGGCTCATACCAAGAAATTAGATCTTTGATTTACATGGGAAATTGGTTGACCCTACCAAATACCGAAGTATTATTGGGTCTCTCATGTATCTAACGACTAGGAGACGATATTGTCTTTCTTGGTTTATCTATGCTCCGTTATCGATCGCGACCAGCTGAAACCCACCTCTACGAGGCTAAAGAATCCTCAGATACATCAAGGAACCATTAATTTGGGGATCGGTATCAGAAGGATTACGGTTTTGAACTAATAGCTTTTTGGGGCGATCACGCGGGATGCTTAGACTCGAGGAAAAGTACTTGAGGAGCTCTACAATTTCTCGGTGATAAGCGGTGTCTTGGCAATCTAAAAAGCGAGGATTGTACATTTGTCATCAAGCGAGCGAGAATATGTAGCCATGTCGCATGTTGTGCTCAAGTCATTTGGATGAGAACACAACTCAAAGACTATGGTTACGTGTTGTGAGAATCCGATGTCTTTGCGACAATCAGTGCCATTGCAATCTCGTGCAACTCGATTCGACATTTTCGAAATCAAAGCACATCGATCTCGCTATCATTTCATCAAGGACCATGTGGAGCAGTGCAGTTGAATTATACTTTGTGGTCTTGAATACCAATTGGCGGATCGCTCACCAAAGCCTTGCCTCCGCTAGGTTTAATGAGTTGGTCCACGAATTGGTATGAGGTGTTGACTCAAGAGGAATTGGATGACCTCTTAAAAGCAGTCTTAAAACACATCGAACACCAAAACATCTTTTGTAAATAAATTTTTCAAAACAAAATACAAAAATATAAAATCGGATAAAACAACAAAAATATTCTCCCAATCTACATTTCTTTCAACATGGCAAGTACATTTCTTCCGTCAACACTTTTATCTTTCAAAATTCGGTATTTTTCGATCAAGTGTTGAGGGAAAAATAATCCATTGCGCTTCAAAACATCGTGTACTTGCATGTTATCACATCTCGGTTGATTCTTTTACAAATGGTGGTACATTTCACGGTTCAAAGACACTCCTCGGACTTTAATTAATAACCTTTCATTATTTTCTCAAGTCGGGGGGTGTCGTCAAGTTTCTTTCCAAAAATCTTCGTTTGGTAACCAAAATGGAAGTTAAAGGCTTTGTGTGAAAAAGGAAAAGGTGGAGGGACTATAGCTGTCAAAACCTTAAAGTTACTTTATACAAAATACTCCACCCACCTCATTTATTTCCATCACATTAATTATTTCACCTAATATCATCTACGGTCCATATTCGTTTTACAAATCCGTGCTTTCGATTATCAATTGTAAGTGTTTACGTGTTTGGATCATGTTTCTAAACAATGGTTTTGAATCTCAAGTAAATCCTACGGCTAAAACATGTTCTCTGAGTGATTTTGTGTTCTACGCTTATGCGTAAGAACACACAATCAATCTTGTGTGTTTGGGGTGAAATGATTGGTGTCAAAGCGTTCTTATTACATCAACGATACGGTTTAACCATCAAATTCCACGGAACCACTAATTGAAGATTTTTGAAAACTAGGGTTTATAAGTCGATTTGGGTATTTTCGAATGATAAGTGATTTGATCAAAAGATTGTTGTGTTATACTCTTACGTTGTTGAATTGATGATTTCCATAGTCTATAACCACCCGAAACACGAATTGGACATCAATTGAAACTAGGGTTTAAAGTTCATAAACTTTGGGTGTTTTGATTCCTTTGCATAATAAGTGTTAAAACTTGGTCTACATGTTCTCTAGCGTCTATGATATACGAGAAAAAGTTTGGTGCTTAATCTATGGCTAGAATCCATACAGCGTAGATCTAGGGTTTAGTCTCTGCGTATGCGATTCTGCATAAGCGTGTAACATATGTTAATGCCATGATCTATTGATAAAATGAATGTATGTGTTAATGTTGATGATTTGATGGATTTATTTCGGGCCTTTGCTACGTAACATTCGAGAATCAAGGTGGTTACTAATCTCGCATAAGGATCACCTTACGCGTAGCTTGTTATCGTAAGACTTGTCTTCTGGCGTAGCTCTACGCATAAGGTTCTACAATGGACTACGGCGTATCTGTGAAGGATATCGTAAGCGATAAACCCTACGCTTAAGGTCAACTCTTACGGTAGCCTTACGGCGTAAGGATAATATATGCCTACGCATAAGCTCTCGCATAAGGTCTCCTTTTTCCTCGCGTAACATTTCTTCTGCGTAAGATAGGATTCTGGCGTAAGTCTCGCTAAGCATATATCATACACTGTCTCGCATAACTTTGCCAAAACTACGCAACCTTGGATTGACCTTCATGATGAATTGTTACTTGTACAAACTTGCAAATAAACTAATCATATCATCACGAATCCAAAAATGTCACTAATAAACTTAAATAAATGCGATATGTTGTGAAGCAATAAGTGATAAAATAAACTTTAAAACTTAAAGTTAACTAACTCATGAAA
This sequence comes from Chrysanthemum lavandulifolium, assembly GCA_022545495.1. NCBI lineage: Eukaryota > Viridiplantae > Streptophyta > Magnoliopsida > Asterales > Asteraceae > Chrysanthemum > Chrysanthemum lavandulifolium. The sequence continues at coordinate 115,197,783 of CM040244.1, forward strand.
CATTTCACGACATCATTGAATTATTGAACATACAAGTGACTTAGGACTTGTAACAATCATTGACCTTTGTACATTCAATAACTAGACAATAAGACCTTACATTGACTAACATTATGTCTTTCGATATGTTGGTTCTTTTGGCTAATGTTATTTGAGATCACGACATGGTGAACAAATGAATGTGGATGCACGAAGTTCTCTCCATTCTTGATATCTATCCTCATGGCTATCCAATGAAGATAGGAAAGAATAACCTCCGTGTTGACTTTGACACCCTCACTTGCTCACGAATCTTCATGTCTTATTGCTATCGATATTACGAGGACTCATCCGTATCGAACATGCTTACTCACTCTGCAACCATTCACGAGATCTACATCCAGCAGTTACGGAACACTATGGAAAGGGTCAAAGGAAGGGCTAGCGTGACGGTGACTCGAACCACAAACAAGTCACCATTACACTGCGAGACTTAAGGGCTGCTCTCCTTATTCTGAAGTCAATCCACCAAACTTTATGCCACACACTTTGAAGAGTTAACTCTCGATTCTTAATCAATATCGGTTATGATGAGGCTACGGGGTAATCACCAAGCACTCTCGCGTGGAGCTTAAGAGTATTCCTCGACCATGGAGAACACTCTACATGATCATCACCAAGTCATTTACGGTCGTGATAGCGGCTATGAGCATCCTAAGCTCATAGAGCGCAAATATTTTGGGCATTCGTCAACATGAAACACATCGCTATTGAAGCTACGATTTGGGATGACATGATGTCATTTCTCGACAAACTTGGCTCAAAGATTCCTACATCGGATATACTAAGCTGTTGATCTGAGAGCACTTGGACTTCATCACGATATTCCCAAGAGGCTCAATGACCCCGACAATCACGACATGTTGGCGGAACCTATTCTCTCTGTCGAGAATCAAGGAAGCGTCCACAAAGAAACAAGGTCTTTGTCTTTGATTTCCTTCTAGCGAAGATGTCGAGCTCGAAGCGTACAAGAGATATCTGGGCGGTTAGACAAGGCAAAGTTGGTCATCTTGACGAAAAATCTTACGGAACACTGTCGGAGAACCGAGAAGAGGAAGTGCGAGGAAGCACAACAAGTTTGTGAGTCAAGGAAGGTTCCTAAAGGAAAGCTCCTTCATAAGGATTGTTCCGTAAAGGAAGCGAACCTATTCCCCACTTGAACCTCAAAGACAACTTAGGGATGAGAGCTACGAAGATCTTGGGGCGGATGAAGAGGTTCATTACTCTGCTGGCTGGCGAAACACACCTCGGTGACAAAACCTCCAAGTCCTCCATTTGTCCAAGAAAAAGGAAGACTCGGCTATTGTACCTTATGATGAGAGCTACGAAGAAGAAGAAGAGCAATTGGATAAATCATACGGAAAAAGTTTCTAGCGTCAGACACATTCAAAGGCATTGAATTTGCTAAAGATCAAATGGGTGGCCCGGAGGATCAAGTGGTCTTGCCTTGCTCCTCTCCGGATCTGATGCGGTTAATCAACCCGATAAGGGATGCGGTGCCACCACTCTTACGCAACAACAACCGCTTTGTTGAAGACACATTGTGTATGATTTTGAAAGCGAGGCGAGAAAGAAAAGTCTAAAGATGGCGAGGATGATTATACAAAGTTTCTTCTAGGCAGTCCAACTCACTCAAAGGGAAAACCTCGAAACTCCTAAGGACATGAAGTCTCCTCATGTCTCCTCATCATCGGACTCTTCATCTCATTCATCACCACCACCATCAACTAAGTCAACGGATCATCATCCAAATCCGTGAAGAAACCACCAAAGTCTTGGATTTCTCAAACACATGCAAGAATTGTGAAAATTTGTCAAACAAGTTAGAAAGAAGGACATGCTTCAAAGAAAACTTAATTGGTATCTTGAACAAATGCGGTACTTACATGATGAGAATGACGAGATGCGGAAAGATAGGAAAGCTATTCGAGAATTCATGAGAAGTCATCGTCGGGGGAACTAAATGAAATGATTGAAGGTTACACTCAAAAGTACCTTGGGATATCGTTCCAAAAGTCCAAAAGGCTGGAGAAGTCGACAAGAGAACAAACCCACAAGTTTCTTCTCGACCTTGTCCCGGTGTGACAAAGAGTATTTTCGGACAACTCACCCCTAACATCGTAGCATTGGTCAAACATACAATGGCCAAAGAAGGCGATCTCTACGAATACGGGTTAATCGCTAAACTAGTGATGCAAATGTCAAAGAGATGCGGAGCGTTTACTTGAGGATGAAGCTAAATTTTGAAATTCTACTTGACTTTTCAACTCGGATCATCATGCAAAGTCGACCGATCAATCAAACGACCAAGAGATGGCGATGATAAGGATAAGGACTACGCACCTAAGCGTCGAAGCGATGCGGTCAATCTACATCTATGCCACCTCCTCCGCATCGGACTTCTTCTCAACATAAGTCTCCATCACCTCGGTCTTCTCTTGATAAACCTCGGGGCGATTCGAGTTACCACCCGACTCATAAAGCGGTGACTACTTTGAGTACGGGTGGTGGCGATGAAGAGGTCCTTGAGCCCCGACAACAACCACCTCACCAAAACAAGTGCGAAACCAAAATCATCATCAAGGCCTTCAAAGCGAAGAAGAAAGCGACTACGAATGACGTCGTATCATGGCTTGATGACGATAAAGCTGCGAATTTGATTGGTTTTCTACTCTTGTTAACGACACTCCTACCACGAAGAAGGTCAAGAATTGGTGAGCGGTAGTACCTTGGAGCATGCAAAAATCTTGCAAGAAAGATTCCGTGTGAAGAAGATGGCGAAATCCGAGTTGAGCGCATCAAGAATGGCGCATTCCTTCTTTTGAAAAACAGCTCGGAAAGTGCAATCGAGGTTGAATATCACCTTGAAAACATTGCTCGAGCCATGTCTAACAACATGGATTGGCTCGACCCGAAGCAAACATCGACTTCACTAAGCGGAACAACCCTCCATATTACCTTGTTGGACCAAACCTCTACCAACAATCGGCGACCGGATGAACCAAGGTTCCCTTGGATATTTCTTCAACACGGACACGGAATTTCTTCTCCATGGTGGCGATGGTTCACGAAAATCGCTACATCATTGACTCTTCCATTCCAGTGACTATTTACTCAAGCGCATAGCTATCGAGGCGTGCAAATCACTTGTTTTCGACAGCGTGCAAGCATCGACCAAGATGCATTGTATGGGATTCATCATTGGCACGAGCGAAGAATCTACTCTGAGTTGCACTGGTTGAAGTCTCAACATGAAGTGTATTGCTCAAAGGACATCGTGGCCATCAAACACATTGATCTCAAGTCTAAGTGGGACTACACATTCTTGAAGAATATCATAGTCAAGCGACAAGATGAGCAGGACTATGAATTCTCGAGGTGACTTTGAGAACTTGTCACTCAGCGACATCGAAGACATGTACCTTGCCAAAGTACGGTCGTATGAGACAATTCTCATTGAAATTCAGCGTGAATTTATCAAGTCGGTTCTCATCTTCATTAGGCGCATTGTGATCAAAGAGCGTGTCGAAGATATCCGGATGGTTTGTTGAATCATATCGAAGCGTGTAAACTTCACTCCACCACGACTTGATCTTCGACATCAACCGGCTCAAACAACTTACGCTCATCGACAAACCTTTCGGCATTGTTTACGCGGTGAACTTGAGCGCTTAATGGCGTGTAGTGAGCTCCATAAATTCGGGATCATACCTTGAAGATGGTTAGGGATGGATTGGCGTGCAGATTGAAGGATATCGCTTGAAGGTTGGGAATCTAAGCGGCTGGAACTCTCGGGATAGAAGGGATGTGAGAAGGATCATCACCATGATTGATGAGCGGTTGTTCGAAGGGATCGATTCGAGGCGCTTGGAGAGCTATGTTGGTGGTAGACCGGGAGAAACATCACCGGCTTTCAGCATACATGCGCGCTCACAGGAACATCAATGCACTTCACGGTACCCCTTGAATTGTTTCCTTCATATGATTTTGGATGTATGATTATATATGTGAATGGCTTGTGCACATAACGATGTACAACCCGTAATGGTCAAGAAAGGACCACGTAGTGCGCCTCGGTGCCACAATCCTTATAAAAGGGAAAGCTTCTTATTTTGAGTAAAACCTATCAAACCTTTCATTTTCAAGGTTTTGCTCAAAAGACAAGTACTTCCCATATGATTTCAAAACCTCAACCGTTTATATCACTAGTTGAGGGGAGTATTTGATTAAAACTTTGTTCACAAATTGTTCACGATGGTCACTCTTCCCATAACACTCAAAATGGTCATATTTATTCTCAAAATGTTTCAAAATAACATCTTATATGCCATTTTGAGGGAGAAAATTATGTGATAAGAAATATGTTGTACAAAATGCAAATGAATCATGTACCTCGGACTTAACCTCTGATTGGCGGTACTAAAGCTGTTTAGTAACTCGAAAAGACTTGTCTGGACGGGTAATAATTTCAAGCTAGTTCGCTAGTGATGTAAGCGTGTCTCATAAAGGACTTGTCCAAGTAGAAAGTACCATTAGAAACTCTTGATAGACATGAACTCGCGGGTATGACAACCTTTCGAGGTTTGTCTACACCTTCAAGATAGTTATTAGAGCTAGTTGTCACCTAAAAGGCGACAATGTATCTCTTTAACTATTCAACGTAACCGTGTCTCGCGGAGATTGTCTATCTTTAGTGAATCAATTCAAAAGTCGCGCTCTTTCCTCCTTTGTGCATTTAACCTTTAAAACTATTAAGCACATGTGGAGGGAGTATTTATGCAAAAACTTATCTCTCTTTGTGGTTCAAACATGTTTTCATTTACAAACCCTTTGAGAGATATTTTAACTACGATGGTTATAATGGCAAACATAGGATAGTCATGGGTTATAAGGTGACTAAGGTTAGGAATAACAGTCCTATGATCCTTGAGCCGGAGGGATCTACCCAAGGACACTACCATTAGTTAGTGTTAGAAGTCCTTAGGAATGATTATAAAAGGAGAAAATGAGAATCGGAGAAAGAAGGAGTTGAAGAATCAAAAGAAATGTAAAGTAAAGGGTGAAAAGAAATAGCCCTCAGTTATTCAACTTAGAGGCGGACACGGGTTCAATTCATATACTCTTGGTTGTCACTTAGTGACACGGTATTGAAGATTAAAAGTCGTCATGGACCCGGTGGCGCATGCACTAAACCTTCTTAGCCACTCAAGTTTCTCTCAGCGAAGCTTGTTTCATTCTCACGGGGAACCCTACATAAACTATTGGCTTTCTCTTAGAGATCGTTGGTATTGAAGAAGGAGACCCTCTCCTAGTCTCGCTCGGAAAACCAAAAAGCACTATTGAGTCTAGAGCCACGAGATTCATCAAAGATCTCTTAGGAACACTTGACATTTAATCACTTGTTGATCAACAATAAGATCTTGATGATTGATGGTTCATATCGAGTCCTTCACGGATCTTAGCAATCATCGAGAACATTTATGAGAGGTTCACATCTGTGATCCTCGGTGATTGAATGGAAACTCTGCCGGGGTCAACATCAACGACCACGGCGGCGGTCGCCGGTAACTCCCGTGGATTACGCGGGTGTGTCTCAAGCAGTCTCTGATCGTGGTGATGCTTGTGTACCTCGGCGACTCATCTGAGCTGTAGATGTATTTTGGTACATCGCGTTATCTCACTTGTGGGACTCCGGTTCGAGAGCGGCCTTTGTAAAATTAGAGTTGTGTTTTCACACTATCTTGTTAACACTCTCGAAGTTCAAACTTGTAAGTCTGGGAAACCGCTTATTACTAACCGTTTGCAATGTTTTCTTCTTATGGAAGCTCGGGGCGGGATGATCGTCTTGATTCTTCTCATGCTCACGCCAACATCATCACTAATGAAAGTTCTATTCGAATGCAACACAAAGTCGAATGATTCTTCATCAATCAAAGAATCTACAAAGTTAAAGACTTACGAGAACTTCATCGGTATTGATTTCCAGCGTCAAAGGCGTGTGAGCATGTTGAAGAATGGCGTGGAACCTTTGGAGCGTGAAGCGAACTGAAAGCGGTGATCGAGACAACAACATACTATCACTTTCACCACAAAGAACAATGATCAAAGAACAAAGTTAAAGATGGCGTCGAAACATAGCGCTCAAAGATAACGATCTCTCTACCTTTGGGGAGATTGTTGAATCAAGACAATTCCTCTCACAAGAAAGAAGAATGTCGGAAGGCGTCACACTACTATTACATCAACGCCTTCACCGTTTACATTCATATATACTTGAGGGAGATTGTTGGAATCACTCTAAGCGATATTTCAAGTATTTATATTTCATATGTAATAGGTAGCTTTATTATGGCCTTTATGTTTGTTTAAGGTCCGACATGTAGAAGGCCCATAAAGTGAGGCCCAAGCCCAATAAGGAATAGGGAAGGAGAGGGGTGTTGCCCTAGCTCCTTGCCTATATAAACTATTGTAAACCCTCATTTGAGGGTTGGTTGTTCAAGTTATTCTCTCATTCACTCTTGTTTCATAACCGTCATACATGTGTGTGTTATACGTGTGTGTGTGTGTGATAACTTGTTCATCCGCCTTCATCTCTTTCTCTTATAAGCTTGTGTTGTAAAACTAGTGACCTGGGGCTGTGGAAACCTCGAGCATCGATTCTAACATGACGATATCCGGGCTATTCACTCTTCGTGTAGGCTTGGAACTTCAAACCTCTCGATGCTCTAGCCGAGCTTAGGGTCATGCATCAATCTTGTTACATTGTCCCTCCATAGAAGCCTTAACTTAGGTAAGATAGAACCAACGGAAACCATCTTAGGTCTAGCGGATTGTAGTATTGCATATCCGGTAGGGATAATAAAAGACATGGTAGTACACGCGTGGGAGAATTGACTCTTTTGGCGGATTTCCATGTCCTAGACATGAATAAGGACCCGACATGCCCATTGCTTGTAGGAAGAGGATTCTTGGCTACCGCTAGTGCCATCATTGATTGTAAGATGTCCAAAATAGTGGTAGGAGAAGGGTGCTCGGTCAATTTACGATGTCAAAAGCATACCTACTATAAAGAAGAGGAAATCCTACACGAGATTAGGTTGGATTGATGTTAGGATTTAGTAAATCCGGTTATTAAAAGTCGGTCACCTCAAGTATATGTAATCGTTAGAAAGCTCGTGAGTCGTAGATTAGGTAATGTTTAGTAGTATTTAGTTAAGTAACACCGTGGAGGACAGACGGTCTTTACCAGCTGTATGCACGATCCGACCCGTAGGTGGCGATTTGTATAAGACTATAAATACTCTCTACCTCTAAGGTAGAGAGTTGGAGCTCATAATAAGATTTTCTTTCTCTCACTAAAAGTTCCCAACCTCTAACTTTCTCTCTAAAACCATAGTATCGCCTCTTTGATCTTTGGTTTAGTGTGTTTGTGAAATCCAATATGTTACAAATGGTATCAAGAGCCATGGTTTGATCATCTCTCTTACATATACTTGGATTTCTAGTGGTTTTAGATGGTTTTGAGTTTGAAAAAGTTTAGTGGTTTTGCATCATTTGGATCATTTCTTGTGTTAAAGTTTGAATTTTGGGAGTACTTTTGTGTTGAGAATCATTGTAAGTGCTTGGGTTTTGATTTGGTAAGCTTGAATAAGCATGTAGTTGAGATTTTTCTGATTGAAAAGTGTGTTTTGAAGTTTTTCTTGCTAGCGACTTGGTTCTCGTAGTATTTTTCATCATAGCGACTTGCTTGATAAAGGTTAGCGAGTTACGAGTGTTAGTTGTTAGCGACTTGAGCCTAGTGACTTGTCTATTGAGACAAGCCGACAAATAGTACAAGTTAGTGGATTCTCCACTACGACTAGCGACTTGGTGAGGTTAGCGAATTGCTTGAAATTGTTAGCGAGTTGTAGTGTAAACTATTAGCGACTTGATACTAGCGACTTGGATCTTAGCGAGTTGTTCTTTAGCAACTTAACTGTGTCTAGCGACTTGGTGCTTAGCGACTTGGTGTTAAAAACTTGGACCTTAGCGAGTTGCTCTTTAGCGACTTGTTGTGTAGCGACTTGGTGCATTAGCGACTTGGTTCACGAGAATTTGAGATCTTAGCGAGTTGCTACTTAGCGACTTGGTTGATTTTTGTTTGTGTCGGTTTTCTCTTGATTTAGTAAAATCCATTGAAAGAATCTATTTCTGGTTTAATCATAGAGTTATAATATCCCATGTAATCATTAACATGTCTACCAGCGTACCTACAATTATCTCCTTTGTTCTTGAGGATGTTCAAGCGGTGGTTCGAGATACTCGTCCACCTATGCTTGTGAGCCGACTACGACTCTTGGGCTCAATGAATCAGTTGTCTTGTCTTGGAAAGGAAAATGGGGTCAACATTCTCAAATCCATTGATGAAGGACCTTATCGATTGAGACTACAAGAGACTTAATTGATCTGTTGCGAGATAGAACAATGATCTATGGATTAGACGGACCAAAGGCGTATGATGAGCTCGATGATAAGGAGAAAAAGATATTTGATCTTGACATCAAGGCTTCTAACATTATACTTGTGGTCTTCCAAAGACATCTACAAGCTTATCAATCACAACACTTGAAGCCAAGGCGGTTTGGGATAATGTCAAGATGCTTCTCTCGGGTTCGAATTAACCAAGGAAGGCAGAGAATCACAACTGTATGATGAGTTTGAGCATTTCAAGATGAAATCGGATGAGAGTGTCTATGAGTACTACGTGAGATTCCATAAGCTTGTGAATGATATGAGGAACATCAAAATGACCATGCCAAACATTGAGTTGAACTCAAAGTTTGTGAACAACATGAATCCCGAATGGCATAAGTTTGTCACCTCTGTGAAGCTAACCAAAGGATTGAAGAACACCAACTATGAGCAAATTTATGCATTCCTTCTTGAGAATAAGAGACATGCTATGTTTGAAAAAGGATTCTTGAGCAGTTCAAAACCAACGGGGAGAAACAAGTTCGTCAAATGACTCTGACTTTTACACCAATGTTGGAATTACCACCAAAGCTTCTCAAGTCATACCCATGGGTAATGGTAATTACAAGCTCATCCCTAATCCGACATATAAGCCTCGACCCAAACACATTCATGGAAAACTTCATCAATCAATCAAGCTCTCTCATGGTTAGTCAAAACATGAACTCTCTCCACACACCAACAATAACCTTAGGCGCATCCAATCCACACAATCAAGCTCTTGTCGAGATGGGAAGGTTATGGTGCAACCAGTTCAAGAAAGCGTTATGAGCAGGGAAGAGGTGGAGTTGGTAGAGGATATGTAGCTAATCGAGAATCATGGAAGGAATCCAAATCGGGGTCAAGCTAAGACAATTAAGTGCTACAAGCTGTGGTGGTGATGGACACATAGCAAGGAACCGCACTTCTCCAAAACGCCCTCAAAATGCAGTACTTCAAAGACAAGATGTTACTTGTGCAAGCTCGGGATAATGGGTGTCTTTGGATGAAGAGGCTGTTGTTTCTTCTTGAGGTAATGCCAAGACATATGATGCGAGATGTGGATGAGCGACCAATTAGGAGATAGGTCATAATCATCAAAATGCCTTTCAAGTCGCCGATTGTGATGCATACGACTCGACATTGATGATGAACCTCTGCATGAGACAATTTTCATGGCTAGCATTTCTCCAATGGTCTCTCAAAGTCCCTCACCACAAAGTGGTCCATCCAAAGAAGCAATCATCTTAGAGGTATTAAAACTATACGATGATGTTGATGAGCAAAGATACATGACAAAGTACAATCAATGAAACTTTTGAGTCGGATATTGAAAATATGGGTAATATCAATGTTGTCCCATATGATCAATATGTGAAACAAAGTGAAAGTGAGATTGTACCAAGTGATGCATCTTCTGCGATCAATGATGACTATATTTTTATGAATACATTGCATGTGCCCATGATGATTACATTATTTCTAAAGCGAATGCCTATAAAGAACAAGTTGCTATTTATGAACAACGTGCTAAGTTTGAGTTAACCATCCGTGAGCGAAATGGATGACCAAATGCGTACAATTATTAGAAAAAGTAATTTTTAGAAGAAGTATTAAAACAAAAGTTAAACTCCTTACATGAAAAGCTTTCTAAAATTGTTAAGCAAAAGCAAGAACTTCGAAAAAAGTGCTTAAACAAGAATTCGGTGCTAAGGAATCAAAACTTTTGAATGATTTCTCTAATCTAAAAACTTTGAAAAACAAGCTTGAAAATAAGTTATGCGTACAAGGGAATACCATTCGATTGCTCACATGATCACTAAGCATAGAGTTCTCGTGATAAGCATAGTATTCCCATTATAGAGAAACCTAATCACGAGTATGGTAAGATAGCGGTGCTCAAAATGTAATCTATGATGGCAATGAGATTCTTAAACCTAGGCGAAACCTAGTTGCATTGAGTGCTTGAGGAAGGTAGAAAACTAGATGATGCATCTAGGAGAAAATGAATAAGAAGCTTAACGATCCTGCGTGTAAAGAGAATAACATAACGATCAAACCCCATGATTACACTAAGGAAATTGGATATCCTTGAACATGTTTAAGCCTCAAACTCAATTAACCCTGAGCGGATCTTTTGGAAGAAAGATATGGATAAGCTAAAGTTAATGTACTTGTTGAAACAAACACTCCCTTAGGAAAATGCTGCTTGACTCATGTATCCTCCAAATACACCAATGCATCTAGTTCCTAGATCTATTGCCACTAATAGCAAGACCTTAATCACCTATATGTTGTTTATCGGTTGTTTGTTGATTTTGAGAAAACATGTAAGAAGAGAATCACACCTCTGGGGATAGCGAGGGGAAGAGGTTTTGAGCAAACTAAAGAATGTTATTTAAGCGAGGTCATGCCTTTCTTTAAACAATTAAAAGGTCAATTTGAGAGTCTTCAAAAGGAATTAATTCGATATTAAAGAAATGGAAAAGGAATTTGATGCAATGATAGTTGAGGTCAATGACTATGAGCAGAACTCAAATATAATGAAGTTGAAAGAAAGAACTTGCATATTTTAAATGAGAATTTGATTTCGAGTTGTGTTGCTCAAAATGTGTTTTATCTTTGTTACTAAGCACTCTATTAATGCTTCTCGATTTCATGAATTATCTATTGCATTGAAAGTTTCCCATGATCGTGTCATTGAGCTTGAAAACAAAACTCATAACTAAATGAGAAAATTGATCGGGATGATCATGATAATTTAGTAAAACATCTTTCTAAACTAGAAGTTGAACATTTTGATTTGCAACTAAAATATCAACATCTTAAAGAAAATGTCAAAACCTCAAATATCAAGACATCCTCGGATGTTCGAGTTTGATGTAGTTTTCAAATAAACAAAGCGTGTGAGCGATTCAAGCTCATTGTAACACGATCGAGAAAGTTGAAAGCCCAAATTTCACAATTAAAGGGTGAAAAGAACAATGTGGTGGCTCCCAAATGCCTCCTCCTTTAGATTTTCGTATTCTCAAACTTTTCATCTTCAAAACTTAGTTAATGCTTTACAAAGGAAAGCGTGAGTTTTCTAGAAGAAAATGAAAAGTTAAGCGACACTTTAAAGAGTTACATTATTCAATGAAAGTCACTCGTGACAAAACAACAAAAAATAACGTCTTTACAAAAGAAATTGAGAATCGAGGAGTTAGGAAAAGGAAGCTGACACTTGTTTTAATAAGAATGTTGCATCAAAGTCATCCTCGGTTGCAAATATACTATATTATTAAATACATTCCTCCTCATCTTAGGAATAATGAACTTGTGTTTCACAACTATTGTGCTCACCTTAAGGATAGTCTAGAATGTCTCCGTGAGATTGTGGAAGAGGATTTTATAAATAAGCCTCTTGGCGGTGAAATTAGGTTTGCGTGCATTCAAGCCAAGCGATCTCAAGAGCTGCTAGAATGTTTAATAGCAACATGTCCTAAATCCTTAGGTGCAAAGGAAAAGCTGTGATGCCTTGTTCTATGCCTAGTGCCAAGAATACAAACCATTTTATGCCCGGTTTAAGAAAGTGAACACTAATGTGCCTCAAGTAGTTCGAGATCCACACTTCTAGTTCGGAATGCAAAAATAGCAAAACCAACTAATGTTCCAATTCCTCTACGGGAGGTAAGTAACACCAAATCAAGCGGTCAAAGCCTCAAGGCAACACAAAGAATGATAGGACCTTGCATGCTAGGAATGTTCGGTGGAAGAGTAGAAGATCACCTTAGGGAGAATTTGAATAAGGCGAATCGTGGTTATTCTAGTGTTAGCTCTAAGCGCATTGTAATTAATTGAATTACGCTACTTTTGGCAAAAACATGTAATGATGATTGCGTGGTTTACATTACTAATCTTGAATGTGGTGTGAATGATTTGTCTAATGCTTTCAAATGCCCAGTTAAAGCTGTTAATGTTAAAATCAAACTAAGAAGGCTAAAAGGCAAAGGAGAAAAAAGTTAGAAAAGCAGTGGAAACCCACATGAAGAAATTTAGTAATATAGGTTATCAATGGATACCTCTTGGTAGTAAGATTAATGAGTTGTGCCCTAAATTTGCTAAGTCAATGCCCACTAGAAAATGGATGCCTCTTGGTAGAACTATTCCTTAAGAAGTGAACACACTTTGAATATGTCAAATCTGGACACTAGCTTGCATCTATTTCGATGATTCTATTGCTTCTACTTACGATGTGGGTGTTCCAATCCTTGTTACTAACCAAATGGAACCCATTCTTGCATGGGATCCCAATTATCGATAATCCATTCTTATGCGTGTTCAAGCGTAGATCGTTCAAATCGTTTTGTGGTACACGGACTCATTTGTTCCAAGCATATATTTGGAGACCGGTCACGGCTCATGAACTTCGTGAGTAAATTCATTGGAACTATGAGATTCGGAAGCGATCATTTTGGTGCTATTATGGGTTATGGAGATTACGTGGTTGGAGATAGTGTGATTTCGGGGTATATTATGTTGAAGGTCTTGGACATAATCTATTTTCGTCGGACAATTCTGTGACTCGATTTAGAAGTGGTCTTGAAAACATACTTGCTTTGTTAGAGAACTTGATGGGGTGGAACTTCTTAGAGGAACTCGTGGTTCAAACCTATACACCATCTCTATCGAACATATGATGAAATCTTCACCCATCGCTTGTTGTCAAAGGCTTCCAAAACTAAGTCATGGCTATGGCACCGTCGTCTCAATCACTTGAACTTTGGTACTATAAACAATCTTTCCAAAAGGACTTAGTAAGAGGATTACCCAGTTAAAGTATGAAAAGATCATCTTTGTTGACTTGCCAATTAGGAAAAAGCACAAAATATGCCCTCAAACCAAAACCCACAAACTCGAGAATGGAAGTTCTTCATACCCTTCATATGGATCTATGTGGACCAATGAGAGTGCAAAAGATAAATGGGAAGAAATACATTCTAGTAGTTGTTGATGACTACTCTCGATTTACTTGGGTAAAGTTTTTGAGGACAAAGGATGAAACTCGGATGTCATCATCAAACTTATCAAACGACTTCGAGTTCGACTCAACAATATTGTTAGAATTGTTCGAGCAGACAATGGCACGAGTTTGTTAACAAAGACTTAATTCAATTTTATGAAAGTGTTGGAATCGGTCATCAAAGAAGTGTTCCACGAACTCCACATGAGCGGTGTAGTTGAAAGGCTAAATCGAACTCTTGTAGAAAGCTGCAAGAACAATGCTAATTTATTCAAAGGTTTCAATGTTTCTATGGGGTGAAGCCATTGCCTTTGCTTGCTACACCCAAAATCGTTCCTTATTCACACCTCTCATGGAAAAACTCCATATGAACTTGTCCATAAATGAAAACTGATCTATCCTACCTTCGTGTGTTTGGTGCTTTATGTTACCCAACTAATGACGGTCAAGATTTAGGTAAACTAAAAGTTAAAGCGGACATTGGAGTATTTGTAGGTTATGCACCAAGCGAGAAAAGGATACGAATCTACAACAAGAGAACCCGAAATATCATGGAAACAATTCACGTTACGTTCGATGGTGATCGGTCAAATGGCTCCAGGATAATCCGATTCGGACCGCATTTCAACCTTTATCAAGTAGTCCTATCGGTTCTACTCTTGTTTCTAATCCTCACCAAACAACTCCTTATGTACCTCCTTGAGAAGATGATTTGAAGAAATTATTTGATCCAATGTTTGATGAACACTATGAGCCAAGTGCTACGTCGGTTCCATCATCGAGGCTACCTCTATCCACGTCGATTGAAGTTAACCTTCATTTTCAATGTCATTAAGTCTAGAAGCGCTGCTTCTTGATCACTGTCTCATCAACAAATCATCAATCATCGAGTGTACACAATGGAAATGTTCTGCATCAATGATGATGAAAACCCTTTTGCTCCTCCGTAGATGAACCCTTTGAAAACATATTTGCTCACGAATCATCATCGAACCATCTTCGGAGATATCAACTCTGCTACTTGGTTCCTCAACAACAACCACATGAACACCTTAGAAAATGGACACATGATCATCCATTGGACAACATCATGGAACCCTTTCCCATCCGGTATCAACACGTAAACAACTTGCAACCGATGCCTTATGGTGCTTCTTCAACTCGGTACTCTCTAAGATCGAACCAAAAGGCGTAAAAGCGCCATGAATGAAGGCAATGGTTCAATGCCATGCAAGAAGAAATTCATGAGTTTGATCGACTAGATGTATGGGAATTAGTACTGCTCCAGTTGTGCAATGATCATTGCTCTAAAGTGGATCTTCAAAGTAAAACTTGATGAGCATGGTGATGTTTTGAAGAACAAGGCTCGATTGGTTGCAAAGGATACCGTCAAGAGGAGGTATTGACTTTGAAGAATCATTTGCTCTTGTTGCTCGTATCGAGGCAATCGAATCTTCTTGGCTAATCTTGCAAGTAAGAACATGGTAGTCTATCGGATGGATGTAAAGGCGGCATTTCTTAATGGAGATCTTAAAGAAGTCGTTCGTCGTGACTGAAGGCTTTGTGAATCGAGCATCCTACTCGCATCTATTGTTTGAAGAAGGCTATTTATGGTTTGAAGCAAGCTCCAAGGGCATGGTATGATACGCTATCAAAGTTTCTTCTATCTCTTGGATTGACAAAAGGCGATTGATCCGACATTGTTCACCGAAAGTCGGGCAAACATTTAATTCACGTTTAAATATATGTTGATGATACTATTTTTGCCTCGTGACCCCGATGAATGTGACCCTCTTTCAAGTGAAATGGGTTCTAAATTTCAAATGTCAATGATGGGACAAATGTCATATTTCTTGGGATTACAAATTTCACAAAGTCCGGAGGCATTTTATAAATCAATCTAAATATGCAAATGAGATTTTAAAGAAATTTGGATTTGATTCTAGTGACCATTGACACTCCCATGATAGGCGTACTAAAGCGGATGAGGACCACTCGGGGATCATGATAGACCAAGCGAAATATCGTAGTATGATTGGATCACGATGTACCTCATGACCGATGAACCGAGATATTATGCTCGTTGTTTGCATGTGTGCTAGATATCGAGCTAAGCCTACCAAAAGCACCTTGAAGCGGTTAAGCGGGTCTTACGGTATCTCAAGGAACCATCAATATGGGACTTTGGTACCGAAGGACACCGGTATGTCACTAACGACCTATCGAGATGTTGATCATGCGGGATGTCAAGATACACGTCGAAATGCGTGCGAGGTGCTCGGTTTTGGGTGATAAGCTTGTGAGCTGGTCTTCAAAGAAGAAAATGAGTACTTATATTTCCTCTATAGATTTGAATACATAGCCATGTCATCTTGTTGTGCTCAAATCCTATGGATGAGATTTCAATTATCGACTATGGCTTTGAATTCAACAAAATCCCTCTGTCTTGTGATAATAAAAGTGCTATTGCTCTCTCATGTAACAACGTACAACACTCAAGAGCAAAGCACATCGACATTCGACATCATTTCATCGGGGAGCAAGTGAAAAGCGGTGTGGTGGAACTCTATTTTGTGAGGTGCGAATACGGTTAGCGACATCTTCACCAAAGCTCTTCCTAGAGAACGTTTTGAGTTTATCCTCCCACGACTTGGTCTAAAGAGTCTACAACGGAAACACTCAAGCGTCTTCAAGAGGAAGACGAGGTGTAAAGGTCTTTCTTCATTCATCTTTTGTAAATATTTTTTCAAAAAGCAAATAGAAAAATATAAAACTTTCAAAAAAAAACCATAAAAATTTTAAAATCTTGAAAATTTTCAAAAAATATTGTCTTTTTGTCATATTTTTTCTCGGTTCGATAATATCTACGATCTTTGTGCTGTCATTCAAAGAATGACATGGGATTTTAGATGTTGTTCGAATGTTCTTAAAAAAATCAAAAATCAAAAAATCAAAAATATTTTTGGGAGAAAGTGAAACAATGGTTTATTGTCATTTCGAGCGATAACCGTTTTCAAAGAAAGAACGAGACATGCTTTATCTTGTTTTCAAAACTCATGCTCGATTCTATAAACAATTACTTACTATCTAATGAAAACTAATTACTTTGAAAAATAACTCGGTCTCTATTTTTGAAAATCATACGGACTTAACGTTTGTCAAAATATCTATCTCTCAATCAAAAACTAATGTCATTGATTGGGGGAGAATGATTTCAATTAAATCAAAAGGTTATTAGTCATACAATTGTTTTCAAAAGATAATCATGCATGTTTAATCAATGGGTTTAAAGTCTCATAATCCGATCCTTATCGGTTAAAATGTTTTCATAATCAAGTCACAATTCTCCTCAAAGCTTTCAAAATCAATTTAAATCTCTGAGATCACAAATCTCAAATGATTAGAAAATTGTGATCGGGGAGAATTTGTGATTTAAATTAGATTTAAAGCGATAATTCGATAAATGGTTTCATAAGTATTTAGCAAGCTTTCCTCCCCATGTGCCAAACGATTTCAAATTTTCCATGCACATGTTGAGGGAGCAACTTTTAAACCATAAAGAATTGAAGCGTGATTGATCGTCTCAAGTGCGGTTCCTCTAATAGGTGCAAAACTCTTTCAAACCTCAAGGCGCATATTGAGGGGAGGAAAATTGTGAAAACCTCATCCTTCCCCAAATATGCTTTATATACTTGATTTAATCGGGGAAGTGATGTTGATATCTTTAGAAAATGGTAATCAAAGTTAACTCTTCATCCCGCCTCCGTGTGCTAAACCGATTTCTAATACATGATGCACATGTTGAGGGAGCTCTTTTCTAAAATATCAAAAACAATTCGGTACAAAATGATTTGATAATATATCACAAGTATCGGATTGATTTTCAAATGGTTTTCAATTGGTTCCAATGGCGGATGAACAATACCAAATATACCGACCAAATTTACTTTATGTATGGAGTTATAAGGATGGTGAGGTTAGGTATTCGTTCGCGATCCGCCAAAACCGGAGGATCTACCGAGGACAATCCACTAGATAGTGTAGAAGTCCTTAGGTTTGATGAAAAGGAGAAAAGTGAGATATGGGAAGAGTGCGGATGAGGCCGAGCTAATCTTTGGAATAAACCCAACAAGGTTCTAGTTATGAAATCTCGGTAAGCTTGAAGAGGTTGAAGAATGAAAAGAATAGAATGAGAAAGGGTGTAACACCCCAACCCGACAAGGGTAAAAGTGTCACATTCGGTGTCATATCGGAACATACAATTAAAAGCGGAAGTCTTAAGAATAAAGTATCAAGTCATTTAAACAATGATTTACAAGGAAAATTACAAAACCCAAAATGTCTAAGATAAATGAAATCTCAAACAAAAGCCCTCCAAAATAAGTCCAAAATAATAAGGTAACTAGGGTTAGTCCACTCGGATAATCCACCTCTCACCCAATCAAAGCCCATCTTCAAACTTAAAACACGGCAGAAAAGAAATGCTTTGAGCTTAAAAAGCCAGGTGAGCGGATATATGAGAAGCTAAAGCTAAATAAAATCGAAATGCAAAATGAAACAAAGGAAGCAGATAACAAAGTCGCGGTGAAATGAGAATAATGAGTCAAAGAGGATCTGCAAAACACAATTATACTGGATATCCAAAGCGAGCAGATAACAAGGAGAGCGAAGCAAAGCAAAGCATCGAAGACATATAAACAAGCACATACAAACAAGGCATACAAGCTGAAACATAAGTAAACATAGCGGTCGCATCCACACAACATATATGTCATACCATCAATTGAAATCGAGAAGACATACAAGCCAAAAGATATCTCAGAAAGCGGAAGCAATTAATTAATAAGTGAGCATGGCAATTCTCACGGTCAAAACCATAGTTGAAAACATAACCAGTATCATAATGTTGGTCAAAACATGGCGATCGCACGTAACAAGAAGGAATACGATATAAAGATATAATAAATGAATTAAAGACATAGCAAGGCAACTAAATAAATTAACAAGCCGGCGTCAAGTGAACCATTTACCCAATTAAGCGTAGCATAAAGCGAAATGCAAACATGGCGGTCAACAACAAGCGAGATAAAGGAAACTATCGGATAATCATAGTCCACGAAATTATCGAACAAGTACACAAAATAAGCAGACAAAACTATCGATTACACATTGGCATGGCCACCGAGACAATTCGAGAGGGTCACATAACGGTGAGATCACATATCATCGATTGAAAACAAGTAACTTTCGAGATAACCACATATTAATCACATCATAGCAGGATAATCGGTAGTCACATAAAACATGAATAGCATAACAAATCGAGATAAACACATAATAACCCGATGCGTTAATGGAGCGATAGTGCGAAATAGCGGAATGAGAGTGTAATGATCAAAGCAATGAAACATATATATCTAGGTAATAGAGTGAGTCATATAAGGGTATTGGGTAAAGGACGGTCAATTCGAGAATATGGTGCGTTGGGGAATCCGAAGGTACAATATAGGTATATCAAAAGTGTAAGGGTTGTGTAAATCTATCCCGAGCCAACAAAACAAACCATATCAATAGTGGCAATAGCGACAAGTAACCAATAGTAACCATTGTATTCGAGGGTGACCGATAACGCTCAAATTGTGCATGTTTTTAGTAGCGTTATCCGTGCTTTTATGTGTGTTATTTGGTTATAATCATATGCTTTTGATGCTTAATCGTATCAAAGTCGTTTGCTAGTTCATTTGTAGCCAAGTGCGGAAAGTGGAGAAAAGGCGGAAAAAGAAGTAAAATCGAAGATTTCTCCATATCTGAAGAATTCCGACAAAAGCAAGACTTGCGGAGTATATTCGAGAAGATAAAGTCATCAAGTTAGTGGTCCAAAGACTCAAGAATAAAGTTCAAGAAGGAAGCGAGAAAGAAATGAAGAAAAGAAGCTAAAGCGAAGACATATTGGAAGACTCGTTGTTCTCGACACACCTTCACCATTTTGGCCATAACTTTTGCATACGGACTCCGTTTGACCCCCGTTCGCGACCACGGAAAGCTAAGAGAAAGATCTACAACTTTCGTGTTTATGACTTTTATGATTTTGCTCCAACCGATCGGTCGAGTCCGTAACCGGATCCGGTTGGAGAATGGTCGAAGACCAACCGATTCGGTTGGAGCTCAACCGGATCCGGTTGGAGGTCTGTTCGACCATTTCTTCATTACTAAGACTCCAAACGTGTTCCAAATGATTCTAGTCCCTTCCTACATGGTTTCTAGTCCTTCCAAGCTCCTTGGCCTCCAAGAAATGCATTGAATACCCTAGGCCTTGGTAGTAGTATAAATAGAACCCATTTGGCACCTCATTTCATCATCCCTTCTCCATCTTTCTCATCCCTTTCATCCACCACTCCATCTCTAGGTGTGAAATTCAAGCCTCCACCCTTAAGGACGAATTTCCACCTAAAACAACATCCTCTCTCAACTTACCTTCCCCAAGGTGTGAAATTCAAGCCTCCACCCTTAAGGACGAATTTCCACCTAGAGAACACAACCACTCTCAATATCTTCACCCCAAGGTGTGAAACTCAAGCCTCCACCCTTAAGGACGAGTTTCCACCAACTATCCTATCCCGACTTGTGTGAAATTCAAGCCTCCACCCCAGGACGAATTTCCACCAATTACACCAACTTATCTTCCCAGACCACAAACCTCGCCAAATTCGTGTAGTGTGCTCAAGGGTTGTTGAAGGCGTTTGGACATCATTTTCGGCTTGGTAGAACTATTGTAGTTGATTGGAGGCTTGAAGGAGTGCTATAATCCTTCATCTTTGCCTATTGTAATTCATACTTTGGGTAAACCTTGTTACTTTTCTATTTAAAGATGTTTGTTATTGATATGATTATTGAGATTTTGTGTTTGATTGGAATAATGATGAATGTCTTGATACTTGCTTGTTCTTATATTGCTTTTCTTGTTGGTTTGATCCGTGACAATCATAACCATCAACTTGTTACTTGTTCTTATAATGCTTTTCTTGTTGGTTTGATCCGTGACAATCATAACCATCAACTTGTTACTTGTTACTTGCTTAAACAAACAAACGACACTTGTAGTGCAACCAAGTCTCTTGGGACGACCTTGATTTACCATATACTATACTACAACTTGACTAGGGTATACTTGCCGAATGTGTTCCTAGTTAACCGGTAATTCTTGTTACAAATTTAAAACCCGATGAAGCACATCAAGTTTTTGGCGCGTGCGGGGACTTGTTTTGCACTTGTTTGTTCGTTTTTGTTTTCTTGTTTGATAGATTGTTTGTTTTTGATAATTGCATTTGCTTGTTTTTTTGAATGATATAATTGCTCTTGCTCATGAATGATTGTTTCTTTGCTCTTGTTTGATTGCTCTTGATGTTTGCTCATGATGTTTGCTTGAATGCTTGTCTTTCATTTTCTAAAAAAATCTCATTTCTCATAATTGCTCAAATGATCTTTGCATCAAAATCATGTTTTTGATGTTGGGATTTCGTTTCATGTGTTCTAAAATGCTCATTTCAATGATTGCTTTCTAAGTGTGCTCGAAAAATCGTTTGCGAAAAACCACCAAAACCACCGGATCACTCTAACCGAATCGGTTGGCACTCCAACCGGATCGGTTGGAAGCCTCGTATAATAAAACCACTACAACCGATCGGTCACTACCCGTAACGGATCCGGTTGTGTGTTCTAAAAAAAAAAAAAAAAAAAAAAAAAAATCCATTTTGTGTGTTTCTTGTTTCGTGTGTTTTGTGTTTTATATGTTATGTGATCTCTTGCATGTCTCAATGTTATTTGTTTGTGTTACTTATGTTTATATTAGTTTCGTATTAATTTTGAATAAGACTATCTTGTTTTGGTTTATCTTGTTTGATTTGTGTTACGTGACTAATTGTGTTTTCTTGCGTCTATGTGATTGTCGTTTTTCTGTGATCGTGCTTTTATTGTTTTAATTGTCGTATTTTGTTTTTGGTGTTCTTCTAGTACATATGTGTTTGTGTGTTTTAATTACTTGTGTTTAATTTTGTGTCCGTAACGTTCTATGTTCTTGTTTTATTTTATCAATAAAAGGTTTAAAATAAAACTTGTTTTAAAAAAAAAAAAAAAAAAAAAATTAGAAAAACTCCTCTAACCGATCGGTCATAACCCGTAACCGGTTCGGTTGGAAGGATTAGTCTGATTTGGTTCATTCCAACCGATCGGTCACTCCCGTAACCGGATCGGTTGGACTAATAAAAAAAAAAAAAAAAAAAAAAAATCCGTTTTTTTTTTTTGTTTTGTGTGTTTGTGTTTAGATAAAATAAGTTTAAATGTCTTTTTGTTTTGCAAGAGTATCATTTCTTTTATTTGGTTTTCCATTTTAAATTTTGTTAATTTGGTACATTGTGAATAAATAAGTACATGTGTTTAAAATATAAAGTGTTTTGAACTTTGTGGGTATGTTCCTTGAAACCCTCACGAGACTATAACTCGTCCACTCGGGCCACCGGGGTTTAAAACTTGTTGCATCGCTAAATGCAACCGTGATGCCCTGAAAGTGAGTTTTAGAATTTTATGTGTTTTGTAGTTTAGTTTGTTTTTGCAGATTTAATAAGCTCTTGGAGGAAGGATTGGTTGGATCGTGAACGTTACACTCTTAATTGGACATGTTTGGATGAGAAATCGATTGATCTCATACGCTTATGCTAGCGTTTGCTTAGTACCTTATCATATGGAGTTCGATCGTGATGTTTAGCCTGGGAGGTTTCGTTTCACTTAGACTTATTATTTTAATTTTCCCTATCTTACATGCTTTAGTTTTCACAATTGCTTTATTTTGTTTCTTTGTTATTTTTCCTTTGTTTGTTTGTTTGGTAGATTATTTTAATAAATTGACTTTTCAAGTCCTCGAAAGTAAGGCTCACCCATTGTAAACAAAGCGTGTGAGAGGTATAAAGCGGGTCTCCCGATTCCCTAAAGAAGTTGGGTTTTAATATGCTTGTGACACCTTCTCCGCTTCTTTGTGCGTTTCAATGGAGCTACCGAGAACTCGTGGGACAAGAATAAGTCATGTTTGGTTTTAAAAAAAAAAAAAAAAAAAAAAAAAAATATAAAAAAAAAAAAAAAAAAAAAAAAAAAAAAAAAAAAAGTCGTAACTAGATTTAAGTTATTTTTCTTTTGTGTGCTTAACTTAAGTGTGGGGGGAAATATTATTGTGAAAAGCGAAACTAGTTTTCAATTTCCAAATTTTTGGGCCTGATTTTTAAATTTTGTGAACTTGTTTGCCCTTGTGATCTAGTTGTTTTCACGCGTATAGGATAATATATTAGAATAATTGGATCAAACCTTTGGTGAAATCGGTAATTTTGAAAAACTTGAGATGTGTCGATTAATATTGCAATCCATTCGGGATCGATGACATTTGCTAGCACATTTTATAGCCCTTTCCACTAAATTGTGAGGATTTGAGCCTATTTCTTATATAGCATACATCTTTTATGCTTGAATCTTTTATTATGAGTGTCTTGGGTGATTTTATTTATTCTAGAACTTGTACTTGTAAATCATTACGGACATGATAAGATCACATTCGTGTGATATAAGTGTATTCGTGTGATAAAGAGGCAACCTTAGGAATAAAACCAAATGGCCTTCCGTTTACATCTAATGATATATTAGCTAACCACATCGGTTAGTTAACCACCCTTAGATGGACCCATTTGTTAGCGCTCATCTTTAGCGCTAGATACCCTTAGTACACCCTCCGAGCCATCCCTTTCTCTTTGTTAAATCCAGAAAAATACAAAAAATATTTTACACTTTAAACCTTAGCCTACCCTTGTCAATGTCTAAATGGTTGGTTGCTAGTTGCTTGGTATGATTGGATTGTTTTTGATGATTATGAGTTAGCCGCACTTTGCCATTCGTGTGTACCATTCCGACAAAGATGAAGATTGATCACCTTCTTATTTGTATTTTTGTGGTGATGCTTATACGAAGTGTGGGGGAGATGTGGTGTATGAAGAAGAAGTGTTGAAAAAAAGTATGAAAAAAAAAAAAAAAAAAAAAAGAATAAGTCATCGAAAAAAAAAAAAAAAAAAAAATGTGATGACAATTATGACAATGTGCTATATTATTATGTAGATGAAGGAAGATGAAGTATGTTTGAGATATCGATTAGCCAATGTGCTAAGGCGTGATATATATATTTGGTGATCGATATGTGAAGAGAGAAGTTTGTAACTATAATCATTTTCGGGTTTGCGGTTTGTTTGGTGACTAGCAACATGGGTATTAGACTTGACTTTATTTTTTCTTTTAACACCAATTTCATAAATATTCCCATGCCTTATCCATACCCTTTATTCACCCTAAGCCTATCGTTATAACCCGAATAAAAGCCCTCTTTAGATGTTTACACTTGGTGCTTACGCATGCGTCGGTGGAGTTTTGTTTCTTGTACAAGCCTATGGTAATATTTAGATCATGGTGAGCAATATGAGTGTACTATTCCTTAATACTATCCATCACTAAATAAATTGAGTGTTGAGTGAATTATACATCCGTTCCTTTTTCGTGAGGTGCTTAGCCATGTTATCAAGCAAGAGAATCCATTGGGTATTGTCAAACATCTCGATTTTCACCTCTAAAAGCTTAAAGCGATGAATCTTATCTTGTACTTGTACTTGGTAGATTTGCATCACATTTTCTAATCATATTTCATGCACCATGTGGGATTTATTTTCTTAATTTCTAGATTTGCTTGAGGGCAAGCAAAACCTTAAGTGTGGGGAGTTTGCGCTCATTTTCGCTTATTTTTATTTTTTTAAAAAAAAAAAAAAAAAAAAAAAAAAAAAATAAAACCAAAAATATTTTGATTTTTTATTTTTCTTTTCGTTTTGTCATTTAGGTTTGTAGTTTATTTTCTTTTCTTAGATTTGCTTGAGGGCAAGCAAAGTTTAAGTGTGGGGAATTTGATAACGCTCAATTGTGCATGTTTTAGTAGCGTTATCCGTGCTTTTATGTGTGTTATTTGGTTATAATCATATGCTTTTGATGCTTAATCGTATCAAAGTCGTTTGCTAGTTCATTTGTAGCCAAGTACGGAAAGTGGAGAAAAGGCGGAAAAAGAAGTAAAATCTGAAGATTTCTCCATATCTGAAGAATTCCGACAAAAGCAAGACTTGCGGAGTATATTCGAGAAGATAAAGTCATCAAGTTAGTGGTCCAAAGACTCAAGAATAAAGTTCAAGAAGGAAAGCGAGAAAGAAATGAAGAAAAGAAGCTAAAGCGAAGACATATTGGAAGACTCGTTGTCCTCGACACACCTTCACCATTTTGGCCATAACTTTTGCATACGGACTCCGTTTGACCCCCGTTCGCGGCCACGGAAAGCTAAGAGAAAGATCTACAACTTTCGTGTTTATGACTTTTATGATTTTGCTCCAACCGATCGGTCGAGCCCGTAACGGATCCGGTTGGAGAATGGTCGAAGACCAACCGATTCGGTTGGAGCTCAACCGGATCCGGTTGGAGGTCTGTTCAGACCATTTCTTCATTACTAAGACTCCAAACGTGTTCCAAATGATTCTAGTCCCTTCCTACATGGTTTCTAGTCCTTCCAAGCTCCTTGGCCTCCAAGAAATGCATTGAATACCCTAGGCCTTGGTAGTAGTATAAATAGAACCCATTTGGCACCTCATTTCATCATCCCTTCTCCATCTTTCTCATCCCTTTCATCCACCACTCCATCTCTAGGTGTGAAATTCAAGCCTCCACCCTTAAGGACGAATTTCCACCTAAAACAACATCCTCTCTCAACTTACCTTCCCCAAGGTGTGAAATTCAAGCCTCCACCCCAGGACGAATTTCCACCTAGAGAGAACACAACCACTCTCAATATCTTCACCCCAAGGTGTGAAACTCAAGCCTCCACCCTTAAGGACGAGTTTCCACCAACTATCCTATCCCAACTTGTGTGAAATTCAAGCCTCCACCCTTAAGGACGAATTTCCACCAATTACACCAACTTATCTTCCCAAAGACCACAAACCTCGCCAAATTCGTGTAGTGTGCTCAAGGGTTGTTGAAGGCGTTTGGACATCATTTTCGGCTTGGTAGAACTATTGTAGTTGATTGGAGGCTTGAAGGAGTGCTATAATCCTTCATCTTTGCCTATTGTAATTCATACTTTGGGTAAACCTTGTTACTTTTCTATTTAAAGATGTTTGTTATTGATATGATTATTGAGATTTTGTGTTTGATTGGAATAATGATGAATGTCTTGATACTTGCTTGTTCTTATATTGCTTTTCTTGTTGGTTTGATCCGTGACAATCATAACCATCAACTTGTTACTTGTTCTTATAATGCTTTTCTTGTTGGTTTGATCCGTGACAATCATAACCATCAACTTGTTACTTGTCTCTTACTTGCTTAAACAAACAAAGCGACACTTGTAGTGCAACCAAGTCTCTTGGGACGACCTTGATTTACCATATACTATACTACAACTTGACTAGGGTATACTTGCCGAATGTGTTCCTAGTTAACCGGTAATTCTTGTTTACAAATTTAAAACCCGATGAAGCACATAAACAAAGTCGAAGGACCGGAAAATCAAAAGAAACCCCTCTTGAAAGGGATAGAATATCTCGTACCTCAATCGAAGCAAGCAAAATAGGAAAGTAAGGTCACGCGATGGATCAATCCAGCCGTCCGGAACCTATATAAAGTTGGATAGCGCTTAATAAAGTCGATTACTCATTTTAGGCGGCTTTCCATTTTAGCGGTTTCCACTTTAGCAAGTTTCCATATTTAGTAACTTTCCATTTTAGGTAACTTATAAAGAAAACATGCGTAAAATTGTACTAGGTGTATGCGTGCCTTGGGTGGTTCAACACAGATTAATGCCAAGATGTAGGGGTCGACATGCATGGCCTTCTCATTCATTATTTTCATGTGATACCTTATGATTTTATGTGACACCATTTATTCATTTAATTTGGCACAAGTTTAGCCAAGACAAATGTATCTATCATGGTGAGGATCAAAAGCAGTTATGCTGCGTGATTTATATGTGTGTTCATCCATTTGACATAAATGAGAGCCAAGATTATTATTTTACAAATAATGAGCCATAACCTTAACCAGCGTGACAACATGCATGCCCATTCTCTTATTACTCAAGTTTTATAATCTATTTTATTTTGAGCGTACATATATGTGAGTTACCAATGTATACATAGTTCTGACTTGAAAGTAAAAGCGGAACTAATGATCGACGGTGTAGCATCCCTTTTCATGATTTCATGCGATCAAGTTATTAGATTATGTGCTTAGTTATATTCATATATCATGTATGCGAAGGAAGGAAAACTCATGACACCAATCCGAAACAAAAGAAAGAAAAGCGAAGGATGAGTGTTTTACCCTCGTAGCGTGACAAGAGAAGAACCAGAATCACGTAAATGTGACCACGACTAGGCCACCAAGGTCACGACCGAGCGACCACAAACCCATGACCAAACCAATGTAAAACGGCCTCCTTTGACCAATGAATACCCACGACCGGGGTAGTTTGAACCCGGACTCACGACTAAAAGCACCACCTTCGAACCTAGAAGCACGTCTAGTAGTACCTATCACGACCTCTTTGATCACTTGATCTCCACGAGTTTTCTTTGTGTCGAATGAGATGTGGAGAAAAAATGGGCCGTCACTTTTGATGAGGAGCTAGGTTTTTTATGAATTTTGAAAGTGTGAAGGTAAGTTACAAAGTGAGGTAGTAAATGGGATTAAATTAGAGAATCATGGGAAGTAAATGGGCGTATATATTGGCGAATATGGGGAAGGTTTATGACCAATTCAATACTTTGACCTTCCAAATGTAGAGGTTTTGTGACACCTAGGCAAATCCCGCATCGGTGTGGCACGGAGAGATCTTTGGGCTCATAAGATAACATTCGCCTTACAATGACACAACGCATTTTGTGGTCTCTGCGGGTGGAGTTCTTAGGGCTGGCGGTTAAGCGTGCTCATGTGAGAGTAATCTTGGCTTGGGTGACCTGGGAAGTCTTCAAATGAGGCCACAAAACAAAGCCGTGAGCTACGCGCAAGCGGACAATATTGTGGTGCGATAAGGCGGGGTGTTACAAGTGGTATCGAGCCGCTCTGAGCCGTTCGGGATGGTGGGGCAAACCTCATCGAGGCGATGAGTCCCTAAGGGGTGATTGTGACACCCAGGCAAATCCCACATCGGTACGTGGCACGGAGAGATCTTGGGCTCATAAGATAACATTCGCCTTACAATGACACAGCGTTTTGTGGTCTCTGCGGGTGGAGTTCTTAGGAGCTGGCGGTTAAGCGTGCTCATGTGAGAGTAGTATTGGCTTGGGTGACACCAGGGAAGTCTTCAAATGAGGCCACAAAAACAAAGCCGTGAGCCTACTGTAAGCGGACAATATTGTGGTGCGATAAGGCGGGGTGTTACAAGGGTGAAAAAAATAGCCCTCCATTAATTCAACCTTAGGGCGAAGAAGGGTTCAATACATATGTTCTTGGTGTTTACTAAGGTAACATCGGTATTGAAGACAAGGCGACATGGACCCAAAGGACGACTTTGCACTACAACCTCCCAAACCACTCAAGTTCCTCTTAAAGGGCTTGTTTCATTCTCACGGGAACAGACATTATCTATCGACTTTCTCTTATAGTTTGTTGATATTCGAGAGGAGACCCTCTCCTAGTCTCGGCATAGGAACCAAATATGCACAATTGAGTCTAGAGCCACGAGATCATCTATAAATCTCATTAGGACCTTTGTCGATGAAGACTCTTTGTTTCACACAATGTGGAAGAGAGATTATATCTTATGAGTCCTACGCATTAGCCTTGTGGTATTGCGAACATCGAGTGATATGCAAACATATTCACAATGAAGATGGAAAGCCTTCGGAGCCAACATCAAACAAGCTCACGGTGGGTGGCATGTGAGATCTATCAATACATCAACCATGTGACAAGCTGAGCGAAACAATGGCGACTCAATCTTTTGAATCAATCTGGTTCGGGTAATGGATTAGCGGATACCTTTGAAAAACCGGTCGTTGTGCTTAAAATTCTTTTCCTTAGCACATCTACGTGTACTAATATTTCAAAATAAAAGGTGTGTATGATTGATAATTAATTTTCTTTAAAACCTTCGTTGTATTGCAAAACAATTTCTATTGAGCGATACGATTGCTTTTCAAATCTCTTCTTATCAATCGGTGAATCTCAATTATTGGTTCACTTACTCCGTGTTGTCTTCTTTGAGGCGTTCGGTTTGAGAACAACTAGAGCAATTGCGAAACCATCAAGGAAATTCTTGAATTATACACGATCACGGCGATTGTCTTGATCAGCGAGGAACCGTGGGCGTGTACCTCAATTCAGCGAAAGTGATCAAAGACACTTTAAATGCGCTTTATTGCTAAGCTGTTGTATGCGTGAGTACGCCCGACGTTTGCGGTGATCGAATGAAGCGGTCAATCCATAGCCGCATGCTCACGCACACATTCATTTCTAAAGTAATCATGATTAGTGCATCAATGACTCGATATTTTCACTCCATGCTTACGCTTTCTGACTGCGCAAATATCATGAATTAACTAAAGCTTCCATGACTCGATAAGAAGAAGTCATGATCCGAATGTGAGCATGTCGGTCCATAAGTCACAACATCACATAACACCAACATCACAATGGATGGGTCGAGATTTATGTTTCTTGATGATCTCAAAACATCTCAAAACTCATTATCACGTGGATCGGTTAAAGGCCTCCATTGATTATCGAACATGTAATAATGGAGAATCAATGACTACGAGCTTCTGAGCAAAGAACATTAACAAGTAACCAAGAACAATCTAATTGTAATATCTGTTTATATTCTATGTATTTTGAGGTGACCTCCCTTGGGGAGATTGTTAGGATTTAGTAAATCCGGTTATTAAAGAGTCGGTCACCTCAAGTATATGTAATCATTAGAAAGCTCGTAGTCGTAGGTTAGGTAATGTTTAGTAGTATTTAGTTAAGTAACACCGTGGAGGACGGACGGGTCTTTACCCGCGTATGCACGATCCACGACCCGTAGGTGGCGATTTGTGTAAGGCTATAAATACTCTCTACCTCCCAGGGTAGAGTTGGAGCTCATAATAAGATTTTCTTTCTCACTAAAAGTTCCCAACCTCTAACTTCTCTCTCTAAAACCATAGTATCGCCTCTTTGATCTTTGGTTTAGTATGTTTGTGAAATCAATATGTTACAATAGAGCACAATCTAGATATGGAACTTGGATTAATAAGAACTTCATAGGTCCCCAACGGCCTTTTTATCTAGATGAAGCCTTTGCTAGTAAAGCAACTTTCCATGAAAAAGAATTGGCTAGGGACATGGAAGTGAACCCGTTCGAGGACACCTTATTATTTAGGAAGATGACCGGGTTCTAGGAATCTTGCCCGTCAACCTTGTCATGAATAAGTGGAAAGTTGAGGCGATAAGCCCAAGCATAGGTGGGATTGGGATAGACCACCTAGTGATGGTAATGGAGAGTGGCACATTAGGATAACGATCTATGACCCCGATGGAGAGAAATTTGAAAAGGCATATCAGACCAAGCGTACTACTAGGAACTTAAATGATAAGTTTGATCCTTATGACATTCTTGAGGATAAGCTTACTTATATCGATGCGTGAGGGCACGACTTGAGTCTAGCTACAAGACTCATAAATAAAGAAAAGCGCTTCATGGGAGGCAACCCATGCTTAATTGTTGCTTGTTTGTGTCGTGTATCTTTTATTGATTGTTTATTCTCATGTTTAAATTTGTAAAAATGCTTTATTTTGTCTTTAACCTCGTCTTAATTACATATAAAGGTATTTTACATAAGGGATAAGTGTATAGAGGATTACAGCGTTTTCAAAAGCGTAAACATGAGAATTCTGAGTTATTTAAAAGATATACATGTGTGTTTGTTCGAGTCAAATGTTTGTATCGAGTCATAATGGATGTTTTGTAGGAAATTCTTCAAGATTTTAAAGATAAAAATGTTCGAATTTTTCCGGAAAATCGAAGACCGCTTTTTGTCGGGATAACCTAACGATTGTCGGGATCGTAAACGACGGCGTCGGGGAGCGTAACTTGACTTATCACTTTTCTCGTTTTACGAGCTACTTATAGTTTTTGGAATTTTCGGTCTTGACTTTCGGAAAATCAGTAAACATCCATTCCACAAGCATTATATCCTAGTTTAGTAGAGTCATATATATATTGTTACCGCCGATTTTACGCGCAAGTTTCATTTGTTTTCTTCAAGTGTGCAGGTTTAATTTATCAAGAAGAAGATACATAAGATGAGAAGGAGCTTTTCAAGCAAACATTCTTCTTGAAGAAAGATGTAACCACCACTTCAAACGGATCCTACCGAGCTAATCAGGGGAGTAATAGTTTCTTTCGTTTTTAATTACCTTCCATTATCATTGCTTTGATACTTTCGGGGAACATCAGGGAAAATAAAACGGGAACTTTGAAACTATGCTTATCCTTGACTATTTGCCTTGTCCAATTTCATTTGTGTAATAAACCATGAGAGATATCAGTTAGGGTAATTTTGGCACCAAATTTAAAAATTTTCATGACATATAGAAGTAGGCCATTAGTCTTAATAAAGCGTCTCATGGATAGGAAATTATATGACTAGCACAAAACCCTTTACCACTTAAATTCCACCCAAATGTGAGGATCGCCCTTAGATTTGTAGGAATTAAAGCATTCATCTTTAATGCTTAGAGTTTGAACCGGTAGTATAATAGATTCTAGAACTTGTTTTGTGATGCATTCCGAGATCGCTAGTAAGACTACATTTGTGTAGTTAGGAATAACTAAATGATAAGAGGCATTAGGATAACCCTTATTTGATACCCGTAATATAATTACTTCTTCCACATCGGTTGAGTAATTCCCCACACCTTTGCGTTGTACTCATCTTTAGTACACGATACCCTAGTTAACCCTCGAGCCTATCCTTTTCGCGGTTCTCATGATGTTTCGGTTTCGAATATCAATGAAAACATTGTTTACAATCCACCCCAAATGTACACCCAAATCACCTTAGCCTACCTTGTATGCACTCATTTTAGAGCATTATTGTTATCACACTAAACCCTTAGTTCAATTATCTAGTTGCTTGCATAAGTTGCTAAGTCAAGTCATATCCTTTGTACAGTTTTGGGACGATTGGGACTCATAGGAAAAGTTAAATTTTATGAAATGACGGAAGGGACGATAAATTCAAATTCCCTTTATTTGCATAATAATGTACTCCAAGTGTTTTGATCTTTTCAATTCGGGTCAAATTAGTGTTAGAGTAATAAAAACTCAAGTGTAGGGATGTGCCTATAAATCCCTACTATTTTGATGTATCGTAGAGGATGGTAGAGTAAAAGTGTATGAAAAAAAAATAATAAATAAAAAATATAGAAAAAAAAGAGAAAAAGAAAGAAAAATAGAGTGTTGAAAAAAAAATACGGGCTACCATCCTACATCTATCTTTAAATTTATGTTTGTTTGTTTCAGTTATCTAGAGTTTAGAGTGTCGAGTCTTGGCTTAGCAACGCCATTCTTCTCATGCTTGTAACATAAAGATTTTTGACTTGCCACCACTAAATCGCCTATCCCACCAAACTCTTTGTTTCCTACCGTAAGCTAACGTTACAACCCTTTAAAAGACCTCTTGGATAGTCTTTCCTAGGTGCTTACGCCAAAGTGATGGAGGTTTGATCTAGTCTCAAGCCTATGGTAATCTATGTACTAGGACGGTTAATGAGTGTTTATCTTCCATTTCCAACTTGTTATATTTCATATACACCGAGATGTGAGTATCCAAACACCGCATGTGAGGTGCTAGTATGTAATTTCGTGCTTGTTATGACTTTTACGGGGCTTATATGTGTTGTGGATCGTTCTAAACTAATGCTTCATGACCCTAATTTATAAATCAATTAGCTAAAAGCACATTTTCTTGAGGACAAGCAAATACCAAGTGTAGGGATATTTGATAAGGATTTAAAAGGTACCTTTTTAGCGGTCATTTAAGCCCTTAATTGATCACTTTTGTATCCGTTACTACTTAATTTCGTTCCTTTTCACTTTTAGTTCTCTTGAAGGAAAATTCTTTGGAATGACACTTATTACAGCGAAAAGCGCGAATATCTGAAGAAAATGGCCAAAGTCAAGAATCGAGACACTCAAGTGCTTTGAATTGAAAGGGACGGCGTCGGAGTTCTACTTGTGACGCCGTCGAACAAGTTTTGTGACGACTCGGTAGCCAAATTGCTTATTTACAAGTGGCGGCATCGGGTTTTAAAAGAGTAGGCGTCGCGGCTCGAGACGACCTAGATTTGATCCGAGGCGTCGAGACTAAAGGAGAGCGGCGTCACGGTCATAAGGTGACTTCGTCACAATGATAACGTGGCCAAGGCGAAAACCTAATGGCGGCGACCGCGGCGTCACAATTAAAGAGTGGCCGTCGCGGTTTGTAACACTATATATTGAATCTGAATTTTCGGTTTTCGGTGTGTAGTTTGTGGAGTAAAACCTAAACCGAACCAAGGTGTCTTATACGGTATTTTAGGGTTCCATACCTATCTTACATCAAGATAAGTGTTTTACTTCATTAATTCAATTATGTCTTCAATTGATTGTGTGTATGCTTGCATGTTCTCCATGTCCCAGCTAATTTACTTATGTGTTTGCTTAGGTAATATGAAACCTAGTTATTGAATATTGTCGGAATCACTCTAAACCTTATTCAAGTATTAGTGATTCATATGTAATAGTTAACAATATGGCCTTTATGTTTGTTATTAAGCTTAGGCTTATGTAGAAGACCCATAAGCCTAGGCCAAGCCCATAAAGGAAAAGGATGGGAACTTGGAGTGTTGCCCTAGTTCCCTCTATAAATAGTCTTGTAAACCTTCATTGAAGGTTGGTTGTTCACATTACATTTACTCTTAAGCATAATCTTTCACATAGTCCTACTGGCGTAAGTGTGTGTGTGTGTGTTCATCGCCTTCTCTTCTTCTCTATTTCTTCTATTGATGCTTGTGTTACTAATATGGTGACCTAACGGTGGTATCATTAGCCAAATAGTTGGGTGAACATCTTTTGTTTTTACGTTAACTTTGTGGTCTTACTGCGTAAGCGAGTTTCTCACTTTGTCACGCTTAAAACTCATTTTTTCACTTTTCAATCCAAGATTCTTGTACTTTCAATGTTTTAAGGTGTTAAAATATATGTTTTAGGCAAAAGTTTCAAACTTTACGTGTGGATCATTGTTTTAAGCTTGGTTTTGTGCGTGGGAGGTGTTCTCGCATAACGTGTTTTAAGCTTTGGATCATCAAGTTTCACACTTTTGTGTTATTTTGGTGATATTGAAGCTATTTCATCACAAAAATCGGTTTGGAAACATCGGTTGGCGAAATCACTTTTGGCTATTTTCACGCGTAAGTAAAACCCTAATCTTACGCGTAACTTTCCTTGGTTTGATCTTGGTCTTGTGGATTATTCGGTGTTTTCTTGCTTGGATAAGCTGAAAACACTCGACTTTGGATATCTCATGCCTTTGTGATAGTGTAAAAGATCTTTTGGGTAAAACCTAAAATTACGCATAAGCATAAGCTTCAGCGTAGAACTCTTCTGCATAAGATTCTTCTTACGCCTAAGCTACATCTTACGCATAAGGTAATCCCTCGCTAAGTTTTCTACGCTTAACTTTACGTTTCGCATAACTTGATGTTTTTCTCATTTCTTCGCGTAAGCTAATCCCACTGCGTACCTATTCTTTACAGCGTATCTTTGGTGTTTTACGCATAAGTGGTACTTTGCTTTTACGTGATTTCTCGCTAAGGATACTTCATCAACAACGGTTCATTCGAGTACAAAGATCCATTTAACAACACAAGTTTTCAACATGTCACAACCACCATACTCTAACTATTTTCCTTACACTTATCATCAACAACAACAACAACTAAGTCCACAACATCAATAATTTAATCATCAACAACAAATTTATCAACAACAATTTAATCAACAATATACTCCACAACTTGGAGCAATTCCACCACCACAAATGGTTCAACCACCACCTAGTCTTCAAGTAAAACCTTACATAAACTTCTACAATCAACATCCATCCGGGAATACTATGAAGGAACCGACATGGTTTGGCAAGATGTGTGAAGCCTTAAGTAGCCAACAATCGATTCATGAAGTGGCTCGCTGATAGACCTCTAATGCTCACTCCGAAATTATGATCAATGGGTGATAAGGTTCTTTAGGTTTTGTGATCTAAAGAAGCCACATGGAAAGTTTTAAAGAAAGTCATTATGGAAGGTCCATTTGGATGCTCTTGTTATCACACCCAGATCTAGATGCGATCCACAAGAGATCTTGTCACCAACATTGCAACTATCTCCGACCTCCTTGGTGATGAACTTCTACACTTTGAAGCCGATGAACTAGCAATGCAATACATCCTTTGGGACTACCCAATCGATCCTTGAAGTGTTGATGCTCAAAAACGGCTAAAGCAATGTGGGAACATATTCATCTTTTAATGGAAGCACAAAGACTCAATCGAGGAAGACATGGAATCCAAAATCTACTTGGCTTATGAAAACTTCATGATTGAACCGGAGAGACATTAAATTGTAATACAGGAATTTCTAAAGTTCACAAAAAGACCAAAATACCCTATGATCAAGAAGTATGAATAATTAATTCCAAAGAATACCAAATAAGCTATGTAAATTGAGAAAATTATTAAGAAATAGCACACATGATCAAAACAAATATTAAACACTTTGTAAAGTTAATTTTTATAGTTTGCAATTTTATAAAATTCGTTTTGTATTTTAACTAATTAGCCGAATATATTTATTTAGATTAATAAAAGAATAAAACTAAATAAGAGCCCAATATAATTTATAAAATTAAGAGTCCAATTATTTTAAGTCCAATACAGTATAAAGCCCACAAGAAAAATACTAAACCATATATATACACAATATACGGTTCATAAATTTATCCCTAAAACCCTAAATAGCGATTAACCTAAACCGACTTCCAAAACTCTCCAAAATTCGACCATCAGTTTCCAGAGCTTAAGGCCATTTTTCCTGGACGAGATTTGAGGTAAAGAAGGTGAGAAAAATATAGTTCGAGGCTCTAAGGTTCTGGATCGATCGTGATTAGATTTTGGGACAGTTAGGGTTTCGCCGATTGGAAGCTTTTGTGTTCTTTTATTCTAACGACCAAAGCTCATCGAGGGTATGTTCCTAATATTGTTTTCAGTCCTATAAGTCATGTAGAACACATAAAAATTAGCCATGCATGTTAAATAAGTCGTATGGAATTTATTTGGAATTAAAACCCTAAAAGCATGTAAAATAACGAATGAGCATACAATAATTTTTGGGACCATGATATTAATTTTCTAAAGACTCTTATATGATATATAACCTGTATAAAATACATGTTCATGAATTCGAAGCTTGTGTGATTTGTTTGGGGTTTTATTATTAGATAGCGTATGAAAAAGGAAAGGTTTTAAAAAGGAACGATTAGGGTTTATAAAAATTAGGGTTTGCTTGCTGTGATTAAGGGTCATTAATACAGTAGTAATGAGGAATTAATGATGGGTTACATCTAGGTTTAGGGTTTGTACTTGAATTATGCATTAATTGGTTCTACATAAAAGTTTTGGGTTGGTTTTGTAAATATTGAAACTTAAAGGTTATTTTGTGAATGATAAAATAAAGGTACTAAGCGTATAAAAATAAGTATGGGGTTAAACGTGTAATTTTGGATATTTAGAGGGCTATTTGAATTGTATTTAACTTAAAGGGGTATGTTTTGTAAATTCTAAAACCTTTGGGCTAAAAGTGTAAAATCTGATAATAGAAGGTTAGATCGTATAATTAAAGATGTTAAGGGTGTAATATGTAATTCTGAGTAATTATGGGTTCTACAAGTGTAAGTTGATTTTGTAGAGACACGCATGAGTTTAAGTTAATTTCGGTTTGTTATCATTTACGTTCTAGGTTAAATTGGGAAATCATTAAAAGAAGTAATATGTGAATTTAATGCGTATTTAGTAGTATTTAAAGAGTATGGGAAACCCTAGAATCTAAATAGGAAGTTGGTGAATTAATGAGGAATACCTAAAATGTTGTAATTTCGTACATAAACTAAAATGAGAATATCGACAACTCTAAAAGTATTAATGCGATAAATCCGTTATAATATTAATGATGCTAATAAATATTAAATAAATCATAATCCGTGTAGATTCGTTGGAGGAGCAGCGACGTTACATCTTCGTATTCGTTCATTCGTTACTTTTCTCTCAATTGCTTTAAGGTACGGATATTCTGTCTTACCTTAAGACACTTATGTTATCGTACATATATTCTGACCTTCTTAGTAAAGGTTCCTTATGATGTTCTTTCGTTAGTATTTTCCATTTTACTTATTAGGGTTTCCAATGCCATTGCTATGAACCCTTTTCTTATTGTGTGAATTGTTGCTTATCTGAACTTATGCTTTATGGAACCATGCGATATCTGATTTGAACTTTATGTTAGGAAGACTTTGATATGTGTAACTGATGAACCTTATTATATTTGAATATGAACCTTATGATATGAGATATTGATATGTTCCTTGTTGAACCATGTGTTTGAATAAGACTTACGTTATAATTGAACTTTTATCGACTGAGTTAGTTTGACACCCGAGCCAAATATTTCACTAGTCATGGGGTTCCATGCCCGTGTCGATGATGCACCTCGATATAACTCTAGGCGATAGAGTGATGTTCCGCGTCCCTTATCATTATTTGTTATGAGCTCGGTTGGTATTATATTACCTATATATGCACGTGGGCGTATGGATGCATCCTAGATCCGATCATTATCCGATATGATTTGTCGGTGAATGATGTGGGTGTGCGATACGGCGTCTTCACAACTTCGGGAGCTAGCTACTCCAAATTATTTTCTAAGATTATGTTTATATGGTTATGATGTTTTGATATGATATGTTCTGGGCTCGAGGTAGTTAACTAAATCTGTATTTGTTATTTCTATGATAAGTATTCTGATTATGATTTGGTATGTTCAAATGTTTATGATTATGTGCAAGGCTTATTATATGCTATTATATGTGTTTATGCTTTTGTATGTTTATGTGACTACCGTCTACGCTATGCTAAGATATGATTAATATGTTAAAATATGATTAGCATCTTGTCATCGATATTATGTTAGTTTATTGTTATATGGATTCGTTAATCGTGAGATGAATGTGCTAGTATGAAAGTGAGTATTCCATAAGTTTCGTATGTATAATTTGTTCGATTAATTTTGGGAAACTTTGTTTATACGTTAGTGTTTTATTGCCTATGTGACTGCCATGTTAAGTTACGCTTATGCTAATATTTGATCCGGGAAATGATTCAATTTATGATGCAGTGCATTAACTTGATAATTGCTATGCTATGTCTTTTGCTTATTTAGTTATAGTTTGTCTACTATGTTTCTATTTGTTTGTGAGGCGCCATGTTTTGAATTGCTATTTCATTGTTGCTTTAATGTTTTAAGTGTGTTAAGTGAAGGTTAATTAATTTGTGAATGCCATGTTTATTTGTTGGTAATGTTTTGTTAGTCATTAGACTCTTCGTTTGGTTTATAAGTAAATGGTTTAACTGTTATGTGGTTGTTTGGATTTACGTATATTTGTGCTTCCATGAGAATCCTAAAAGATCCTTCGTTATTATTTCATTTATCTTCGTTATTCGTATATTTGTTTTGTTTAGCTTTTGTTTCGTTATATACATTCCTTTGGGCTTTGTAAGCTCGGCCGCACTTTTCTTTTCTGCGGCGGTATTAAGCGTTCAAGATAAGCTTATGGGATAGGCGATCGGGTTGAGAGTAGAGGCGAGGCGAGATTCGATTATAGAGATCTTAGATTTATTTTGAAGTTTAGTTATTTATGTTTTCTCTTGAGTATTTTTGTAAGGCTTTCGCTTTTGTATAGTATTTAAAGTTACGATATGAAACCAGTATTGTGATATCTTTACCCTTGTCGGTCGGGGTGTTATAATTTATGGTATCGAGATCTAGGTTTTAGGACCCTTAGAGCTTAGGCTATGACCCGTGAGGATTGGGTGAACATTAGGCTTCCGTGCATTCGAGATATCTTCGATTCCTTTTGATGGTCGTTCGATTTGACTTGATATCTTTTTTCCTTCACTAAATTGGCCCTCCTTTGTTCGCATCGAATTTTGTTATTTTGTTTTCGCTCGTCCGTTTTTCGATCGTTAGATGGAGACTACCCGTGGAGCGAAGAAGATGGTGCCGACCTGCGATCTTGCGACGGTTCTGTCTTGGAGAGGTTCGTGAAGCGAAGCCACACTCAACTGCCGTCTTTGTTGGAGATATCGGGATCTTGTTGGAGGAAGTTGGATGGACCAACCAAAGGCGCGAGAGGCGGAGACAAGATTCAACGGTGGTGAGAAGATTCATCTACTCCATATGATTTGGCGCGACTTATGTCACTCGATTCGTTTGTCATGCGTTTCAAGGCGGTTTGATATTCGATAAGTGATTACGATCGTATTGTTTTCTTTGATTTGTTGAACTCGGTGTGAATCGTGAAGTTTTATCGTCTAGCATTACGGTATATCTCGGTTTTCCTTTGAATCG
The DNA here is from genome assembly GCA_022545495.1 of Chrysanthemum lavandulifolium. Lineage (NCBI taxonomy): Eukaryota > Viridiplantae > Streptophyta > Magnoliopsida > Asterales > Asteraceae > Chrysanthemum > Chrysanthemum lavandulifolium. Next base: position 115,237,129 of record CM040244.1, read on the forward strand.
TCGTTGATGAGTCATGAGGAACCGTTTTGTGCATTGGTGGCCTTTTTACTGCTGTGGTATGGTAAGTTGTTTTGATGTCATTATATGTTGTATGTGTGTGATGCGTGCGCTATAGTATGTTACTTGCTATCATGTGTTATCCGTATGTGGTGTGTTTTGTTATGATATTAGTTATGTGTTTTGTCATGACCGAGACCGAATATAATGACAATAAGAACTTGTTATGTGATGCAAGTATTATGGCCTTTGATCAGCGTAATAATCCGAGATCATATAATCGAACTTATTGAAGGTATCTGACGTCGGGAAATGCTTGTGATTGATGTGTGTATAGACTTTGACTTGTATCATTATTTGGTGCTCCTCGTGTTCGTTTGAAATTCAGTACCTATTTGTGAGATTTAGTCGATATTTATTACGTATAAGTTTTATGCGCTTAGAATCCGAAGTTGTTATGATGCATGCGAACCTATAGATTGCTATGACCGCCTTAAGCTTATATGTCTCAGCGTATTTACGCAACTAGTGAGGTCGATAGGATTTATTCCGTCTATGCATATGATGTCCTCATCATTAGATATCTGAATAAGTTAGAATTTGTCGTTTGATTTTCTGCGTCTCATCTGTTCTCCGCCATTATTCTGATGAGTATATAATTATCTATTATAAGTATTTGACTATTGATTGAATTTACGAATAAATATGAGTTCAACAATTCGATAAGAAATTCATTTGTTCGAGATAAGATTTATGTTCGTTATATTCCTAGAAATTACGAAATCGATTCGTTTTCTGTTCTATTCGTCTTGTCCAATTTCAAGGACGAAATTTTATTTTAGAGGGAAGAATTGTAATACACGGAATTTCTAAAGTTCACAAAAGACCAAAATACCCCTATGATCAAGTATGAATAATTAATTCAAAGAATACCAAATAAGCTATGTAAATTGAGAAAATTATTAAGAAATAGCACACATGATCAAAACAAATATTAAACACTTTGTAAAGTTAATTTTATAGTTTTCAATTTTATAAAATTCATTTTGTATTTTAAATAATTAGCGAATATATTTATTTAGATTAATAAAAGAATAAAACTAAATAAGAGCCCAATATAATTTATAAAATTAAGAGTCCAATTATTTTAAGTCCAATACAGTATAAAGCCCACAAGAAAAATACTAAACCATATATATACACAATATACGGTTCATATATTTATCCTAAAACCCTAAATAGCGATTAACCTAAACCGACTTCCAAAACTCTCCAAAATTCGACCATCAGTCTCAGAGCTTAAGGCCATTTTCCTGGACGAGATTTGAGGTAAAGAAGGTGAGAAAATATAGTTCGAGGCTCTAAGGTTCTGGATCGATCGTGATTAGTTTTTGGGACGATTAGGGTTTCGTAGATTGGAAGCTTTGTGTTCTTTTATTCTAACGACCAAAGCTCATCAAGGGTATGTTCTAATATTTTTCAGTCCTATAAGTCATGTAGAACACATAAAATTAGCCATGCATGTTAAATAAGTCGTATGGAATTTATTTGGAATTAAAACCCTAAAAGCATGTAAAATAACGAATGAGCATACAATAATTTTGGGACCATGATATTAATTTTCTAAAGACTCTTATATGATATATAACCTGTATAAAATACATGTTCATGAATTGAAGCTTGTGTGATTTGTTTGGGGTTTTATTATTAGATAGCGTATGAAAAGGAAAGGTTTTAAAAGGAGCGATTAGGGTTTATCAAAATTAGGGTTTGCTTGCTGTGATTAAGGTTCATTAGTACAGTAGTAATGAGGAATTAATGATGGGTTACATCTAGGTTTAGGGCTTGTACTTGAATTATGCATTAATTGGTTCTACATAAAAGTTTTGGGTTGGTTTTGTAAATATTGAAACTTAAAGGTTATTTTGTGGACGATAAAATAAAGGTACTAAGCGTATAAAAATAAGTATGGGGTTAAACGTGTAATTTTGGATATTTAGAGGGCTATTTGAATTGTATTTAACTTAAAGGGTATGTTTTGTAAATTCTAAAACCTTTGGGCTAAAAGTGTAAATCGATAATAGAAGGTTAGATCGTATAATTAAAGATGTTAAGGGTGTAATATGTAATTACGAGTAATTATGGGTTCTACAAGTGTAAGTTGATTTTGTAGAGAACGCGTGAGTTTAAGTTAATTTCGGTTTGTTATCATTTACGTTCTAGGTTAAATTGAAATCATTAAAAAAGTAATATGTGAATTTAATGCGTATTTAGTAGTATTTAAAGAGTATGGGAAACCTAGAATCTAAATAGGAAGTTGGTGAATTAATGAGGAATACCCTAAAATGTTGTAATTTAAATGCATCAACAAAATGAGAATATCGACAACTCTAAAAGTATTAATGCGATAAATCCGTTATAATATTAATGATGCTAATAAATATTAAATAAATCATAATCCGTGTAGATTAGTTTGGAGGAGGCGATGTTACATCTTCGTATTCGTTCATTCGTTACTTTTCTCTCGATTGCTTTAAGTACGGATATTCATCTTACCTTAAGACACTTATGTTATCGTACATATATTACGACCTTCTTAGTAAAGGTTCCTTATGATGTTCTTTCGTTAGTATTTTCCATTTTACTTATTAGGGTTTCCAATGCCATTGCTATGAACCCTTTTCTTATTATTGTGAATTGTTGCTTATACGAACTTATGCTTTATGGAACCATGCGATATCGATTTGAACTTTATGTTAGGAAGACTTTGATATGTGTATGGCGATGAACCTTATTATATTTGAATATGAACCTTATGATATGAGATATTGATATGTTCCTTGCTGAACCATGTGTTTGAATAAGACTTACGTTATAATTGAACTTTTATCGACACGAGTTAGTTTGACACCGAGCCAAATATTTCACTAGTCATGGGGTTCCATGTCCGTATCGTGATGCACCTACGATATGACTCTAGGCGATAGAGTGATGTTCTGCCACGTCCCTTATCTGTTATTTGTTATGAGCTCAGTTGGTATTATATTACCTATATATGTCTGTGGGGCGTATGGATGCATCCTAGATCTGATCTGTTATCCGATATGATTTGTCTGGTGAATGATGTCGTGTGCAATACGCGTCTTCACAACTTCTGGGAGCTAGCTACTCCAAATTATTTTCTAAGATTATGTTTATATGGTTCTGATGTTTTGATATGATATGTTCTGGGCTCGAGGTAGTTGATGCGTGCTAAACAGTCAAGTCTAACAGACTTAAAACAGCTTAAACACAAATGCAATTAAGATCAGAGGAATATAGGGAATTCCTGGGTCGTTAAGTCCCACGGAGGATGAATTGGTGTAAAACACTAGATCAGACGATAGAATGATCACTAAGGATAGTGATCGAAGAAGGATATTGATGGAAAATTACCTAAAGAAAAGATTTACAAATTACAGTGACTTAAATGCAAATTAAGAAAATTAAAAGTTAAAATCTATTAAATAAACGCTATCACTATTTTTACAATGATGTTTTTGTGATTTTATAAAATAAAATGACTTAAATAAACTATCTTAACTAAAACGTAAACTCAAATTATCTAAAACGTTACTTAAAACTAAAGCAGCGCTATTTACGAAATTGGTATTTGGGCGCAAGATAAAACGTAAATTTTAGGAAATAAAAGGCCTCACGAATGTAAAACTAATTTTATTACTTACTATATGACAAAGAAAATTTTAGAAAAAGATTTATATTTTTAGACTTTTATATTTTTATTATGAATTAATTACTATAAAACACTAATTAAATGTTTAAAAATACTAAAACTTATTGGAAAAATCGAAACTTTTGTAAAAATACTTTATAACAATATTAAGCTAAGAAAATTGAAAAGGATGAAAAGCTACTTTGAATAAGCTAAAAATAAGCTAACTAAACTTAATAAGCTAAAGCGGTCTAACGTATATAAGAGATTATTTTGTGCAAACTCTAGCAGTCAAAGACCAGTAGCGTTGGTAAGGAGTGTGTGTGGTGGTGGGTGGCGGAGATCAAATCCCAAAGATGGCACTTTTTGTAAACTATTTTTTTTAACTTTTTCTTTTACAAACTCATTAAGCTCATGAAAATAATCACTTTTAATAACGCAACTTTTATGAAAGCGGTAATAAGCTCTGTAGGAGCTTAATTTTCTTAACAATGGCTAAAAAATGAAATAAGCTAAAGAGTTTTAAGCTAAACAAGATAATAAGTTAGAAATAAGCAACGATAAACTAAAATAAGCTAAGAAAAATGGTAATAAGCTATAATGACAATGAATAAGCTCAATACTTGACAAATAAGCTCAAAACAAGCTACAAATAAGCACTAGTGTAGCTGTTTGCAGGACACTCTTTAAATCACTATGCACCTTATAGCAATTTTAAGCACTAAAATAAGCTAGAAACTAAAAGCGAAACTTGGATTATCAAGATTACGGATAAGCTATCCAAAATCCAAAGCTTACTTTGTGGGAACCATTGTGAAGCTTATGAGGGCTTAAGAAAAGCTTAAAACCAGCGATCGGTTATGAACACGAAATGGGACAAAAATAAAATCACTAGCAGCCCTAGAGAATAAGCTACTAAATGGAAAATTGAACTTGGGACCTTAAGAGGGCTTGTTTAGCTTCTCAAAAGCTAAAAGTCACAAGTCGAGGTTAACTTATGAGCTTTTAGAAGCTTATGAAAATGAGCTTAAAGCGTACCTGAGCACATTTTGACTTTTTATGTAAAGCGCAAGTTTGACTTTTATTAACTTTAGATTGATTTAATAGGCGCATATGTTATAATAAGTTGAAATGAGATGAGATTAAGCTAAAGTACTAAGTTACAAGCTATTTTGGTGAGAGGTACAAAATTTGAAATCCTAACAGTTAATCTTCAATGAGAATTTAAGAACTATTTTGACTTTTATACTAATATGACTTTAATATTTTGACCGCGAGTTCTAATAACCTAAATAAACATGCGACAATAAGAGTTAAGGACGATTATCATGCATATACCCAAAGAAACATCTTGATCCAAACACACCTTAGCAAGGGTGTTTTGCGGATTAAGATTGCACAACGAAGATATAGAACATTAAACTTATTCAATCACTTATTCGATGTTAAAAGATCAAATGAACACAAAGATCACAGATTTAACTATAATAAACTAAGATTCACACTTACTCTATTTTAAGCTGTCTAACTAGGATTATTAGCAACTAAGGTTTTAACTAACAACCTACTAATTTTACTTTATATTATCATTAACTAATACCAACTAAGTGTGAAACAAGAAAAATTAAGCTAAAATAAGAACTATGGCAATAAATGGCAAACTCAAGAAATTTGCTTACAACTTGAATTTTTGGCTACAACTGAGAATCAAGAACTAAGAACCAATCCTAAATGCTCTCCACAGAGCTCTAAACCAAGGCAATCCAAAAGCTACCTTGCTCCAAACTTCTTGATCACAATCACCATGGATTTTTATTTTCACCGATTTATTTGGTATTTTTATGAATTTTTGTGTTTTGGGATACTAAACTGATTTTAAGGTATCTAAAAGCTTGCATAAGCTTTATATGGAGCTTATGTGAGCTTCTAAGTCCAAACTAACAACCGATTAACAACATTCACCATATTGATTTTTAGATAATGAAAATTTGCATAACTTGAAAATAGAGTTTGAAAGCTGAAATTTATGTTAACAAAAGTTTTATTTCACTTAAATAACTTGAAATACAAAGCTTTTAGCTTAAACAAACATTGGAATTACAATTTAAACTAAAACGACATTAATAATTAAAATTACTCTAGATTACTTCTCCAATGACTCCTGCTTTCTTTATAGCTTTTCTGAACTCCCCACATGTCTCTGATCAAATCCCATCAACAATCTCAACCATTGAAGCAGTCAAACGCATCTTAGCCATCAATTTGGATTTTGGCGCCAAAATTGAGATAAGGTTGCTTGAGGCAGTTTTAAACCAATTAAAGAAGTTTGGAGCATTGTGGAGGTGGAGGGGACAATATGTGAAGTAGGTATGGGTTTAGGATGTCTTGGAAAGCAAAAAGGAGGTTTGAGAGTGCTACAATAAAGGTTACATGGTGGGAAGCGTTAGCGCTTGTGGGCTAGTTGGTGAGGAGGGCGTGAGTGGAAGGTGGTAGGGATGAGGTGGAAAAGGGTGGTGAGAAAACCACCTGCGGTTTGGGTATCTTGAGGGAGGTGAGGAGACAAGCAGTGTAGGCGGTTTTTGTTTTTAAAAGTTGGGTAGGGTCATGGTATTGGGTTGGATTTGGGCTAAGTAATAATATAGGATCCGTTTGGTTTAATTTAAACAAGGACCATTTATGCAATTTAGCTAAAGTTGAGGTCCGATCTTGGTTATTTTCCAAAGCTCTCACAAGGACTAAAGCGCCAAATGTGATTAGTACAAGGACCTATATTGATAATTTCCATTTTGTAAATCAGGGACCAAAGCTGTCAAGTTTGAAACTTGAGGGACCAAACATGTAATTTTCTCCAAAGTTTATCATAAGGACCTATTTTGCCATTTATTAATAGTACAAGGTTAAAAGTTGATAATTTTCACTTTTTAAATTAACCAAGGACTATTTTTGACATTTTCAAAGTTAAAGGACTAAAGTTGTCAATTTGTGATTTTTAAACTTTAAAGGGTTTATTTTGACAACTTTTGAATCTCATGGACCTAAAATGATATTTTACAAGTTTTTGAATTACAGGGGTTGTTTTTGACAACTTTTGTAACTTGGGGACTAAAGCGCCAATTATGCAAACTTGATCGTTTTCATCGATTTTGATGTTTTGCATTTAAAACATATAAAACACTTGTTTGTGATATTTTATCATTTGATGTGTTTAAGTGTTTTTAGATGTTTTGGCATTCTAACGATATAAAAATGATGAGTATTTAGACACTCATCAATAGTTAACTAAATCTGATTTGTTATTTCTATGATAAGTATTCGATTATGATTTGGTATGTTCAAATGTTTATGATTATGTGCAAGGCTTATTATATGCTATTATATGTGTTTATGCTTTTGTATGTTTATGTGACTACAATGTCTGCTATGCTAAGATATGATTAATATGTTAAAATATGATTCGCATCTTTGTCATCGATATTATGTTAGTTTATCGTTATATGGATTCGTTAATCGTGAGATGAATGTGCTAGTATGAAAGTGAGTATTCCATAAGTTTCGTATGTATAATTTGTTCGATTAATTTTGGGAAACTTTGTTTATACGTTAGTGTTTTATTGCCTATGTGACTTGCCATGTTAAGTTACGCTTATGCTAATATTTGATCCGGGAAATGATTCAATTTATGATGCAGTGCATTAACTTGATAATTGCTATGCTATGTCTTTTGCTTATTTAGTTATAGTTTGTCTACTATGTTTCTATTTGTTTGTGAGACTGCCATGTTTTGATCGCTATTTCATTGTTGCTTTAATGTTTTAAGTGTGTTAAGTGAAGGTTAATTAATTTGTGAATGCCATGTTTATTTGTTGGTAGCTGTTTTGTTAGTCATTAGACTCTTCGTTTGGTTTATAAGTAAATGGTTTAATTGTTATGTGGTTGTTTGGATTTACGTATATTTGTGCTTAGTAGAATCTAAAAGATCCTTCGTTATTATTTCATTTTATCTTCGTTATTCAGTATATTTGTTTTGTTTAGCTTTTGTTTCGTTATATCATTCACTAGGCTTTGTAAGCTCGGACTTTTCTTTTCTGCGGCGGTATTAAGCGTTCAAGATAAGCTTATGGGAGAGTCATATCATCATCGTTTTTAGACATCATTAATGATTTGGACAAACACAACATCATCATGCCTCATTAATGATTTGGTCAACACTAAATTCCTAAGTAGTCTTGATGCGGAATGGGAGAAGTATGTCATTTTCTCCGTCAAGCTAAGAACCTTCACCATGCTACATACGGATTGTTGTACGACTATTTGAAGCCTCACCAAAAGAAGTTGACAAAGAAAGGACTATCGTGGACTCCCGACTTCACAATCAATTCACGATAATCAACAACTTGCTTTGTGGGCTCAAACTAATCTTCCTCCTCAAAGCGACTCCATAACCCGCTCCTCAACCAAGCGCAACCATTACACCATATGATCGATCACGGCAACAACCTCAACAAAATCAATTGGTTCCATACAACAACAACAATGCTCAAGCACTTTACGGTGAAGGCGATGAGGACTCTGTTGCTTTTGATGAATTGCAACAAGGATTTGTTATGATTGCTAAAGCCTTGGTCGGTATACAAACAAATCCAACAATCGCATTCGTTCCTCATCCAACACAAGAAATCAAGCTGTTGTGAACAATGGACCATTTGAAGTTCAGAACCGTGGTTATGGTCGTCAGATGGGAGGTGGTCAAGGGTTTAATGCTATTGGAAGGAAAAACATGGGTGCTCCGCAACAACAAAGGGGTCAAGTGGTTGAACATGGGAATGCTCAGAATGGGGTTAATGGTCTTCATTGTTATAACTGTAATGAGAAGGGTCACCTGGCTAATGCATGTCCTAAGCCGAGGACAAGAGGCAGTGCTTATCACAAAGAGGCATTGCTCTTGGCTCTTAAGGATGAAGTGGTGGAACTCTTACCAACAAGGAGCAGAGCTTTATGGCGGATCTGATTCGATGATGATATAGAAGACTTGCGAGGCTAATGCGGCGGTGATGTTGATGGCACAAATGCAAGCTCTACACATGAGTGACACAGGCCCGGTGTATGACATCGATGGCTTGTCTCGGTCTAGGAACAAAATATACTCATCCACGATCGATATCTCGCCAATTTCTCCATCCGACCGGGATCATAGTGTTCAACATGAGCAATCCACATCTCATTCCGATGATTATCAAATAGATCCCGTAGTTATATTTGACGATCAAGATGACCTTATGGTTAATATTGATAATCAAGTTGACTCCGTGATTATATTTGAGGATCTATATAATGATCATGTTGAGAATCACGTTGAAAAAAAATGAGCTTCGGTCTAATAGAGAAATTGAGCTCCTGACCTTAATTAAAGACCAACATTCTCGGTTGGAAATTTGCACGAAATTAAAAGAGAAAAATGCATTGTTAATTAGGGATAATGAATGCTTAATTCGACAAATCAATTTTTTCAAAACTCAAGAAAAACGTGAAGAAGGTTTTGAAGTCGCTTTTGCTAAATCTCATCAAAATGAAAAATCATTAGAGCAGCGGATCGTGATCTAGCCGTTTCAAGAATGCTTTGTTGTCTCAAATAGAACAACTAAAACATGAACATAAACAACAACTTAACGCTCTTACTTTGGAAACACAAAAATCCAAGGTGAGTTGTTAACTTGTCAAAAGCAGTTCTCGAGTACATACTGACATTCCACGAAGCGAATAGATAACTATCTTGAAGAAATTGTCGACTTACAAACCAAAATCAAAGAGTTTGAAATGTTGTTTATAAACATGGTGAGTCAATCACAACCATTCAAAATTTTACTTTTAAACCTAATCCAAATGGATATGGACCAATACTTGCGATTACAAACCTAAGTTTTCAAGCGAGCATTCAAACCAAATCCTAAAGTTTACGATGCAGAACATAGAATAGATGATTCAATTATGACTATTGTTGAATATAATCGCATGGAGGAATTAGATGCAGATGACGAGAGTCGGTCAAAAATGGAAAATGTCGTTTATAACAAACCATTTAACTATTCAAAAGCCGTTACTTTTGTCAAACAACAAGATACTTCTAACAAACCTTTTGTTATCACACCAGTCTCTAAAGTTAGTCCCAAACACAATGGTGCACAAATTAATGGTCCTTTACCTTCACTTAGTGAAGTTAAAACAAAAGCCGAAAGTTGTCGCGTTATAAAATACTTTGACACTTTCTTATCTGACCTCAAAATTTTGGAACATGAGATTGAATTTCATTCTGAAATAAAAGTTGAACCTTTTCAATCGCCAATGGCGCGAGAACATCGAGACATTCTTCAGAAAAGACTTTTACCCCATGTCAAAAATTTGAAAACTTGTGCACTATATTGGGAAAGGATTTTCACAAGGAACTTGGTCTCATGAAAACCGTTTTCGAGAAAGCGAAACATCGATTTCAAATACTAAGCGTAAAAGAAATTGTTGAGAAAAGATGTTGATCGACTCTTGGAAGATGTTATATGTCTTGATATCAATAATCTTGTTTTATTACAATCATTACATATGCATCGATCATATCTCTCTGATTACATTGATTCTATTGATCTTGTTGAAAATCGATAATGTGCATCGGATCGAATCTTTAAAAGTTGAAAATGAGCGATTGATAAGCGAACTTTCAAATTCAAAGCGTCGTCTTCAATGGTGTCAAAAGATTGTCAAAATCATGAACTTGATTTGCAAAACAAAATCCACAGTTGAAATCAAAACCGTTTGATTCTAAAATTGAGCAATGGATGATCAAAAGCGTGTCTTTGAAATGTCAAATCTCAAAATATGAACAAGAACTTGCAAAAGTTAAAAATGAATATGGTGTCATATTTGATTTACTCAAACAGACTCGAAATGAAGCATCAAGCGAACTTGATCATTATCTTGCACACACTAAAGAAGTCATGAATTTTCTTGGAAATCTTAGTTACGAAAATCAAGATTTGCTGCACACTATCATTAAGTTAAGGAAATGTTAGGAAAGTATGAACAAGTTCACCTAGCATCATTAAGAAAATTGCACCTATAACACTTAGCAAACGTGAACCCAGTTGCCTCTTGACAAAACACAAGATACTAATGTGCTTCCTCTCTTGAAACAGAATAGTTGCCTCTTTTCCAAATGTCCGCACTTCACGACCTAGGAGCAATACAAGGAAGAATAGGAAGTTGCGACCTAAGAAAAAATCAATAAAGAATCTTTGAAGTAGAAGAACACCTAGGACTTTGAATAAGACTCATGTTGCACCCACTTTATATATTAAGCGTCGACAAATGTAATGGAAAAAGTGTTGTAATGAATGCTAAACCTATAAGTACTTTTGATATTGATCGATGCTTCTTGTGTTATTTGTCGTAAAAGTATGCTTCGATTGTCATGACAAATGTGTTGCTAGAGCTATCTTGTCTCGTTTAAGGAATCCTAAGATTGGAATACCTCTAGGCCCACTAATGTTTCTAAGTCGTGCTTGGTAAACCGCCTCCTTAGATTCTAAGAAACGCATTGATGTACCTATAGTTCGATATCACCTCCAAGGAATGTAGTACCACCTAGTGCATTCACTAAGACTAAAGCTAAGACTAGTTAGAGATGGCGAAATGGATACATAATACACTAGGATTTAAATGGATGCCAGAAGTCATTGATGTGTGTATTTCTACCCTATAACACTTCGGGTTCCACATCTACTTCTATTCCATCGTGTAAATGCATGTGTAATGCGGTGATCTGAGATCATCCTTTATATTGTTGATAGCGGATGTTCCCGACACATCACGAGCAATCTTAAAGCGCTATCAAACTTTATTGCAAAGTTCATTGGCTTTGTCGATTCGGAATGATCACTTGCGACTATCATGGGCTACGGAAGATTATATCAATGGCAATATCGAAATTAGCGGGGTTTACTATGTGGAAGGCCTCGGTCACAATCTCTTTTCAATCGGTCAATTACGTGATGGAGATTTGGAAGTTGCTTTTCGGGAGAAAACTTGTTTCATTCGTGATCTACAAGGAAGCGGTCTAATGTCCGCTCTCGCAATTCTAGTCTATACACAATCTCAATGCAAGACATGGTTGCTTCATCTCCCATCTGTCTACTTTCAAAGGCAACATCAACAAAATCACGGCTATGGCACCGTCGTCTCTCACATTTAAACTTTCAAACCATCACCAACCTTGCTCGACACAAACTTGTTGAAGGTCTCCGAGATTCCGATATTCCAAAGATCACCTATGCTCGACTTGTGAACAAGGAAAAGCACTCGTGCTCATTTTCCTTCAAAGGTGGAACACGACTCTCAACATGTGCTTCATCTTCTTCACATGGATTTATGTGGCCCGATGCACGTGCAAGCGATTAATGGCAAACGCTACATCTTGGTAATTGTCGATGACTACTCACGATGGACTTGGGTCTACTTTCTTGAAGTAAAGATCAAGCTCCACGAGATGATCATCACCTTTCTCACGAAAATTCAAGTTCGACTCCGGAACACCGTCCGCCAAATCGAACCGACAAAGGAACCGAATTTGTTAACCAAACTCTTCGAGAATTTTATGAGAAAGTAGGAATTGAGCATCGGACATCTATTGCACGTACACGAACAAAGCGGAGTTGTTGAAAGCGAAACCATACGTTAGTGGGCTGCAAGAACAATGTTAATCAATGCTAAACTTTTAGATTACTTGTGGGCGGTGTATCAGCTGCATGCTATACTCAAAATCGTTCAATGATTACTAAACACCACAACAAAACACCTTTTGAGCTTATCCATAACCATAAACCGAATCTCAAACACTTTCATGTATTTGGATCCCTTTGCTATCCGAATAATGATCGTGATGACTTTGGTAAGCTCAAAGCCAAAGTCGACATTGGAGTATTTATAGGATATTGTGAAAATTCTAAGGGTTTCGGATGCGGAATCGTCGTACAAAGCGGGTTATGGAAGCGATTCATGCTAATTTTGATGAACTTCTGAAATGGCTTACGAGCATAATGACTTGGAACCGGTCATAACCGTTTAAACTTCCTCAAACCCCATCATCGGTTGAATCAAGCCCCGACTTACTCGTCAACAAATGGAAAGGCTATTTGCTCATTTGTTCGGTGATGATATTGATGAGCGTGCTCGGTGTATCCGATGTTTCCATTGCACAACCCGATCGATTCCAATACGATACACTGCTACAACAACTCTTGTTGAAGAAGCACCACCGATTGACTCTACAACAACGGTTGAACAAAGCGCTTCCAACGATGTTGTACCAGCGATGATGTTCTTAATGAAGTACCCCACTGCGGTTTTGATCCAAATCGTTCTTTAACCCGTTTGCTAATGAAGCGATGCACGATGTTGCGGAATCATCTACAAGCCATTTGAATCCTCAAAATCGCACAATGTATACCAACATCAACCCTCTACACATCGTTGGACAAAAGACCATCCTCTTGAGAACATTATTGGCAACCCAAATCAACGGTCGTTATAAGACAACGTCTTCACACGGATGGTGAACATTGCATTTATGCACTCACCTTTATCCAAACCGAGCCTAAAAACATTAAAGGCGCAATGACAAAAGACAATGGATTGAATCCATGCAAGAAGAACTCAACCAATTCAAATGTCTTGAAGTATGGGAGCGGTTGAAAGACCAACGAGGGTCTCGTCATTGGTCTCAAATAGATTTGGAAGAACAAATTGGATCTTTGAAGGGCGTGTCGAAACAAGTCACGTTTGGTGGCTAAGGGTTATAAACGGGAAGAGGTATTGACTTTGAAGAATCATTTGCTCCGGTTTCTTGTCTTGAGGTTGTTCGGATTTTCTCGCGTTCGCGGCTCATATGAATATAACGGTCTTTCAAATGGATGTCAAAGCGCTTTTACGAATGGTCAACTAAAAAAGCGGTTTATGTCGACCGACCGGAAGGATTCATTGATCCCGCGTTCCCAAACCATGTCTACAAACTGAACAAAGCTCTGTATGGTCTCAAACAAGCTCCTCGGGCGTGGTACGATAAGTTATCATCTTTCCTCATTGCCAATAATTTTACCAAAGGTTCGGTCGACCCAACTCTTTTCATACAATATCACGGGGAACATATTTTAATTGTTCAAATTTACGTGGATGACATCATTTTTGGGTCAACACATAAAAAGTACTCAATCGCTTTTGCAAAACTAATGAAGAAACATTTTGAAATGTCCATGGTGGGTGAACTTACGTTCTTTCTAGGGCGCAAGTTCATCAATCACCCGTGGTATTTTCTTGAGTCGGTCAAATATGCCCTTGAAATTACGAACAAATTTGGAATGAATACCGTGATACTTATAACACACCAATGTCACATACCAAGAAGCTTGATCTTTGATTTGCATGGGAAGCGGTTGACCCTACAAAATACCGTAGTATCATTGGGTCTCTCATGTATCTAACGACTAGAGAGACGATATTGTCTTTGTCGTATATCTTTGCTCCCGTTATCGATCGAGACCAAGCTGAAACCCACCTCTACGAGGCTAAAAGAATCCTCCAGATACATCAAGGGAACCATTAATTTGGGGATCTAGTATCCGAAGGATTACGGTTTTGAACTAATAGCTTTTAGATCTCGACCACGCGGATGTAGACTCTCGGAAAAGTACTTGAGAGCACTACAATTTCTTGGTGACAAAGCGGTGTCTTGGCAATCGAAGAAGCGGATTGTACATTGCTATCATCAACAAAAGCGAGAATATGTAGCCATGTCGGTGTTGTGCTCAAGTCATTTGGATGAGAACACAACTCAAAGACTATGGTTACGTGTTTGTGAAAATCCCGATGTCTTTGCGACAATCGGTGCTATTGCGATCTCGTGTAACTCATTCAACATTCAAAATCAAAGTACATCGATCTTGATATCATTTCATCAAGGACCACGTGGAGCAGTGCTGTTGAATTATACTTTGTGGGTGCAGAATACCAATTGGCGGATCTCCTCACCAAAGCCTTAGCTCTGCTAGGTTTAATCGAGTTGGTCCACGGATTGGTATGCGGTGTTTGACTCAAGAGGGCTGGATGAACTCTTAAAACATTCTTAACAACCGATCAAACACCAAAACCTTTTTGTAAATATTTTCAAAAAAAATACAAAATTATAAAATCAGTTGAAACAACAAAAATATTCTTCTATCTGTATTTCTTTAACATGGCAAGTACAATTCCTCCGTCAACACTCAAATCTTTCAAAATTGGTATTTTTTCGATCAAGTGTTGAGGGAGAAAATTAATATTTTCGGGATCAATAAAACCTTGTACTTGCATGCTACCTTATCCTGTTGTTTCTCTAATAATGGTGGTCACATTTACGGTTTCGACACTCCTCGGACTAAAATTTATAAACTTTCTTTATTTCTTAAGTCGAGGAGGTGTCGTCAAATTTCTTTCAAATATCCTTCGTTTGGTAACCAAAATGGAAGTTATGGGCATTGGATGAAAATGGTTAAGGTGGAGGGACTAAAACTGTCATAAGCTCAAAGTTATTTTAATAAAACAACCACCTTAACTCATTTACTCATCACATTTAATATCCCACCAACCATATCCTACGCCTAATAATCATTCTTCTAATCCGTGTTCTTGATCATCAAACTGTAAGTGGTTTTATATTTCTAACATGATTACAAACATTGGTTTTGAATTTTAAACGAATCCAACGGTTAGATTTTTGTATATGGATGATTTTGTGTTCTACGCATAAGCGTATGAACACATAATCAAGTTTGTGTGTTTTTGGTTAAAATGATAGTGTCAAAACATTTCTCTAACATCAATGATTACATTTTGATCACTAATACACACCCAGATACACGTATTGAATGACTTTTTGAAACATAGGGTTTATGCATTAATTTGGGTATTCTTATATATGAGTGTTTCTGACTAAAAAGATTGTTATGTCAGGTTGTTTACATGATGAATTGACTATATCCATGATTAGAATCAACCCAGAAACACTAATTGCTAGTTAATTAGAAATTAGGGTTTATGTTCTTGATATTTGGGTGTTTTCGATTCGCTTAGAATTTGTTGTTAAAACTTGGACAAAACATCTCACTATGCTTCTTAGACTTACCAGAATCATTTTGGTGCAAATCCTATGGCTAGATTACTTACTCGTAAAAATTGAACCTTAGGGTTTAGGTTTACGCATAATTGGACTTCACGCCTAAGCGTTATATGTGTGTTCATGATATGATCTGATGGTGATTGAATGTAGATGTTAATGATTGTGTTATGACGAATTTATTTCAGGTCTTCTACGTTTGAAAATTCAGAATCAAGGTTTCTAGCAAACTACGCATAAGGATCACCTTACGCGTAGAATGTTATGCGTAAGAGCAATCTTACGCGTAACTATTACGCGTAAGGTTCTACATAAGGGACTACGCGTATCCTGTGAAGGATATGCGTAAACAGTGACCTCTACGCATAAGGTTGACTCTTACGAGTAAGCCTTACGCGTAAGGTTTATATGCTTCTGGCGTAAGCTCTACGCATAAGGTCCCCTTTTCCTACGCATAATACCTCTTACGCGTAAGTCAAGAACCTACGCATAAGCTTGCGTTTACGCGTATATCGCTCCTGTTTACGCATAAGCTTGCCATTTCTACGCCTAAGCCTTGTTTGACCTTAATTATGAATTGTTACGCGTGCAAACTTGTAAATAAATAAATCATAATGCCACGAAACCAATAATGTCACTATAAGCTTAAATGTTTAACAAGTTGTGAAAAAAAACAAGTGAAAACATGGACTTTAAAACTTAAAGTTAATCAACTCACGAAAATTATCACGACATCATTGGACTACTGAACAAACAAGTGACATTGGACTCGTAACAATCATCGACATATCACATTCAATAATTAGACAATAAATCCATTTGTTGACTAATATAATGTCTTTCGATATGTTGGTTCTTTTGGCTAAATATCTTTCAGATCACGACATGGAAGCTCAAATGCAGAATGTGGATGCACCAAATGTTCTCACCATTGCTGATATCTTCCCTAATGGCTATCCGATGAAGATTGGAAAGAACAATCTATGGGTTGACTTTGATACTCTCACATGCTCAGAGTCTTCTTGCTTGATAGCAGTGGACATTCTGAAGAATCATTCTTATCAGAATATGCTCACTAACTCGCCACGATTCGGAGATCTACATTCGGCAATTCGGCACACAATGAAGCGGATCAAAGGGAAAAATGTTGTGTGTTGTGACTCTCAATCACAAGCAAGTCACCATCACACCGGCGAGACTTGCGGGCTATTCTCCTCATTCTGTCATTGAACCAGCGGGTACAACGCTACACCTTACGAAGAGGTCGTTACGCAATTCATGATCGACATCGGTTATGGCGAAGCTACGGGGTAATCACCAAACACTCTTACGTTGACACGAAGAATATCCTCGTACGGAGAACCCTCTTCATCATCATCACAAAATCTGTTTTTGGACGGGATAGTGGTTATGATCATCCCAAGCTCATGGAACTCTGATTTTTGGGAATTGGTCAACATGAAACATATCGAAATTGAAGCTACGATATGGGATGACATGATGTCTTTCCTCAGCGAGGCACCAAGATCACATACATCGGATACACAAGCTGTTGATCCGAGAGCTCTTGGGTTAAATCCCGATATTCCTTGAGACTCGATGACCCAAACAATCACTCCATGTTGTATGAGCCTACACTCGCGATCGATTCAAGGAATCTACAACAAAAAACAGTGTTGTCTTTGCGGATCACCTTCTCTCGATGCAATCAAAAGCTTTACTCATACAAAAGGTATCCGGTAGCGGTTGATGAAGGTAAAGTTGGTTTTCTCGATGAGAAGTCTTGGCACACCTATTAGGAAAACCGAGAAAGGCGGTGCGAGGAAGTGTTACAAGCGAGAGTCAACGAAAGTTCCCTAAGAGGAAACCTCGGTCAAAATGAAAGTTCCATCTAAGGAAGTTGTTCCTATTCCCATTCCTAAGTCGAACCACAAAGAAAGCTAGTGGATGAAAGCTCGAGGAAACCGAATCGAATAAAGGTTATCTACTACGAAGCGCAACCATTGACACTCCAACGATAGCTAAACCTCCCGGTCAAAAGCTCTCCAAGGCAAAGGAAGACTCGGTACTTGAGCAAGAAGAAGAAAGCTCGGATGAAGAGCCCTTTGGACACCGACTACATCAAGCAGTTCAAAATCATTAGACTCCAACACAAGGCAAAAGAGTTTGAACATGAACAAATGCGTGGCCCCGGAGGGTCTAGTGGTGGTGTCCAGTCTACACCAATTCCTGATGCGGTTAATCAACCCGATAAGGGAATTTGTGCCACCACTCTTGAGCAACAACAAAAGAGCCTGGAGGAACCAGAAACAGAGAAGTCTGAGAAAGAAAAAGCTGATGAGGAAGCACGGATTCAGGCTGAAGAAAAGACTAAATCTGGACAAGATGACAAAGTAAACTATGATGATTATCTCCTCAACAGTCCAACTCATTCCAAGGAGAAAACTTCTGAACCTCCTAAGGACCACGAACCTCCTCATGACTCTTCATCATCGATTCATCCTCTCACTCTTCACCACCACCATCCGAATATCAACCAAATCCACATCCAAATATGTAAAAAGCCAGCGAACTCTTGGACTTCTCGGGCAAAGACAAGGATCGTTAAAGTTGTCAGCGGTCGGGAAGAAAGACATGCTTCTACGAAAAGTGAATTTTCTCGTGACGGGTTCGGTATCTTCATGGCGAGAATGACAAGATGTCGGTGAAAGGGAGTACATCCGAAGTTCATGCAACGTGATCCTCAAGGGGAAATGAACGAGATGATCAAAGGTTACACTCACAAGTTCCTTCTTGACATCGTTCCTGGTATGACAAGAGAAATTTACACCAAGCAACTCTATCCGAATCTATTGCATTTGGCCAAGCAAACTATGAGATCAACACCTATGCAAGTAAACATCAATCCAGTTGATCCCATAATATTCTCAGATGCTGAATTGGTTTCCAGGCTAGTAGCTCAAATGTCTAAACGATCTGCAACATTTACTTCTCACGAAGGTAAACTGTTTGAAGCATTGCTGGAATACCAACTCAAATCAGCATGCAGAGAAGAAGCTGAAAGGCCTAAATGTTCAAGAGACGATGAAGACAAGGATAAGGATAAAGATAACGAACCCAAATGTTCAAAGAAGTATGGTGAACCATCATCTATGCCACCACCACCCCGAAGGACTCCACCACCAAGACGATCTCCTCCTCGCTCTTCTACTGACAAACCTCAGGACTCGAGTTACCACCCATCGAGAAAACCGGTGATCACTTGAGTATCTTGGTGGTAACAATGAGGAAGACCACGAGCCCCAACAACAACCCAAATCTCCCGGTTCAACAAAGAAACCATCATCCTCATCAGCGCCAAAGAAGAAGAAGAAGTCTCCTAAGGTGATGTCTTCTCATGGCTGACGAAGATGACACCGAGTTTGAATGGTTTTCTCAACTTTTGATGCCACTCCCACTCTAGCGATGATCCATATATGGTAGAAGGTCGTGCGTTGGAGCATGCTAAGCTACTACAAGAAAAGTTACGTGTGAAGAAGATGGCGAAATCGAGTTGAAGCGAATCAAGAATGAAGCATTTCAACTACTCAAAGGCATTTCGGAAAGTGCTATTGAAGTTGAATATCAACTTGATAATATAGCACGAGCCATGTCTAACAACATTGATTAGCTCAACCACAAGCAAACATCGACTTCACCAAAGAGACAACCCTCCATACTACACCGGTGGTCTAAACCTCTACCAACAATTGGTCAACCGGATCAACCTAGGATTCCATTTCGCTATTTCTTCAACAAAGATTTGGAATTTCTTCTACAGTAGCGATGGTACAAAGAAATCGCTACATCACTTACACTTCCGTTCCGTGACCATATACTCCAAGCGCATAGCCATCGAAGAAAAGGCTACCCACATGTTTTCCAACGGTGTGGAGCAATTATGACATTGATGCAATGTACGGGATTCATCATTGGCGAGCAGCCAGCGAATCTACTACAAGAGCTGCCGGTTAGAAAGTCTCAATATGAAGTGTTTAGTGATAAAGGAATTGTGGTCATTAAGCATGTCACCCTTTCGTCTAAATGGGATTACACCTTTCTCAAGACTATCGTGGTCAAAAGACAAGATGAAAGGGACTATGAATTACGTGAGCGGACTTTGAACTTGTCTCTCAACGACATTGAAGATCTATATCTTGCTAAAGTACAGGGAAGAATGAGACATTTCTCATTGAAATTCAACGTGAATACAACAAGTCGGTACTCATCTTCATCGAAGCATAGTGATCCAAGAGCGTGTAGAAGATTTACAACTTGTGTTGAATCCTATCGGACTCGTGTCAACTTCACGGACCTCGACTAGAAATACGACATTAACCAGCTCTCACAATACACTCTCATCAATAAACCATTGAGTATTTTACCACGACAAACTACATCATAGCTGCTTGATGGCGTGTAGAGATCTTCACAAATTTAGGGATCACACATTGAAGATGGTGAGGGCGGTCAGCTTATAGGTTGAAGGAGATACATGAAGGAATTGGTTCTCCAAGCGATGGAATTCTAAGGATAGGCGGGATGTGAAGAGGATCATCACCCTAATTGATGAAAGGTTGTCTGAAGGGACCATTTGAGAACTCTAGAGAGCTTTGTAGGTGGTCGTCCGGGATTACTCTCACCGGCTATCAGCATACGATCGCATTCTGGAAAGATTGATGGACTTCTGGTACCCTTAAAATGCTTCTATTTCATATTATTTTGGATGTGTGATTTTATATTGACAATGGCTTGTGCACAAATAACGATGTACAACCCGTTCTTGTAATGAAAGGACCACGTAGTGCGCTTGATTGCCACAATCCTATAAAAGGAGCGAAAGCTTCTTACTTTTGAGTAAAACTTATCAAACCTTTCATTTTCAAGGTTTTGCTCAAAAGAACAAGTACTTCCACATTTTCAAAACCTCAAAAGTTAGTATTCCTTGTTGAGGGAGTATTTGCTAAAATTTTGTTCACAAAATTGTTCTTCATGATAATCTTCCACAAAACTTGAAATGGTCATATTTAATATCAAAGCGTTATCAAAAATAATATTTATATGCCATTTTTGGGGAGAAATTTATTGTGATAAGAAATATGTTGATGTGCTATTTGAATAAATCGTGAAAAGACTTAACCCATGAATTGACGGAATCGAGCAGTCATACATTGAAAAGATTTGTCTTCAAAGACTTATCCAAGTAAATTGTACCTATTCGAGAAGCTCTTGATAGACATGAACTTTGTGGGTTTGACAACCTTCGAGGTTTGTCCACACCTTCAAGGTAGTTATTAGAGTTAGTTGTCACCTAAAAGCTGACAATGTAACTCTTTAACTATACAACATAACCGTGTCTCGTGGGGGATTGCTTATCTTGAGTCGATCAATTCAAAAGTGCGCGCTCTTCTCTCACCATGCAAATTTCTGTCTAAAAATACTTGAGCACGTGTGGAGGGGGAGTATTTCTGCAAATGATCAAACTCTTACAGTGGTACAAAATGTTTTTCAATCATAACCACTTTGAGAGATTTTCAAGAAAATGTTTTTATCGCAACATAGGTTAGTCATGGAGTTATAAGGTGACTAGGGTTAGGAATAATCGTCCTATAATCTGCCAGAGCCGGAGGGTTCTACCCAAGGACATCACAAATAGTTAGTACTTAGAAGTCCTTAGGTATGATTATAAAAAGGATAAAATGAGAATCGGAGAAAGAAGGAGTTGAAGAATTAAAAGGAAAAGTAAAGAAAATGGTGAAAAGAAATAGCCCTCAGTTATTCAACTTAGGGCGGACACGGGTTCAATTCATATACTCTTGGTTGTCACTTGATGACACCGGTATTGAAGATTAAAAGTCGTCATGGACCCGGTGGCGCATGCACTAAACCTTCTTAACCACTCAAGTTTCTCCCGAAAGAAGCTTGTTTCATTCTCACAGGAACCCTACGTAAACTATCGGCTTTCTCTTAGAGATTCTTTGGTATTGAAGAAGGAGACCCTCTCCTAGTCTCCTCTCGGAAAACCAAAAGCACTATTGAGTCTAGAGCCACGAGATTCATCAAAAGATCTCTTAGGTACACTTGACATTTCATCACTTGTTGCTCAACAATAAGAACAACGATGGTGCGTTATCGAGTCCTTCACGGATCTTAGCAATGCATCGAGAACATTTATGAGAGGTTCACATCGGTGATCCTCGGTGATTGAATGGAAACTCTGCCCGGTCAACATCAAACGACCACGGCGGTAGTCGCCGGTAACTCCCGTGGATTACGCTTAGTGGTCTCAAGCGGTCTACGATCGTGAGGTGATGCTTGGTGTACCTCGGCGACTCATCGAACCGTAGGTGTACTTGGTACATCGCGTTATCTCACTTGTGGGACTCGGTTCGAGAGCGGCCTTTGTGAGAATTAGAGTTGTGTTTTCACACTATCTTTGTTAACACTCTTGAAGTTCAAACTTGTAAGTGCGGAATCCGCTTATTACTAACCTTTCCTATGTTTACTTCTTATGGAAGCTACGGGGCGGATCGATCGTCTGATTCTCCACATGCTCATACCAACAACATCACTTATGAAAGTTCTCTCATAATCAAAGGCAACACAAAGTCGGGATGATTCTTCGTCAACAAAGAATCTACAAAGTTTAAAGACTTAAAGAACTTCATCAGCTGTAATCCAACGTTAAAGGCGTGTGAGCATGTTGGAGAAAGGCGTGGAGACCTTTGGAGCGTGAAGCGGCACGATCTGATTACCACAACATACTATCACTTTCAAAGAACAAAGGACTAAAGAACAAAGAAAATGAAGACGTCAAAGCAGAATACTTCAAAAGAAACAATTTCTCTACACTGGGGAGATTGTTCGAATTAAGACACCTCTTCTCACAAGAAAGAAGAATGTCAGAAGACATCAAAGCTACTATTACATCAGCACCTACATCGTTTATCACTCTTTCATTCATCACCAACACTTAGGGGGAGATTGTTGGAATCACTCCTAATCATTTATTCAAGTGTTAGTGATTCATATGTAATAGTTAGCTTAATATGGCTTTTATGTTAGTAATCATGCCAAGGCTTATGTAGAAAGCCCATGAGCCTTGGCCCAAGTCCAATAAGGAAAGTAAGAGACTAGGAGTGTTTCCCTAGCTCCTCTCCTATAAATGGTATTGTAATACCCTCACTTGAGGTTGGTTGTTCAATTTATCTTTCACTTGCACTCTACGCATAACCTTTCTATACTTATACATGTGTGTGTGTGTTTGGTTAGTTGTTCATCCGATTTATCCTCTTCTCTATTTCTTCTATTAATGCTTGTGTTACTAATATGGTGACCTAACAATAGTCATTAACCTTTGGTAGCTTCAAAGAGTTAGGGATAACGCATACCCTACGACCTTAGAAACACAAGCGTTAAGAATAAGGACGTGACAATTCAACCATCAATAGGAGATAACTAGGGAGTAATAAAACCTAAGTAAATACATTTTTAATCATCATACGAGCACACAAAAATAGACATAGACTACCCCTAGGTTAGTTAATTAGATAATTAGATAAGTAGAGTAATCGGTAGAAATACCAACCCCAAATCAAACCCCGAGATTCGTACCTTTCCATTTCCTAAAAATATAAAAAAGATACAAAATAATCTTCCTCAAACCCAACCTTAGCGTAGTAACTTCTCACTAGCATTCCTATTCCCTAGAGAACGATATCAATACCGTGGCTTACCCTAATACTACACTACAACGATTAGGTTCACTGCATAGGGTGTTGAAAAACTTGCTCGACAAAAAGGAAGTTCCTTTGACCCTGAACGCGCTGTGTAAGCATATCAGACGTTGATAGATATATATATATAAACGTGTAATGAAAGATAAATATTAAGAAGCACATAACCACGACACAAGTATTTATAGTGGTTTACTACAAGGACACCTTCCTTGCCCTACTCCACTCCCTGAGTCACCTACTTGAGAGTTTGTAAACACTACACGACACCAACTCCTTATGGCGGAGAAGCCTTCACAACGCCGCCAACTCTTTTTCCGGTACTAGGCTAACCACCGGGTTCTTCCACAAGGTAGAACCACGCCTATCACAACGTCGCCTACCCTTTATCTGGTATTAGGCTAAATACCGAGTTCCATTACAATGGAGGAACTACTACCTAACACTACACAACACCTAACCCCAATGGAGACCAACTCCTTTTTACAACACCATCAAGGATATCAATATCCTTGGATACAACCTATCTCTATTTATATATCAATGCACCTCATTGATTATACAACCTTGGCATCTTTCACTAATGCCACTTGACTAGACTTCTAGGCATTCTTCACTAATGCCTTTGACACGGACGTTTGGCACCTTTCACTAATGCCTTCATCTTGACTCCTTTAGCATTCTTCACTAATGCTTTTGACACGGACGTTAAGCACCTTTCACAAATGCTTTCTTCTTGACTCTTTCGGCATCCTTCACTAATGCCTTGTACACAATACTTCTATTAAGGAGGAAAGAACTATCAACAAGAGAACCTCAGTAGTCTTGATGATGACAAAGCATGGCAACTCATGGACTTGAGCTTGCTCGACTTCAAGAGGTGGTGATCTCACCTTTAAGAGGAACCTAGAGAATCACATAAAAATAAAGCTACATACAAAGATCACTTGGATCTGTTGTTAGAGAGTTTACAACTCAAAGAGAAAATATATGTGAAAGAGGGTGAGTTACAATGAAGAAATGGCTCACTATTTATAGAAGAAATATAGCTATTGTTCCACAGATCCCACGGATCCCTCACTTGAGGGATCCGTCCAGTGTATTACTGGGGATCCGTGGGACGCTCCCCTTTGCCCATGGGTTTTGGGTCACGGGTCCTGGACATTAGACCATAGGTATCCAAGTAGATACAATGTATCCACAAGATGCAATGCATTTAGTCCATGGGTTAAAACCATGGGTCATGGATAATATCCATATATGACTTATGCATGATGTCATGCAATGAGTTATGGGTTATGCTCCATAGGTATGGTTCATGGACTTTGGGTTTTACCCAACTACATTCAATGTATTTGGTCAATGGGTCAAATACTTAAGTTTCTACCCATTATAATACATATTAGTTATGTATATATTTACCCAATATGTAAACACTAGTTGTTGTACATATGTATTACTAAATCATAAAACTACTTTTATTTGTTTAGTGTTTTATGTGAAAACGTAAGTGTGTTAGTAAACTATTGGCTCAAACCATTTACGTATTTTATTTTGTTTCGTTAAAATGATGTTACGTTTGTTATCGACAAAACATTAGAAGATCGTAAAATATAAATAAATAATTTTACGGCTTATTTGTATTAACATCATGTTTACATTACTTTGTGAAAATGTTTTATTTTGTCTTTAACCTCATCTTAATTTCATATAAAGGTATTTTACAAAAAGATAAGTGTAGGGAAGATCACATATGTTTTTAAGAACATGAACATGAGAATTACAATCATTGAAATTGATATATATATGTGTGTTTGTTGGATTCAAATGCTTGTATCGAGTTATAATGGATGTTTTGAAATTATTTCGAGGTTTTAATGAGGTAATTTTTCCAAAATTTTCCAAAAAAAATCTGACAGACCGGTTTTGTCAGGACAACTGTGACGCGTCGGATTAACACCGACGACGTCGGGCAATGTAGAAACAAAATGTCGGTTTAGTTTTACGTGCAATTTATAATTTTTGAAAATTCCCAATTCTTAATTTTCCAGAAAAACTGCAAACATCCATTCCACAAGCATTATATCTTACTTGCTTTCTAGTGTAGTTTAGTGTCATATATAGTTTTACCGCCGATTTTACACGAAGGTTTCGTTTGTTTTATTTTTCTTACTTACCTTCCTTTATCATAACTTTGATGCTTTCGGGGAACATTGGGAATAATGTTCAGTTTAAGTGTATGGAGGGAGAATAAAACGGGAACTTAGAAACTATTCACTCACTTGATTATTTGTCTTGTCCTTGGTAATTAGTTAGGGTAATTTTAGCACCAAATTTAAATTATTTTATGAAATTTACAAGCTAAACTTTAGTCTTAATAAAGCGTCTCACGGATAGAAATTATATGACTAGCACAAAAACCGGATACCACTCAAATTCCACCTCAAAAATATGAGGTTCGCCCCTAGATCTTTAGGAATAAAAGCATTCACCTTTAATGCTTAGTGAGTGTACCGGTAGTATAATAAATTCTAGAACTTGTTTTGTGATACATTCCGAGATCGCTAGTGAGAATACACTTGTGTAGTTAGGAGTAACTAAATGATAAGAGGCATTAGGATAACCCTTGTTTTAAACCTGTATTATAATTACATCTTTCACATCGGTTGAGTAATTACCCCACACTCTTGCGATGTACTCATTTTTAGTACACGATACCCCTAGTTAACCCCTCAGAGCCTATCCTTTTCGCGGTTCTCGTGACGTTTCGGTTTTCCGGAATATCAATGAAGAGCATTGTTTACAATCCACCCCCAAATGTACACCCAAATCGCCTTAGCCTACCTTGTATGCACTCATCTTTAGTGCATTATTGTTATCACTATTAAACCCTTAGTTCAATTATCTAGTTACTTGCATGGTTGCTAAGTCGAGTCATATCTTTTGTACACAGTTTTGGGACGATTGGGACTCATGGGTAAAAGTAATATTTTATGGAGTAACTGGAAAGAACGATAAATTCAAATTCCCTTTGTCTACGTAATTAAATAATCCAAGTGTTTTGATCTTTTCAAATCGGGTCTGTAGCCACCCGTAAATTTCCAATGTCATTAGTTGTTATAAAAACAAATTAATCATTTATTAAGAGTTATTTAAATCATATTAAGCATTTAGCGTACGAATTTTTACTTTATATGATTTATTCAATCCCGAGTAGATTCGATGAATGAATGATGCGAATAAATCATTCCCGGTATTTACTGATAAATGAATCATGCCAACGAGAGATTTTTCTCGACTTACGAGTTCGCCCGCGTACCGATAACGTATAAGTAACAGTAAAATATAAAAATGAACTAACGAAGTCAACAACCGTATTATTTCATCAGTCTTTCAAAAACGTGTCCGAGAATATAAATTTTTTATTTTTTTATTTCGGGACGTTGCGTTTACGATCTGTATAGCGGGACGCAAAATACAATCGATACCTAAAATAATCCTAATATACTGTAACTAATATACATTTATTAAAATAAAAACAAAAATACCCATCCCACTTCCCCAAAACCCACGCCTGTACTCTCTCCCTCACCTCTCCCTTTCACATTTTTCTTCTGCTTCCCCAAGAACACCATTTTCCCAAGTATTCATTCCTCTTTTGATATCAAGCCACAACTACCTTCTTCCATGGATTCCGAAGGCATAACCTAAATGATTCTAGGCACGTTTTGTCCTCCTCCACCATCTCCAACGCGCCTCTAACTGTCCCCCCTCCTTTAACCTAGTATCTAATAACCTCAACATCACAAGTACTCATGGGTCACTCTCATCTAGCAACAACACGCGTGATGTATGCTTGGAGATTGAAGAACGAAAGTGATCTTGCTAAAGAAGGGAATTATCAAACCCCCATGGCCAAAAGGTTGTCAAGAACATCCCTACTTAACTCCTATAAAAGCCAATAGAAGGCCAGGATGTCTTAACTCCCTACGACGTTCTGCATGAAGACTGAAAACGTCACACATCTCAAGTGACGCCGCCCCAACGATGACTTGGCCCAAACGAAACCCTAATGACGGTGACCTGACAGCGTCACTAGCAAAAGGTGACGTCGTCGCATTTGTAAATCTATATATAGAATTCGATTTTTCTGTATTTTTGGAGGTAGAATTTTGGAGAGCAAACCCTAACTTAGTTGTAGTCTGACTTGGACAGTATTCTAGGGTCCCATACCTTATTTTACACATCAAGATAAGTTTGTTTATTCAATTTATCATTATGTCTACCCCATGTTCAATTGATTGTGTGTATGCTTGCTTGTTTAACATGTCTAGCTAAATTACTCTTGTGTTTGCTTAGATCAATAAAACCTAGTTATTGATTGTTGTTAGGTTGTCTCTTGTCTTAATTGGTAGACGCCTAGGGTAAGGAAATCTGGCTTCTTCTTTCATTGTTACGAGCTTGAACGTCCTAAATAGCAAAAAGCCATAGGAGTGCACCTAGGCCATCGTTGTGTTTATTGTGTGAGTTGTAGCTTTGTGATAATAGTGTATTCGGGGAGATTCTATTGCACTTGCCGATCCCGGGTATTCTAAGGGGGAGTTACAATTCATAGAACTAGAGAATTAGGCACCCCCTACGACTAATCGGAATACAACGCATCAATTAAGATAAAGGAAGTGACAATTCAACCGACCAATAAAAGATAACTAGGGAGTAAGAGTATCTAAGTGAACATATCTTTAATCATCATACGAGCACACCTCAATTAGCATAATCTATCCATAGGTTAATTAGATAATTAGGTAATTAGTTAAGTAGTGAAATCGGTATAAGTACCACCCCTTAATCATATACACCGAGATTTTACATTTGCTTTAAAAAAACCATAAAAAAGACTAAAAGGAATCATCCTCAACCCCACCTTCTCGTCATATATCTCTTTCTAGCATTCCTATTCCCCTAGCGAACGAAATCAATCCTCGAAGCTTACCCCATACTACACTACAACGATTAGGTTCACTACTTAGAGGGTTGAAAAGCTTGCTCGTAGAAAAGGAGGTTTTCTCGACCCCGAACCCACGCATCAGATGAAAATAGCTCACTGAATTCCCAAACTCCTCACCAACTATGCAGACTGAAGACATAAATCTTGAAGACATGAAGACTGAAGTAAAGGCGGGATAAATTTGAATGGATAAGCGAGTGTCCTTATCTTGAAAATGTCAACTTACCCTGAATAGATAAAAGACCAAGAGTGTGTCAACATTGACACAAGGAAAGCATACTTGTTCTTTAATAGAAATAGCTTTGTGTAAGAGAGACAAAATACGTAATGTATTTTGTCATCTGAAGCTTATGTCAATTTTTTCTTTAAGTAAAAAGGTTGTATCTTATACTTGTATAAATAGCACCCATAAGGTGGAGTAAAAAGGTTAAGCTTGTGCAATTAATTCTTAGACATTCACAAGCCCTTTTACTCCTCCAAAAATACAACTAGTCCCTGAGGTTAGCTTAGTCGGTTCCTTTTAGTTATACTTTTACACCACACTTGTCATTTAATCCCAAGTGTTATTATGCAAACACTTGGGTGATATATTCTTTGATTAACTTTCTAATAGGAATATAAACGTTGAAAAATCTTTTGTCTATTTTACTTCACATTTTAACTTGTTAAATTGTTTTTTATTGCATTACTAAGTCATGGAGCTTGGATAGATTAACTTTGTAGCTAATTCTAGCCAAGTTAAAGGGAACACCAAGTGATATCAGAGCCTCTAGTTTATAAATATTAATTATAGAGTCTTAAGTTTTTAAAACAAGATCCTAACATGGTAGATAGTGATGTGCCCCAACTAGTCGACAAAAAGGGAGGAAGCTATTCAGCTGTTTCTCCCCGACTTGAAGTTGGAAAAGTTAATAAGTGGAAAAACTGCATGCTTTGCTACTTAACAGGAATGGAACCATACTACATCAAATGTAATAATGATGGTCCATTTATCCCCACAACTACTGAAGGTTTACCCAAGCCTGAAGCTCAATGGACTCCTGATGAGATAAGGGTGGTCAATCATGACCAACGCCTCAAAAGCATCGTTATATCTTGTCTCTCTGACGATATAATGGAATGAGTCATTAACTGTAAAATAGCCAAACAAACTTGGACTGACTTGGTTCATAGCTATGAGGGTCCCTCAGATACCAAGGAAAAATGGATAATGGACCTGAAACTTGAGTATAACACTTTCAGAGCCAAAGATTCTGAAAGTCTCTCAGAAACCTATACCCGTTATAAGACATTGCTCAATGAGCTGTCTAGTGATGGTGTCACCCTGTCTAAGCATGAGATGAATGTTGGCTTTGTCAACAGTCTTCCTGAGAAGTGGTTGAGTTTCTTTCAGGGTGTCAGAAATGCTAATCACATTCAAAATCTTGAGCTCCCTGAAATCTATGGGAAGTTTGTCTATGAAGATCACTTAATCTCTAGGAGGTACCTTGATTCATAAAAGGCTCAAGAAACCAAAAAGGCCCTGACCATTGCACTCATATTAACTGCATTCTTTTCTAATGGTGTTGTGCAGGATTTTTAAGAAAACTTTGATGATGAGGCTGATGACAGAACCAGTGAGGAATGCCTAAATGATTTGCAAACTAAATTTCAAGAGAGGGAACTCCTTGCAAATTGAAAATGTTTTATCAAAAGAAACAAGTCAAATTTTTCTGGTTCCAAAGCAAGTGATAACATTGAATGTTTTAAATGTGGTAAAAAGGGTCACTTTGTAAAAGATTGCTTTTCAAAAACCACTTAAGAACCTTCATACAATTTTTCTGGAAACAGTTCTTCCTCAGGAACTAGCAAGTTTCAACAAAAATGTGCTACACCCCGTGCCCGATTTGACTAAAAATTTAAAACTTTTTGCGCAAACGACATGACTCGAAACTTACCTCTTGTTACTCTTTTATGAAATGAAAACGATCTAAAGGAGACCGAACCTTGAGACTATTTTTAAATTAAACTAGACTCAATTACCTTTAAAATGATCAGTGGCACGACTTCCAACGAGCCAAGGTTGATCTTATACAAAATTAAGAAAACGACCAAAAATTGGAAAACCCCTTAAGTGCAGTACTACCCTCTTGTGCACTAAGGACCCCCTCAAGAGCACTACTACCCTCTTATTCACTAAGGACCCTCCTCATGTGCACTATTAATCAACACTTTAGACTTATATTTAAACATATATTATACACATTAACTTAAAATATACCGTATACATTGTTTCATAGTATTCTTGACCCGTTTGACCCAAAATGGGTTAAAATAGACCTTGTCCCAAACACCTCATTTTCTGCATAACCCTTTTGTGCACTTTTGACCCATTTTTCGGAAAACGACTTCTATAACATGACATAACACCAAAACTTCCAGAAATCATTAGGACATTATAAACATCAAATATATGCATAAACTTGGTCATAAAGACCCGCGGAAACGTGCTTTACAAAGTAACGGGGATTATGCGAAACACCCATTTTGACCTGTTTGCATACACCACTTAAACATAACTCTTTAACATGCTTTAGGACCTGTAAAATGACTCTTAAACCATTTAAAATACTTGACATTACAAACATTTAACCCATTTAAAACTCCTGGGGAACAACTTTGACTTCGAGCTCGGTATTCTACCTAAGCTCCTATTTGCAACAAACCTTCTAACATACACTCTTCTAATCCTTAAGCCTTTTCTAATCGCTTTACCTTCTCCACAATTGAACCTACAAAACGGTTAAACAACTAAACCGTAAGCTTTCTCTTATTAAGTAAAAGACATAACAAGTTATCATATATCATTAATCATATTTTGCATCATAAGCTTCACTTAACCCATCATTCATAACACATAAAATTCTACATACCTTGCTAACTTCACAACTAGGCTAATCACATCTTTTCTAAACACACAATCACTAAATACACATTAACTCTTAAACTCCAAATGGCATCAATAGCATATCAACTACGCTAAACTCATTTAGCTAGTTTAACCACCTAGCCACATCTTCCTCTTAGCCAAGCATAATAGTCATTAAGCCATTCATAACCTTAACACAAACAATCATTTAACACATAACACATAATACAAATATGATAAACTCAATATAAAATCTTGTTATAATCGATTCACTCAACTCTCATTCAAGCTAATTAAACCAATAACATCATCATCATCAAAACCTATTTCAACATAAAAACAATATCAACATTAAGGGTTTATACAACCCATAACTTAACCAAAAATTCCTTCTGTAATCATCATATTATCATATGATGAAATACCCAATTATTCTACATAAACCATAATTCAAATAAATCATGAATACACTTACTTTCTTGCATAAGAACTTAGTCAGGGCTTATCTCAATGATTAGAACCCTGTTTCTTCACTTATTTTATCATCAGACTATTTGGTTCTTCCCTCTATTTTTTTCTTCACGCCTCACACACATACTTCCATACCAAACTAGAACTAAAATGAAGTCCTGAGAATTTTCTAGGATAATCTTTCTTTATACCAAAGTTATGTCACCACTTGACATCTTTGGTCCCTCAAGTCCTTTTCTTTCTACTTTGGCCACAACCAACTTTATAACTTATTTAACACTTGTCATATTTAGTTCCCTAAGTATATGTATCATGTTTCTATAACCACATTACACATTCATTCACTATTAGTTTGACTATCGGGTTTGACTACAACTTAACTTTCGTTGACTAACCAATCATGTCAAGTCTCCCGACTCCTAAAAGTCTTAGTCAAACTATATCAATGGCATTCTCATTATTTAATACTTAAAACTTGGTTTGGGGTGTAATAATTCTACCCTCCTTACTTAGATTTTGTCTCTGAAATCTTACTTGCTTAATGTTCGACCATTCGTAAACTTTTCTACTCAAGGTAGAAATCTCAATCTAAACTAAGTCATAGTCAAATATGCTAAAAACACATTTAAATCATATAATTTCACAAAATTTCAAGTATTTCTAATGACACCGTGCCATTAGTATCACACCACAATATGAAAATCCTCCATTTACCCAACGCTCTACTATAAAAAACACTTCACATCACAGTTTTATCTAAAAACTTCCAACAATGACAAGTGATTTATCATTTTGACTTTATATAAGTCAAACTTCAACACTATTTCCACATCATTCACCAATTCACTAACATGACTTAAAGTTATATTTTGGTCAATTTTGCATTCTTCTTAATACCAACACGCATCTACTTCAAAAACCTGTAACTTATTTTAAAGTTATATCAAGTACCATCTAAACGGCACTTTCAAACACCAACTCTACGCACTTAAGCAACTTTCTTATTAAATTTTGGGAATACTTACCCATTATATTCTTAACTTAATGCACAAACTCATTCTAGGCATCTATCTTAAGGTTTCACACATAACCTTAACGCCGTTATAAGTTTCCATTCACATCTAATCTCATTTCTTATGACGTCTAACTAGTTTTAGCTTTCACTTTCCATTCTCTACCCGTACTCATGCCATATTGGATACACATAAGCTCACTCATTTACAATTCGTTATTTACATAAAAAGGCGTCCTAATCTATGTAAGTAAGGAATCATAAACTTATGGTTCGGCGAATTACAACTTCTTTATTTAAATGAAGAGGCATCCCAATCCATTTAAATAAGGAGATTATAAATCGTCCTACTTACGCACTTCTGACACAACTGTAAAACTCAAAAATCTAAAACGCTTAAAAAGACTATTTTGCCCCTTTAATTTAAAACTTATAAAATACGTAAAATAGGTCAAAGCTCATTAAATATAAATTTAACCTAACTTATAAATGATTGAAAAACTTAATGTGCGAGATCACTAAAAAGAATACTTACGCTTACGTTTAAAATACAAATCACGCGTTTGTATACTTTGCATTGGCCGAATTTTTCTAATACACAATGCCTTACACTAAAATTATAAAGTCCATAATAATATCATGGAAAGTCAATATTTGGTTGTGATTCTCCCTTTTTACTCGGCCAAATCTCACACCCCATATCTCCCCATTTATTCCATTTTCTTCTCAATTGTAACATACCAATTCACATATTCAAAAACGTACATCCAAAAACCCTAATAGTAAAAGTGACGGCAACCCTTGTTTTCTCTCCCTCCCATTCGACTTCAAGGCAACCAGGTGATTCGCAACGTGTTCAAAGCTGTGATAAGTGGTGGTGATCAGATTTGGTTGGTGCTCCAAGTTGGGTAATTGTTGAGGTTTAGTTATTTAGGTGAATCGTTTGATTGTGGGTTCGAGAAGGGTTTTCTTGGTGCTCTTTGATCCGTCCTATATTCGGCCTAGAGTTACCTCCTTGTTATTCCAGCCATTTAACACTTATATCATGTGTATAAATAGTGATGAAACATGTTATATGAACTATTATAACCATGCTAAGTAATATTTATTGTTCGTTAAATCTAAATCAGAATATCACAAGTAAACGCATCATGAAATCATGGAAATAGGTTATGTACATGTCGATACATGTTTCAGTTTTGCTTATCGAATCGGTCGCCATGCACTCTTATGTCCGGTTATTAAAAACTGGTTTTGACCTCTAAAATATGTACTAAAACCTAGGAAGAAAACTAAAAGAATGAAGATGGGGTGTGCATGGTTGTTTACGTGAGTAAGGGCTTGTTTGGCATTATTTTATGTAGACTGTTTATGTAGTAGATTCGTGTGTGTATACATGATTATGTGTCGACATGTAGGACTGATATAGTGTGTAAAGCATGGATTATTAACCTATGAAGCATGCTTTAATAATCAGATCTAAAAGGAACTAGACGTAAGGTTATTTGGTCTCGTTAAAATAGTTGGGGTCTCGTTACTCTTTTGTCAAAGTGCATGCGTTCAAACTATTTTGGAAAAGGTTAGACTTGGTATGATCTTATGAACGTATGTCATGTGCATTATTTCATCTATACTACTTATAATAGATGAATGAATCTCTCTCCTCATGGGCTTAAAATTAAGACCTACAAAATACAAAGCCTATTGTACAATACATAATACACTATTAATGATTTTTCTCATCAATCTTAATGTTAAGACTTACAAGTCTTAAAGCTTAATGTACAAAATACAAAGCACTATTAATGTGGTCAAGATATTTAATGTTGTTAATTAATTAACTGGTCAATAAATACAATTAATGCAGTTATTAAAACACCCCTTACACAAAAAATACAAATTATCAAGCATATTGTACAACCAACTTAAACATAATTCATGCATTAAAATGTCACTAATATAAATAACTAGCTTATAGACCCGTGGATTCACGGGGTTTTTAAAAAATTATTCATTAAAAAGTTAAGTTTGTGGATAAAGTAATAAACAACAACGAACGGAAATTGTTCGATTATGTTTTTAAAGGAATAATAAGTAATAAGACAATTATCTTATAAACAATTGTGTTTGTAACTATTGATATAATAAACGTCCATGCATCGTCGTCAATAAATTTGATGATCTTCACAAGCAAATATATGTAGTGAGCGTTAATGGAATGATTATTTTTCTTTAGTTTATTTGTCAAAGCTATTTTTAATATAGAAATATACTCAATGAACTAAACAACAACACGCATTATCTCACCACCCTTTCCATGATACAATCTTGCTTTCTCAATAGCAGGGACTACACCAACAACAACATTTTGCTTATTTGAAATAAAAAGTTGAAAATAAAATGTTATTATGTGTTGAAAAAACACTAAATAAAATTCGGTAGAAAAAAATCCGTACAACACAAACCATGTAACTCATATGCTATAACATTTGCATATCAAAAAAGGAATCGGTTATGAAGATAAAATATGTACTTTTACATTTCCTATGGCATAAGCAAATCCAAACCTTGACTGCTTGTCCTTATAAGCAAAAGCATAAGCAGAAGGGAAAAAAATCACACACGCACACCATCTAACTCATATACTATCACATTAGCATAAAAAATGAATCATCTATGAATTCGAGCAATATAAAGGGGTGTTTGGGTTAGCTTACTTTTTCGGGCCCGATGAGCTTATTGCTTATTTTAACCAATTTACTTCAAGTGTTCCTACCCATGAAATATGTAGCATAAACATGCTATGGGTAAGCCGATATATCAAAACCATGTGGTTGAAAGAAGACTGCTTTTGAATGTGCATTTCAATTGTTCCTAATAATTTTATTTAGAAACATTATCAATCGCATCTATGATTTATCCCAACTGGCTATGCAACTTGCCAATTCTTTCACCTCCAAGTGCAAAAGAGATCTGGTGGCACTTAGAAGTATGAGGTAGAGAACTAATTTATTATTTCTAATAGAATTTAGGTGAATTGAAGTTGCCATTTAAAATATATAGTACCAACACCAAACTCTTACAACTATCTCTATATGAAAAGAAACGAAGTATCCTATTACTAATACATCCAATTTGGCTATAAATTTGCACTTGTAAACACTATAGACACGAAATAAAATCAATGACAAAATGGCTTAAGAGAGAAGAGCTTACTTCGACAAATGATATACAAAGCCAGTCAATGATATAGGGACAGATTCAATCATCAACGGCTACAAAAACTCATCCTTATTAAGCCTACTATATACTGAAATCTAAACCTATACATTTTATTCCAAATGTGACAACTACCAAACTCCTTTACACACAACTCTCACTGATAAGTTATCAACCACGTTAACTTATTAAGGAGGATTAAGATTCTCGAATTTACTTCCAATTTCTTAGTTTGACTAATACAGCCTAGGTGCACACACTAACTTCACCAAAAGCACACTCCTTTTTTGTTTTAATAAGACATTTTATTGAATACTTGGTAATAAGGCCCATTACCGCGATTGACATAATAATGATCAGCATTTCCGGTCAAATACTCATGGAAGATCACTCGTCTAAAATAGTAAGTGGTCAAATACTCATGGAAGATCACTCGTCTAAAATAGTAAGTATCATGTTGTTGAGATACTTATAGAATCAAATTCAATACCAAAAACTCATGGAAGATCACAACGCTTATGTGTCAACCAACTTTCATTAATATAACCTTCTTTACATTCGGGATATAAAAGAACTTAATAAAAAGTACTTGAACTTTTAAAAAGCTAAACTACCGTGATCGCTTAAGCTCGGTTGTGTTTGTTGCTATTGCTTACACATGCATGTGTGTGTTAACAAGATTTTGGATCACGTTGTGTTAGATATTGATTCTGCGAAGAGGCAAGTCTTCTCTTTCTGCATAAAACAGATGAAAAGATAGCATTGTTATAGCGGCTGAAATGAAAGTTTAACGAATGCGTTATAGAAAAATCAAGGATTCATGAAGTAAATAAGTACGTTTAAAGAGTGGTCTGGGCATTTCATATACCTGGATAGAGAATGCTCTTAGTTTCTCTAACGTTAGGAGCATCAAAGAAAGGTGGTCTTATAAGTACTTCTGCAAGGATTTCGGTTCTCGCATGTGAGAGTGCAATGTTTAATTGTGTCCATGAGAAAATATTGGTTACCAAGCATCAAAACAAATACATGTAGTAAACAGTTAATGATTTCGATAGTCATGGGCTAATAGTCAACTTTAAAAACCTTTTGGGCATGATATTGATGCTAGTTTGTGCATTGTCCATCCGTGATACAAATGAACGCGAGTAAATTTTTATTGTCGGTCATCAACAACGAAACCGAATCACCATGCAACAATCTACTCTTCTTGTTTAAGGTTAAAATCCAAAGGTAATGCCTAACGAAAACACATATCAGCTTTAGTAAAGATTTCTTGAATAATAACTCCAGATATTAATTCAATAAAATCTCAAGCACGTCACAAGAAAGCCATTTAATGAGATAAGTATAATAATTCGACTTGGGATTATGTAGCTTAACTCCAACATACAACCTTTAAGTTACCTAAATCTGTTGTTGATTACATGCACTTTAATAGTGACACAATCTCACATAACGTAATATACCTTTTTAAATCTAAAAGGCAATACCTCTTATGTTGATGTTCCTTGTTCCTTGGTAAATCTTATTGACAGTTTTCTTTAGAAAAGGAATAAAACCTGCAAAGAGCTGTAAATCACAGCCAAATGTTAATGAATTTACTGAG
Source organism: Chrysanthemum lavandulifolium (assembly GCA_022545495.1). Lineage (NCBI taxonomy): Eukaryota > Viridiplantae > Streptophyta > Magnoliopsida > Asterales > Asteraceae > Chrysanthemum > Chrysanthemum lavandulifolium. Next base: position 115,275,027 of record CM040244.1, read on the forward strand.
ACTAACTTTAATGTTCCAACTTTATTGAACTGGCTATAATAATAATAAAGGAGTGACTAAATTTTCAAACAAACAACTAAAGCGTAATCGAATAAAATCCAAATTTAGTTTTAACCTCCATATCTCTAAAGTAACCTTATGCATCTTCACGCTTATAGTTGCTCATTCACTTACGGCTCATATGTAATAATCAAAGAATGATATATAATCACTTAATGACATTAGAATGATAAATAATCAAAGAAATAAACATGTTATATAAAACTTCAAATTCTAAGTGAATCGAAAGTAGTAAAATTACATAAAACGCCAGTGATGTATGTATGTATCTTCGAGTTAACCATCATCAAACATCGACATACACTAAAATCATAGGTTTTGGTGAAACAAAAATTAAAGTCGAAGCAAAATCAATAGACTGCTCCATCATTAACCCTTCCGTTAATCGATATGTCCAATGCAACATTCCACCCTACGCAAGACAGTTCCATACGCTTATTGCCAATGCTACCAAAAATTGATTACAACAAAAAGTGCATAAAGTATTCATTGCAAAACACAATTAAATTTGAACATAATCATACATATTGATAAATGTGATTTTCCCCAATATTTTTCTCGGGTTTCGTAAAACACAATTAACTTTGAACATAATCAATCAAAAATATCTTATATCATTGAATCGAAACCAAATAATTGCAATATGGAACTAATAATTAGAAACCCTAATTTTACAATAAGTCGGTACTTACCAATTCTTCCATTGCCCGATTTTTGAATAGGTTGTGTTTTGAATTTGTAGAATCATTGTTATTTTGGAACCGTTATAATAACGGTGTTTTTTTAATCAGTAGAATCCTTGTAGTGATTTTGAGTCAGGCATGTTCATAGATAATAACGGTGTTTCGAATCAGTTGTAGCATTTGTTGTGAATCATGGGACTTAGTTTTGATTTTGGAACCATGAACTGATTTGAGAAAGAATATGGCTTTGATTTATATGATTAAAACTGAATATTGATTAAAAATGAAGCGTATAGAAGAAGATTGTAGTGGTGGGTGGCATTGGTGAATTTGAATGAAGAATCGTATTGAATACGGTGTATTATTTTAGGATGTTGATTTATTGCAAATGTAACTGATTTTATGTGATTGAAAGAGTATTGAGAAAGCTTTGACTTGTATGTATTTTTGAAAGAGTAAAGTATTAAAGATTATGTGCTTGCAGTGTTGTACATTCCTTTTTTTAGGACCAATAATAGCAAAGACACATCAGATAATTAATTGCAATGACTGCATTATTAGGTGGTACAAAACTCTTGTTTATTATATTAGATAGATAAAGAACATTATACAAATATTCAAGCCCGAACGGGCAACGGTCAAATGGGCTCGAGCCCGAACAGTGCGATCCAAACAGCACGGGCCAACGGGGTCGAGCCCGAGCAAGACGGGCTAAACGGGCTCGAGTCCGAACGGCACGAGCTAAACGAAATTCATGAACCAGTAGAATTTATTATAAAAAAAACATAATAATAGCTTCATTTGACCGAGGACATGATCTCAGATAGGAAAGGGTGGAGGGATAGAATTAGGATTTGTAGTTTTGCTAGGTGCTCTGTGTTTTTAGGTTGTTTTGGGTGTTTGGCTTTTAGTCGTCCCTTTGCCTTGCCCTGCGTTTTGGTTTTGTGGCCTCTTCTTTGTTTTTTCGTAGCTTTAGGCCCGTCGTGGTTTGTGTTGCTTTTTGTTCCCCCTTAGGTTTGCCATCTTTTTCTTGCTCCATGCGTTTTGGGTTTAGGTTCTTCATGTTTTTTGCCTTAGCTTTTGGCCCATGTGTTGTTTTGCTTTGCTCTGTGATGCCCCCTTTAGTTGGTCTGCTTTTATATGTACCTTGGCTCTCTGTTTTTATTTTTTATTTTTTATTTTTTTTTTCGCTTTGAAGTTGGCTATTTGCGTGTGCTTGAGCGCAGTTCTTTCTTCCCTTTATTCTATGTTTGCTTGTTCGGTATGCTTTCTTTGTATGCGTTTTGCATATTGTTTTATGTCATTTGCTCTTATTTCTTTACTATCTCACCCGCACACATGCACTTGTCGGAGGTCTCGTTGGAAGCAGTCTCTCTACCCACGGTTTTACCCTCGTGTAGGGGTAAGATCTGTCTACATTTTACCTCCCCCATACCCTGCCTTGGTGGGATTAGGTTTGTTGTTGTTGCTATACATGATTCACCGGAAAATTTTATTTCAGGGTATCCGCCGTCGCAACGCGCGGGAACCCTGCATAAAATTTCACTAATACAAATAATAAAGCACATTATACAGATATTCAAGCCCGAATGGTCAATGGGCAAAATGGGCTTAAGCCCAAGCTGAGTGTGGCCAAGCGGCCCTAGCCCAATGGGCATGGGCTAATAGGCACGGCCAACATGCACAAAGTTAACGGCTCGACCGAAAGGGCGGGCTAAACGAAATTCTTGATATCCGTAAATTTATTATCAAAAAACATAATAAACTAAAATACATGATTCATCAGAATTTTATTTTCGTACCCGCCACGCAACGCACGGTACCCCGCTAGTTTTAAATTATGCATGTACATGGAATTGTTCGAGTGTCGTGGAGTATAGTACAAAAAAAAAAAAAAAAAAAAAAAAAAAAAAGTATTAGCTTGGTCTTATGGGGTAAGTTTAAGGCGATCGCGTGGCAAATGGGTAAGCTGTTTTGTATTTTGAGAGTGTATCGGAGAGTCGATTGGGTTTATTCATAAGCCATTTTTACTTGATCGTTGATGTTAGTCGTTTGAGCCGCGATCAAGCATGAAGTTGGCATGTCGGGTTATAAAAAAAATAGTAAAAGGAAACCACCTTACTATACGAATGGTTAAAAATCTTGCATGTTACTATTTATAAATATTTCACTTTTAACTCTCCTCTTTAAATATCGTCGCATGCAAACCTTGAACTATGATGAAATGACAAAATACACCCTAAACTATTATATTGATAACATTAAGTCCTATATTTTATCCTTTTGGCATTTGAAACTTTGAAACATTGATAAAATACACTTTAAACTTTATTTTTGAATTATTTACATTGTAAACCCTAAACTTTGAGATATTTACCGTGGGAACCCTATACTTTGAAGTATGGTCTAATAAAGCCTTAAAATAGGATTTGTCATATTAAACATTTAATTTTACCATTTATCATTTGTAACCCTTAAGTTTGGCTAATTAATGATTATTACCCTAAAGTATTCTAATTTCGTTCACTACCAAAAATGAGAATACGCTTATAACTCTAAAAATATTAATACGATTAATCCGTTATGACTTAAATGAGCTAATAAGTATTAAACAAATCGTAATCCGTGTAGATTCGCCAAGGAGACGTGACGTTGTGTCTTCGTGTTCATTCATTCGCTTGCTTTCCTTCATGGCGTTAAGTACGGATATTCTATCCCTTTCGCAGGGGTTTCTCATGACTTTCTCGTCCTTTGACTTTGTTCGCTTATGATATTTCATTGTTATGATTCCTTTGCTATTGAACCATCAAGCATCGAACCTCTCGTTATTGAACCACATTCATCGAACCTTGATATTGAACCTCTCACATCGAACCTTGATATTGGACTTTGATATTGGACTATTGTTATGAACCTTGAATTGTGGACATCGATATTGAACCTCCGATTATTATGGTGATATATTGCTACTGTGGACCTTTTTGACCCTTCGATTGATACCCGAGCCAAATATTGTTTCCTAGCCATGAAGGTAACATGGTCGTGTCATTGATGCACCAATGGCATGACTTCAGTGTGGTTGAGTGATGTTCCACACCGTCCCTTTCGTTATCCGATTATAAGCTCAAGATATATTGTATGGCCACTATTGTGCGGTAGGCGTATGGATGCATCCTAGATTTGTTACGCTATATCGATATGTTATGATTTATCTTGTGAATGATGTTGTGTGCAATACTGCCTTCACGACCGGGAGCTAGCTACTCCATTGGTTACCGAGGTCTCCCTCCTATTGGTTTGGTATTCCGAGGTCACCCTCCGAATACAATGGCTACTATTGGATATCGGGTCGCTATTGCCACTATTGATATTATTGTCTTTGTATTGTTGGCTCGGGATAGATTTCGACAACCCTTACACTTTTGATATACCTATATTGTACCTTCTGTATTCCCCAATGCACCATATTCGGTATTTATTGTCCATTAATCAGCACCCTTATGTGACGCACTCTACTACCATGATATATATTCCATTTGCATTGATCTGTCATACTCTTGTTCCGTTACTTCAGACTATCGTTCCATTCACGTACCAGGTTGTTATATGATTATTGAATTTGATTATGCTAGTCATGTTTTATGTGGCTATCGTTTACCCTGCTAGGATATGATTAGTATGCGATTATATGATTCACCTGTTGTTACCTGACTATATGTTATCTTACTGTTATGTGACCCTTTGATTGGTTTGGTGATCATGTTTGAGTGTCATCAGTTGATTTATCTGTTTATCATGGCTACCTTCGTTTAATTATGTTCATGGGCTATGATTATCCGTCGGTGTTCTTATTGCTAATTGTTGACCTGCCATGTTTATATATCTGTTATGATACTGTTATGTTATTAACTGTGGGTTATCTGACTTGTGTGATTGCCATGCTCACTTCCTAATTAATTGCTTCCGCTTGCTTTTAGTTTTCCGTTTGGCTTATATGTATTCTGCTTTCCTGATTGAATTGTATGCCATATATATGTTGAGTGGATACGACGTCTGCTATGCTTGATTATGTTTCGGTACTTGTGTGTCTCGTTGTTTATATGTGATTATATATATATATATGTCATCGATGCGTTGCTTTGTTTTGTTCTCCTTTGATTTCTGTTCCTTCTGGAGATTTGTTATTATTACATTATGCAGGTTCCTTATTGACTCACTGTTCTCATTTCGTTGTGACCTTGTTATCTGCTTCCTTGTTTCATTTTGTATTTCCGATTTTGTTTAGCTTTCGTTTGTTATATTTGTTCACTGGGCTTTTTAAGCTCAGCCGCATTTCTTTTCCTGCGGCAGGTTTTAGGTTGGAAGATGGGCTTTGATGGGTTGAGAGTTGGAATATTTGAGTGGACCGACCCTAGTTACCTTATCATTTTAGATTTAATTGGAAGAGCTATTGATTTTAGATTTCATTTCATTTTGGACATATTGGATTTTGTACTTTTCTTTGTAAGTCATTCGTTTATATGACTTGGTATATTATTTTATAAGACTTCCGCTTGCAAATATTTTATTTGTATGTTCTAATATGACACCAGAATGTGACACTTCTACCCTTGCTGGGTTGGGGTGTTACACAAAAATCATGCGTACTTTACTTTTCATCATTTCTAGCCTTAGATCCAATCTCATCAAATTTACTCATAAAGGCAAGTCGGCCTTTTCCTCGTAGGGCTAGCCACTTTACCTTACCCTTGCGTAACATAAAATTCATGCTACAAAGGCAAGCTAACAACCATGCCATGAAAGGCAAGCTAATACCCATGCACAAGCTAAAACCCATGCTACAAAGGCAAGCTATCACTCATGCCATGAAGACAAGCTGTCAACCAAGCTATAACAGCTCGTAAGTTTCCGGATTATTATAATACTATTCATTACGTCAGAAAGTGCAAATCGGTTATTTTCAAACAGCTGTCGATATTTAAAATTTTAAAAACAAGAGGTCATCTCATTTTCTCGAAAACACGACACCACACACACGGTACTTTTCCACTGAATACCTTTATTGTAAACGTGAATTTATTTATAATTTTAAGCATACATGAGCTTACAAAATTATTTTGGGAGGTCATCCCGCACACTGCAGAATGCAGTAACATACAAAACTAATAATTTATTCTAAGAAAAGTGTATTGAACACTTTTTAACACTCACTGGTGATCTACGTTCAAAAACGAGAGGGTATCTCGTGATTTCAGGAAAACATGGCACCACACGCATACCGACACCTACTTAGTAACGACAAAACTGTAATAATCAAATTACTACATAATAATGATGCGATAGTGTTACTCTTGCGAAAATGTTTCTAAAAATATAAATTATATAGTTTACGGATACCGGAGGGTATGTTTATGCGAAAACACGAGAGAACACGGAGTACAAATAATACACTAATTATAATAGAAATAAAACTAATTCTAACTCTACCATGTACCATCACTATCCTATCTGTCCCCTCTCTCTCCCTCTGGTAGACACGAACAAGAAACACAAACACAAAAATGGATCTCTTCTCCTTCTTTGATAGTCAACACAAGAAAACCATCACTAGCACCACCCATTTTAAACCTCCTATTCTACTCTAGCCTCACGTGAAGATGTTGGGAGAGGCTGTAGAAAAGATGGAAGCTAAAGCGGGTATTACCCATTCAAAGTCCACGAAAAGGGGAAACACAACCTTCCACATATTCATCTATAATTAGAGCACTAACCATTGTGTTTTCGTTCATCTTCTTCCAATTCAAAAAAATTAGGGTTTCATGAATCAAAGGGGTTTTCGAAATTACCAAAGGGGTTTTGCTATTCAAGGTCTAAGGAGTCCAAATCTGGTTTCAATTTGTTCTAATTCATCTTAGTTCATGCCCAATTGGAGTTTTGGTTTTCGGTTTCCTCATCCCCTCGACTCAACTGATTTCGATTGTAAGAATACTAATTGTTAATTTCAGATTTGAATTAATTTATTATTTAATTTTTGTGCAAATAAAATTTTATGTAATTCAGATTTATTTTTATTGTGTGTCAAATGAATTAATTTGCAAAGTTATGATGATGATGTTGTTGTTGCCGTACGCCGAAAAGAAACAATAGAATTAAAATAAAAACTCATATTTGAAAAAACTAAATTTCAGCTTAAATAACCTTCGGCTTATTTTCCATACTTATTCGGCTTAATTGAATTTCGGCTTAATACCTAGCTTATTGATGTCCTAATCGAATTACTTTCTGCTTATTTCCTGGGCTTTCTTGTGTATTATCCGGCTGAGCTTAAAACCCTCACAAAGGGTGTTGTATCCTTGTGGTTCATACCATCATAACCCCCAAATGGGTGTGACTAGTGTCGAGTTAAGTCCCCATGTTTCCATTGACGTTAGTATAAACATCTATGTCATAGTCACTAGTCGGTTCGTAAATATTTAGCTATTATTGTTGTTACGGTGTACACAAGCAAAACTTCCAAGAGTGTTTATGTTTGCGGTTGCTTTGTCACAAAAAGATACCGTGAAGGGTGTTTGAACTCCATTTAATGCTAGACCACAAACATGGTTGGATGAGTCTCGGGTGTTGCGGTGCTTAACCGTAAGGGTCTCGATATGTTGCGTTTTTCTTTAGACTTCTCGCATCATGAACTAACCCCCAAAAAAAATCAAAAATTTCCTAACTGGTTGTGATACTCTCTTTTCGGACCTAAAGCCCAAAGTTGAATTAGTATAAGTTTGTTTTAATCTTGGGCGCAAGCCCAGTATTTTAAGGATGCATTTGGTTTATAAATTGGGCCGCTCGGCCTGCAATAACAAGGGTCCGTTTGGTAGTCATGATGGGTCAACGCCCCCTTCCCCTCTAATTTCTATCCACTTTGTCTTATTCGACCCGTATGGTTTACTATTGAGGGTCCACTCGGTTGGTGCTTCGGGCCACAGCCCGAGCACGACATTCATAAACGCTCGTCTTTTCCAATATCATTGCTGAATTCTAATCTCTACTTCCAATTTCACGAGAATTTACGACATGCATATGTGTAATATCACCTCTAGAATGGATAAGAGATCTTATAAAAAAAGGGGTCTAAAACCAAAACTTGTAAAATGGTTTACGTAAAATGATTTAAACCGGATATAATTGTACAACTAATGACGATTATGTCAACACGAAGATTCTTAAAAAACTATGTATATGTTTCCACAATTCTTTTAACAAGAACCTCATCACTTACTTTTTATATGTGTTAATGGAAAATAAATCGTATATATATATATATATATATATATATATATATATATATATATATATATATATATATATATATATATATATATATATGTGTGTGTGTGTGTGTGTGTGTGTGTGTAAATCTATTTTTCCTAAAACAAACTCAATTAAATGTATTTCACAAACTCAATTTGAATGTTTTATAAATGCTCTATTCTCAAAAACAAAGATGGATTTGTATATAGATACACTCTACATATATCGATAAACATAAACTTAATGTTTTCAAATAAACACAATTCGAAGTACACTTTTATAAAACTTAGCATGATTTTTTTTGAAAACATTTATTAAAAACTCTATATTTTTATATATAAATATATGTATGCACTCTACATATAGTACTATATAAACAAAACTTCTCTCATCGAACAAACGTTGTATTCTTCATAAGACTTGCGTCATATACTATATCTACTCGACTTTTGGCTGAGATAGTTTCACTTCAACATCGTTCAAAACAAGTATAAGCCGAAAAATACTCGTTTATTTTGGAAATGGTATTTTCAAAACTTAGTATCGACACACGAACAACAACAAAAACAACAAAACTTATACACTAAATAAAGTTAGGTAAACTTTATTTAACTTGGGATCTAAACTGAGATTTACCGTACTAATCTAGGTTGCATGTCGGAGTCACTCATTATCACTAATTGATTTATTGCACTGCATAATGTGAATTGCTAAGGTGTGTTTCATAGCCTCAACTTTTAAATTGTTTTATACCTATTTTGGGGGAAGATACATGCTCGTTTTACTTAAATTGCTTTACTGAAAATGTGCATTTCCATGCAAAATGTGCTTCCTGATTGCTATGATGTGTTTACCTACTATACTATTGAATGTTTTCTTGCAAACTTAACTGTTTAAAGTTACATCACACAAAGATGTTTTCTAGACCATACAAAATGCTTTACTTAAAATATTACGCAGCTTAGCCTATGACCTTAGATCCCAAAATGCCCTTGTTCCTCCACACAATAGCATGTGTGTCCCATCAGATGGAAGACTTGCAAGAAACTTTTGGTTTAAGTCTTCTTGTTCAGTCACTACTACCACAAGCTCTAATTGGCTAACAAGCTTTTGCAGCCTATTGCAGATCTCATCAAGAGATTCAGTACTTGATGCAGAAAAAATTGCATATTGTTGCTTTAGAAGATTCTTCTTGCTCTTCTTTGTAGCTTCATTTCCTCCAAACTTCTTCTCTAAAGCATCCATCAAAAGCTTAGCATATTTAATGGAGTTAAAAGACAACTGATATTCATCTGGAATGGCCATCATGAGAATAGTTTTGGCCTTCATCTCTAATCTTCTTTTGGCTATGTCCTCTATAGCAGTGAGAGGTATAACCTTTCTATCTGTTCCAGCTCTTAAAACAGTGTTACCAGATTCAATGATCTCCCAGAGACCAATATCAATCATCTCGATATGTTGTTCTATTTTCATCTTCCACATTTCATACTCATCTGGTTTGAACATAGGAACCCTGTTATGTGTCAAAGCGTGTGTAGAGTCCATCTTTCATAGTTGTTAGTAGTATTCTTCTTGTTGTAACAGCTTCTTGATCACACAAGCTCTGATACCACTTTTTGATCCCAGTTTACCTTGTATATATAGATCTTGTTAAGCTTCTGTTAAGAAATTGTTTGAATCACAAAGTAACACGCGGAATATAATGCTTTATGAATAAGAAGAACACAATGAATAACAATCAAACGCTTCAATATTATTAGAATAATAATACGAGTGATCTTAATATCACTAGGGTTTACAACCTTGAAGCCGCCTTAAACATATATCTAAACAAATGACCTAGGATCCCCTTTTATATGCTAAAAAGTCCTAGTAGGTTACAATGACTTCCTATACAATGTATATCACAATCGTATTTTTTCTATACTTATGTAATACTACATAATTGGAACATGTCATTCCATAAATACAAAATAGATTATAAGACTCCAGCAGTAGCTTGACATAACTAGTAGTAGATACGTTTACTCTGGTAGTACTTAGTCTTCAACAGTAGAAACTTTACACTAGTAGTAGTTTCTCCAAGTCTAGCAGCAGTTACTACTTAGTGTATTCCTTTGGCAGTAGGTAGAATACACCAGCAACGATTTCAATTATACCAGCAGCAGTTAACACTTAGAACATTTCTTCAGGAATCCCATGAGCAGTTGATTCTCCCAAAAGCAGTAGTTTCCTTAAAACCCAACAATAGTGAGTGCGTAAATCACATACTGACTGAGTGCATAAGCACATACTGACTGAGTACTTATAGTACTATAATGGCTGAATGCATAAGCACACACTAACCAAGTACTTACAGTACTATACTGGTTGAATACATAACTGGCGAGCCATATAAGCATGTTAATCATCCATATAGGATGTCTGAGTTCCAATTTTGGAACATTCACTATAGGGCTGAGCATTGGTCCAAAAACGACCTGACTCGAACCGAACCGACAAAACCGAAAACCGAAATTTATAAAAAAAACCTTAACCGAAACCGAAGCGACGGGTCGTCGGGTCGGTTCGGTTTTGTTTCGGGCCGTCGTTTTGTTTGGTTTAGGTGTATTTAGGTATGTTTTTGTCGGTTTTGGACAAAACTAAACCGAACCGAAACCGAAAACATGTAAAACATGAAATCGAAACCGAACTGACGGGCTGTCAGGTCGGCTCAATTTTTGTCGGTTCGGTCAATTTTGTCGATCCGATTCGGTTTTGGACCTTTGATACTCAGCCCTAATTCACTATTCTAAGGCTCGATTCTCTACTAAGCAGGTCTAAGTTCCAACTTTGTCTGGAAAACATGTGTTATCACATAACCAATATATGCTGATGGTACTAAATACATTGAGTAATGCATAAAGTACCATTTTGACTAATTAAGTGCATAAAGCACTAACCTGCATAAGCATATACCTAATAGAATCTAACATGCATATATAAACACATCGCATACCAGAAGTGCATAAAGCATTTTGCACACATTACTAAACGCATATAAAATTCATATAAAATTTAAGGTTGAGCTAAATACTTAGGTTTAACTACAACATGATACTAAGCAATAATATGGTTACGAGGTTAAACTAAGACATGATACTAAAAATGAATTAATTACTAAAATTTTACTATAACATAAACCAAGGCTGAGCTATAACTTGATATTTTTGAACTACTATAAACATAATGATGAGACCGTTATGACATACAAACTAAGTTTTTGCTATAAATAATATTGAGGTTGAGCCACAACATACTACTGAGTAAGGCCAGTTGGGTCTACTTAATACTAAATATGGACAAACAACTCAACATGATAGTTAATATGACCAAACAGGCCAATTTGATACTTAATATGACTAGACGGGTCAACTTGATGCTTAATATGACCAAACGGGTCAACTTGGGTCAACTTGATGCTTAATATGACCAAAGGGTCAACTTGATACTTAATATGACTAAACATGTCAACATGATACTTAATATGACCCAACGAGTCAACTTGATACTTTATATGACCAAAGAGGTCAACATGATACTTAATATGACCCAACGGGTCAACTTGCTACTTAATATGACCAAAGAGGTCAACATGATACTTAATATGACCCAAAGGGTCAACTTGATACTTTATATGACCAAAGAGGTCAACATGATACTTAATATGACCCAACGGGTCAACTTGATACTTTATATGACCAAAGAGGTCAACATGATACTGAATATGACCACACGGGTCAACATGATACTAATATAACCTCACGGGTCAACATGATACATAACTTGTATAGTACTTGAGATATAGCAAGACATATATATACTAAACACGCTTAATCTACTAAACATGTTAACTGAAAATTTGTTACTCACCTGAGCCGTATAATGCAAGATGAATGATTCTGAATATGCCTCGAACACCTATATCATGATAGATGTATACGTATAATGTTAACACATAATAGTTAGGCATGAATATAACATGATAATGCAAATATAAGTGCAACTAAGCACACATAAACTAAGTATAATGTGTAAAATCATAAATTAGTTATGGCATAAATCTCGCCAAAAATGCACTACTATGCTCGCGAACTCGAGCTAAGCTAACCAAGTCTTCTCACTCGGTTCTATACTTTCATAACATGAATTATAATCATTTAGGCTTAGAACATAAGCTATCATAGCATAAATCACCCGAGACTTAAAAAAAACATAATATCATGTCATAATCATCGAAACACTTAACAACGCATTTGCTGATTTTCTGCAGCAGCCTACAAATGCATCATTTTGACTGAATTAAGTACATAACCAGGTCATGAGACTAATTTTCGATGAACTTATACTATTTTTCCTTTCCGAAAAGGTATGGCACGCTCCCAACGGAGCTACGGTCTATCCGGTATGAATTTTTAAAGTTCGGTTTGTTGCACATTTCAAGATCAAACATTACTGCACTAAGTCACACTTTTGACCCATTAACCTCTAAATGAGCAAAAATTACGCTTTCCAAAAAGTTCGGCCATGATTCAATACGAGCTATTATTGATTTTTTATGATTTTTCAAACACGACTAATCATTGCTAAAAATTTCAGCAACTTGTTTAACATCATATATCACACAAACCGCATAAAGGGGTATTTGGTTCAACTCAATAATCAACGCTATAGGTACAGCAGCGTTGGCGTGGTAACTCAGAACTTAAATTTTCGACGACTACTTTTTTTTCGATTATATGTTTTTGTGACAAATGCGGATAGTATTATGGAGTTCTTTACAACTTATATTTTAGAGAGGTCTCAAATGTTTTATTAAGTAGTGTCATTTTTTCTATTTTTTTAGACAAACGATCATCGAGGATATCCCGATTAAAATTACAATTGAAGATGAATAACTTTTTTATAACGCCCTATTTAAAAGTTTTCTATAATCATTGAATATTTATTTTGGTATAACGTAAAATAAATACATAAACATTTATTTTGAAAAGCATTACATTTATAATCATTAATCTTTAAAGCGTATCAATCATTATTGTTGCAAAAAAATTCAAACATGATTTCAACTTCATGATTAGGCTCAGGTCATTTATGCAATATATATCAGTTATTGGGAAGAATTGGTGCCAAGCATGGTGTGTGATCGGTTATGTCTTATTTATCGGTAGTATACTATGTCATGCTCCATATCAATACAACAAATATTTTGTGTCTCTGTTTTAATCAGCTACACTCAAATTAACCATTCACATTTTCTAAGATTTCATTCCCATGAGTTGTCGAGTTGTTTAATATAGTCACAGTCTCATAGATAACCATTCACATTTTGAAACCATATTCTTGCAATTTCTTTCTTGCGTTTCACTTGTAATTTAGACTAATCATAGAGTAGCTTTTTCTGACCAAATGTTGTACATCTTAACAGTTAATTTCACACAAACAAAATAAAAAAAATCAAAATAAAAATTTTGAATCCTAATACTCAACAAAATTTCCACATACCTGAGATTCTTTAGAACCCAACAAATATAATTCGCAAAGATCACTAAACATCTTATAAAACCTGTTATCATGAAAACACAACATGCTCGAAAACAAAAATAACAACAGGAAATTAGACAAACTTTAGTTAACAACCACAAAACACAACCATTCAACTCTGCGGTTAGATCCCGGTTCAACCACTCTAAACATAAACCCAAAACGCTAACCACTATAACTTGCGGCCAGATCCAAAATAGCAATAAGCAGATCTCGGTTTAACCACCGAGTAGCACAAATCTGAAACAACCTTAACCACAAACTAACACACCAGAAACCACCAAAACCAATGAAACTTATACACGTCACACAAAAGTCCAAAGCACCTTTCAAACAAAACCTGACCAACAAAACACACCAAAACTGCTTGTGGTTGTGGCAGATCAAGTTGGTGGTGATGGTCTTGGATTGAAATTGTGGTGATATACTGAAACGGAGTATTTGTTTTTTTCAGGGAAGAGAAAGAAGAGCAACTGGTTTGTTTTAAAGAGAGGGTGACAGAAATAAAAATGGAGTGTGTGTTTTTGGTGTTAGGTACATGGGCTTATATGTAAGTTGGGTTTGGACTGTTAAAAGTTGGAGGGCTGTTACATTGTTACGAATTTAAGACATTTAATGGGCTTTTACAAGTAATTGGCTGTTACAATTTCTACATTTAATTTTCAAGAACAATATTGATCGTACATTGAAATATTTCTATAACAAGTAAGTTAGAAAGTCTGAATTTTAAGCCTTTCTATATAAAGAAAAGTCCTAAATCCATTATAAAGTAGTAAAGATAAACAACTCCTAAACATTATAAATTGATCACTAACATAATTCCATCATAAACCCTAATAATCATATGCATAACCCTTGAATCATAAACCATGAATTTATCAAATACATCATATACAACACTTAATAACCATATCTCCATAACTTGAAATCATAATTTAACACATAATCACTTACTTGTGGTTGAGCAAGAACATGATAAATACTTGAATCTCTTGATTCTATATAGCCCTTGTAATCCTTTTGCTTCCTTTTAATCATCTAATTAATCTTTATAAAAATAAGTGATATGTTAAGAATTCTTCCAAGTGAAGAAATTGTCTTCCTGCTCTTTTTTTGTGTGTATATAATGTGGGTATGGAGGGAGTATAATATCTTCTAAACTGACTTTGCATAAGTTATATAAGTGGATAAGGCCCAAGGGCATTTAGTCATTTCCCACTACTTTGTCACTTGAACATAATTAGTCCTTTGTAGTAGAATGTCTTGCAAACTAAATCATATTTTGTTTACATATCAAGTCCCCACTTGCTATATTATTGATACCGTCAAAGTGGAACTTTTCTATTTATTCCACGGATATAATAGATTTATCCGTTAGTACTTCATTTAAAAAAAATCAGGGTGTTACAGTTATCCATAACCGTAACCGTATCAGTGTTTAGGAATAAACTCGATGAAAATGGCGTCGTATCTAGGAATAAGGCTAGGTTAGTAGCACAAGGCTATAACCAACAAGAAGGAATAGACTACGATTAAACTTATGCACCCGTAGCTACATTAGAGTCTATTAAGATACTCATTTCCTATGCTTGTGCCTTAGATTTTAAGCTATACCAAATGGACGTGAAAAGTGCATTCCTAAATGGTTTCATCAACATGGAGGTATACATTGAACAACCTCTGGGATTCGTTGATTTCGAAAAACCGAATCATGTTTTAAGCTCAAGAAAGCATTATATGGCCTCAAATAAGCTCCTAAAGCTTGGTATGATAGATTGAAGGCTTTCTTGCTTAAACATAAGTATAACATGGGAATGGTAGACAATACACTTTTCACAAAGAAATGAAATTCACATCTTATCATCATTCAAATATATGTTGACGACATTATATTCCTTGCTAAGATCATGCATGACGAGTTTGAAATGAGCATGATGGGTGAATTAAATTTCTTCCGTGGTCTACAAATAAAATAAATGGAAGATGGTATCTTCTTTAATCAATCTAAGCATATTAAAGAAATGCTTAAGAAATTTAACTTATAAGAGTCTAAACCTATGAAAACGCCCATGTACACGGAAACAAAACTCACGAGAGATGAAGAAGGTAAGTCCGTGGATAGTACTAAGTATAGGGGCATGATAGGCAGTTTATTATATCTAACGGCAAGTATGTCTGATATCATGTTTAGTGTTTGCCTCTGTGCTCGCTTCCAAGAGGATCTCAAAACCTCTCACCTTGAAGCGATTAAGCGTATATTCCGATACATTAAAGGTACTATGCACTTGGGATTGTATTATCCCAAGGGGACCGGTGTAGAAACTATTATCTATGTCGACTCTGATCATGCGGGAGATTATGTGGATCGAAAAAGCACAAGTGGCATTTGTACCTTCATGGGTTGTTATCTAACTTCTTGGTTCTCCAAGAAACAAACTGCTCTTGCTATCTCCATGACCGAAGCCGAATACGTAAGCACCAGAAAGGCATGTCAACAATCACTATGGATGAAACAAGCTATAATCGACCATGACATCCATCGCGATGACATTTCGATTATGTGCGACAACAAAGGTTCTATCGACTTGAGCAAAAACCCCGTGCAACACTCTCGTACAAAACACATTGAAATTCGTCACCACTTCCTTCGTGATAACGTTCAAAAAGGAAATATTTCTATTGAGAAAGTTCCTTCCCAAGACAAAACTGCTGACATAGTTACCAAACCTATCAAACGAGAATCCTTCAAATATCTCCGTCTAGGTCTAGGAATGATGGAACATATTTCGTAAGTCTCGTCAAATGACTACTTAAATGTTTCTTTGGAAATATTAAAGTCATCTCAACTCGTCTAGTTTCATTCGTATAATCCAATTAGAGTTATCTCGTAAAAGAATTTATTAGGTATAAATTCTCTCATCTTGTCAAAAAGTCTCACTTAATCAACGAGACTTATTCGTCAAAAATCAAAACAAGAAAAAATTTCATCTCAGCAGGTCATGGCACCACTAAATTTAGTGTTACCGTGGTACCGTAGACCTGACATAGCCCGATTTCTCTTTTAATTTTCCTCACTTTGGTCATTCAAAACAAACACTCCCTTCTGCAGCTGCTGTTAAACCGAAACACACCAAAAATCCAATTCCACCCACCATAATCCAATTTGAGGCATCATAATACAAGATTATCAACTATTAAACTTTTCTTAACATCAATTGTAAGTTAACTAGCATGATTCCCTAAACATAGGATTTGCATAAACCCACTTATATTACATATTTTAGGTCCGAATTTTGCTATATAAATTCGAAAAAGATTAAATATTTATAGTGAAATCATATCTAGGATACTTAAAATTGGATTAGGAGTCATTAATACTCAAACTTTTCAACTTTGAAAAAAATTTGGCGCCAAAATATTCAATTAGCCAAACACCCCAATTCCATTGTTTTCGAAAAATTTCACATACCTAGGATCATGAAACATTTTTCGTGCATTGTCAATACAAACTAAAAATGTATTCTCACGTATACACGATCTCAAAAATATTGGTCGAATTACATAACTAATGTGTATTCTTGGACATATTTGTTTGAGCAAAAGTGAAGTTAGGAGCATTTGGGTAATCTCATTTTAGAGTCGAGATTACCGCACCTCCACATGGTTTGCATATAGGCAGGTACTAGAAAAATGTTATAAAAACATTCAATTCTAATTATCTTCGATTTTATAGCTTTCGATATGTCTCATGAGTATGAGTTTGATCATCAACTAACAAATACCTACATTCCTAATATCTCACGGGAACCCAACACACATGGAGACCATATTCATTCCTTCATAAATCTTGAAACCCGTTGCTATCATGAAGGTCGAATAGTTCCCCCTCTTTACTCTATCATGAGGACATCAACACCTCATTTCGTGATATAGGTTTCGATTGTTTACTTGTCATCAACGAGCACAATTTGTCCTCGATTTGTGCTAGAATTCTTCCAACAAATTGAACTCGTACGTAACGAGGATCAATCTTTGTCACTATGGTTTTGGATCCAAAACTATAAGTTTGTCTTAACTCTAGAGCAATTTGCTCAAATCCTCCGAATTCTAAATCATGTGCAATGTGCCTATACGAAATATTGGTGTCTAGAGTCTCTCTTTAACTATCGTGAAGAGAATAGTCCTTATTGTTCCTACATACCCTCTCCACAAGAAATCACTAGACTTGTTCGTACATCTAAGTACATTTCTTACCTAGACCTAATGAAAATTCGGTTGGGAGAGGTTCGTCTTGAACTGCACCCCTGGGCAGTCATCCTACGAGAAAATGTTCTCAGTCTAAAAGGAAATCGTGAGAAACGTCCGGCGTGCTGTGCTCATATGATTGATCGTCTTCTCACTCAACAACCATATAATCTTGCGTATTTTTTCGCTAAGCAAATTATGCATCTCAAGGGGAACAAAAATAACTGATACCTTACAGGATGTTCTTGACTCGTTTTTACCATCACATCATGTACTTTCATCCATACCTTCGAGGCCCTCAATATTCACTCTTCAATCAGGTCATGAAACCACTAAATGAGACATACATATCATCTTTTCTAATTTTTGACTCCTCCACCAACTATGCACCCTTTGATGATCCGACGCACGATGAAGAGATGCAAAATCAAGTCGAGAGAGTGATGCAACGGGAGCAAGTTTAAATCATCATCAGGGAACAACGTCATGAGTAGTTAGGATGGAATTATTGCTTCTCTTAGATTCTTAACTATGGATAATTAACTTAGTCTCCATTATCCTAGCACTTTCTAGCATGCTTAGCATTATTCTATCACCTTGCATGAATAGGGAGTTATATTATACTTGGATGATAGCTTATTTTGTCTTTTTGATTGCATACTTATAGCTTAACTTTTAGTAAATTGCAGGTTACTCTTTAGCTTCTAGTTATAGCTATACTTAGGATATTTCTAGTAATTATTCTTTGGTGAATTGAGGCCCTAGGATTTGCTGCAAATAGTTACCCTAAGAACACCCTACTTAGTTGCCCAAAAACATGTTGCTACACAGGAAATTTCATGATTTCCAGGTCACGGTACCACTAAATAGGTCACGGTACCATTAAATTTAATGGCACCGTTGGGTATTTATTGGTACCATACCATAAAATGATAAAATTCTCCTGTTTGAGCTACAACCCTACACTCCTTCCCTCAAACCTGCAATGTCTTGCAATCCCTCATGGCCCTAAACCTAAGATTCCTTCACTCTATCAACCTTAGAACTCCCTAACTTACTTTAATTCAAATCACACCACAATTGCCTATCTAATGCTTCATCATTGCAAACTCACCAGTTGAAAAACTTAGAATCCACGATTCTCTCTGGTGACCTATGGCGATTTTTTTCAAAACTCCTAAAACCTCATCTGAAATTGTGTCTTGATCTTTAATCTTGTTTCTAATCCCTATAATGATCGTGTTTTGGACTGATTAATGTTTTTTAATTCATCTTTAACAATATTTTTATTGGGATCTAGTCTGGATCTAGATTAGGGTTACGATTCTCTTTAGGGTTTTAATTTAATCGCTTTTTAGGGTTTGTTTGGGTATCGATCTTCTTTCTTTCCTAATCTGCTGGCACTTATGATGATGGAAGTCGGTTAGTTGGTTGTTGGGTACTTTAATTCATGCCTTAACTTTGTTGAGGCAATCGTGTTTTGAAGTTAGACATTGAACTCTGGTTTCTATCTGCGATCGTTTTTCTAGGTTTAGGGTTTCTTTATTTTCTATGTTAAGCCATTATGGAGAAAGTGGGTAAAGTTAAAGTTGATGTTGATGAACTTACTACTAGAATGCAGCGTTTGATGGGACAAAAGCCTGGAAACTCCGGTGTTTCTCAGCCAAGGAAGGCTGCTAGGGTTTTGCAAAACCCTAGCTTGGAATCTGATATTAATGCATCTGGGATTGATACTTTTTCATCTGATTGGAACTATGCAACTAATGAGACTTATTTAAATGCTGATGTGGGAGGTTATGGACCTGATGTGACTGTTCTAGAGTATAACTCGACTGGTTTGGATGTGGAGGAACATATATGGTATGCTCCTATTGTGGTTGCTGGTGGAACGAGTATCCCTACTTCTGAATATCCATCGTTGGCTGAGGTTACTGGTGTTGCTAGTATATCTACTTCTGTTGGGAATAAGGATACTCATGGTATGGCGTATGTGGTTACTGGAGAATCTAATGCTACTGCTTATACGAATACTCCTACTTTTCATGCAAACATTCCTGAAGGTGATAATATTAGTGTTTCATTAATGGCTGGAAGGAGTAAGACCTCTAGTATGAATGAAACAAATGCACAAGCTACTCATTCTAATTCTTCATCTAAAGGTAATCAGTCCAATACTCTTAATGTAGGCCAAAAGGAATTTTATTGAATGTCTCCCAAGATATACCTATTGTGCACTCTAGTTATGTTAACAAATAGCCAAATTCTTACGTTGGAGCAGTTAATGGTTCGCAACCAGCCCCTCCAAAAGGTAAATCCATTTTTTGTGCTTTTAAGGTGGATAATGTGTTTATAGGAGTTGATGTATCTATACCTTGTAAAGTCGTTGAAACAATTAGCACTAAATTTGAGAACACTCTTTATGGGTATTTTATTGGTAAGCGTATTGCTTTCCCGGTTGTCGAATATTATATTCGTAATAATTGGGCTAAGCATGGTTTAAAATGTATTATGATGAATGCGAAAGATTTTTTCTTCTTTAAGTATGATTCTCAGGTTGGATTGGAGGTTGTTTTAGAGGGTGGTCCATGGATGATTAAAAATAGCCATATAATTCATAAAAAGTGGCCCATGAATACTAGCTTAACTAAAGAGGAGTTAACCCGTATTTCGGTATGGGTTAAACTGCGTGATGTCCCACTGCAGGTATTTTCTGAGGATGGTATTAGTATCATTGCTACATACATTGGTAAGTCAATTATGATTCCTATACTAGCTCGATGTGTATTGATTCTTGGGGTAGGAGTAGCTTTGCTCATTGTTTAATTGAGATTGCTTCTAATGTTGCCCTTAAGGAATCAATTACTGTTGGTGTCCCTTTTATTGTTAGGCTTGGTTTTTTTCTGAAACTATTTGGGTTGAATATGAATGGAAGCCGCCAAGGTGTGATTTGTGTTTTGTATTTGGCCATTCATTGGATACTTGCCCTAAAAAAGTCGTGACTACTCCGGTTGTCGATAAACAAAATGATGGCTTTTAACAAGTTGTTAACAAAAAGGGTAAGAGGAAGGGTGCAAAGGATCCTAAAACATGTAATGTGGTTAACGGTATCCCGGTTGGTAAGAATCTTCAATACAGGCCTAAAGTTGTTGCCACTCAATCCAATACCATACCTTCTCATGGTGAAGCTACTACTAGTTCTGGTCAACCTCCTAATAAGGTAGGTGCTTCTTCTTCAGGTGTTAACTCTAATGAAAATGAGAACATCCAACACTCTCATAATACTACTAATGGTAGTAGTTACCCTACACCTAAGGTAAATTCTCCATACTTGTGTTTGCGTCTTTGTCTGTTGATGATGGAGTTGAGGATGGAATGAATCTGGATGATGATGAGGAGGTTGTTAACATGTTTGACGAGTCATGTAATTTATTTGATAAACCGGGGGCAAGTACTTTCGTTTTAAATGTTCCTGATGTTTAGTATCGCCTCTTGGAATATAAGGGGATTTAAGCACTCCCCTAAACAAAAAGAGGTTCGGGAGGTGGTGAACGAAAATAATCTCAGTGTATGTGCAGTGTTGGAATCCCATGTGGATGCTTTTGTGGTTTATGATACGTGTCGTAAAGTTTGTCGTCGTTGGAAATGGACGTCAAATGGGAATCTTTGTAGTAAAGGTTCTCAGATTATTCTTGGCTGAAATGATGATATTGTTGATGTTATGATTATGTCTCAAACTAACTAGGTTATGCGTGTTCAGGTTAATATTCATGCGGAAAACAAAACCCTATTTTGTTCCTTTGTGTATGCAAATAATTATTATGTAGATCGAAGAGCACTTTGGAGTAATCTTGTTTATCATGTTGGATTTATGCGGAGTAGGCCTTGGGTTTTGTTGGGCGATTTTAATGCTGCTCTTAACTTGGAGGATCACTCATGTGGTGGTTATGTTCCGGACATTGCAATGCGTGAATTTAAAGACTGTGTACAGAGTATGTAGGTTACGGATGTTAATAGCACAGGGTTACACCTCACATGGAATCAAAAACCAAAAGTCTCTAATGGCACATTGAAGAAAATTGATAGGATTATGGGAAATTTGAAGTTTTGTGATACTTTTCCGGGTTCTTTTGCTATCTTCTAACCTTATTGTATCTCGGATCACTCTCCATGTGTGCTTCGTATTCCTCAGGTAGTTAAGTTAAAGCCCAAACCTTTTAAATTCTCTAATTTTCTTATTTATAAGGAGGGTTTTTGTGAGATGGTTGCATTAGGATGGAATCTTAATGTGAATGGTTGTGCTATGTATCATGTTGTTAAACGATTAAAGAGGCTGCAATCCCTTTTTCGTAAGCTTTTGCATAATCAGGGTAATCTACATGAGCGGGTTGATAGGTTACGTAAGGAGTTAGATGAGGTTCAAATGGCTATTGATAAGGATCTCGTACAATTCAGCCTCTTCGTGATGAGCATGCTCTTACCTTCTTGTATTTAAGGAGGCTACACTAGATGAAGAATGATTCTTGAAGCAAAATCCAAAGTTCAATGGCTTCACGCAGTGATTCTAACACCGATTATTTTCATAAAATTGTTAGTAGTAATGTGCCTCGTAATCGAATCAAATTGGTTCGAGATTCGACTAATATTCTATATGAGGGTAATGCGTTGCAGGAGCATTTGTTTCTCATTATGAATAGTTTCTTGGTATCGAGGGTAATTGTAGTCCCCTAGATTATCAAGATATCTTCGTTAGTGTTCTTGATAATCAAAAGGCTGATTTGATGGTTCGTGATGTTACGGACAAAGAAATTAGGGAAGCTTTATTTTTGATAGGGGATGATAAAGCTCCCAGTCCTGATGGTTACATTGCAGCTTTCTTTAAGAAAGCTTGGGATGTTGTGGGTATGGATGTTACATGTGATGTTCGTGACTTTTTTATAATGGTAAGCTTCTGAAGGATATTAATCACACCATTATATCTTTGGTTCCGAAAGTGTCTACCCCTTATAAGATTAATCATTATAGGCTTATTTCTTGTTGTAATGTCCTGTATAAATGCATAAGTAAAATTATTGCAAATCGCGTTAAAGAGGGCCTTGATGACTTGGTTAGTATTAACCAATCAACGTTTGTTCCTGGGCGTCTTATCTCAGATAATATATTGCTTACCCAAGAACTTATGCGGAATTATCATAGAGGGAGAGGTCCGCCTAGATGTGCGTTTAAGGTGGATATTCAAAAGGCGTATGATACGGTTGATTGGGCTTTTTTAAAGTCTATTCTGTTGGTTTTGGGTTCCATCATAAAATGGTAGAATGGATTATGGTGTGTGTCTCTTCCACATCGTATTCTATATGTGTTAATGGAGATCTTCATGGCTGGTTCAAAGGTAAGCGAGGTCTAAGGCAAGGTGACCTGTTATCTCTCTACTTGTTTACGTTGGTTATGGAGGTTTTAACCCTTATATGCAGAAAAAGGTTTCTAACTCGGTGGATTTTCAGTTTCATCATCTATGTGAACAGCAGAGAATTATTAAACTTTATTTTGAAGATAATCTCTTCTTATTTTCTAGAGGCCATCCTTCTTCTGTTGATTTTATTATGCAAGCCTTGGAGGATTTTAAGAATGTTTCGGGCCTTGTCCCAAATTGAAAGCTACTATTCTCCATTCCATGCCATTTTCAGAAGGCTCTCTTCTTGTAAGGTATCTTTGTGTTCCGCTTAATTCATCGATACTGCTCTATAGGGATTGTAAGGTTACTGCGGACAAATTGGAAGGTCGTATGAATGATTGGCATAAATAGTTCTTATCTCTTGCGGGGAGGCTTCAATTGGTTAGATCGGTATTATCTTCTATGCATATATATTGGGCTTATGTTTTTATACTTCCTGCTCGTATTATTCATGGGTTGGAGCAACTCATGCGAGGCTTTTTATGGAGTTAGGGATAAAGGAAAAGGGGTAAGGCCAAAGTAGCTTGGGAGTCAGTCTGTAAGCCTAAGCATGAAGGTGGTCTTGGTATTCGTAGATTGGAAGATTTCACTGTTGCTCTTATGGCTACTCATATATGGAGTATTTTAACCCGTAAAGATTCTTTATGGGTTAAATGGATTCATTCATATAAATTTAGAGGTAGAAGCTTCTGGGATGTTCCTTGCCTGGGTGATGTTAGTTGAGCTTGGCGTAAGCTCCTTGCTATTAGACCTAAGGTCCACCTATTCATATGGCATAAGATTAATAATGGTAAGACTACCTCCAAGTGGTTTGATAAGTGGTGTGATATAAGCTTCATTCGTAACATGCTTACTACACGTGATATTGTTCAGGATGGTTTAAGTTTATTGGATTCGGTTAGTGATCTGATTGAGAATGGTATTTGGAGATGGCCTCCTGATTGGTTTTCTAAGTTTCCGGACCTAGCTCATCTTTCGGTCCCAAATCTTATTGATGATACTGATGACAATTTATTATGGCGTGATTTGGATTGCAACTTAAGACCCTTCTCTGTTGCGTATGCATGGGATTCTATTCGACTAAGGGCTGATGTGGTTGATTGGGTTCATATTCCGTAGTTTCCTCATTGTATTCCTCGTCATGCTATACATTTGTGGCTTGTTCTCAAGCAGAAGTTGAAGACACAAGATAGGTTACGGCAATCGGATGTTGGTCCTAATGTTGATTTGAACCTTCTTAGATGCCCACTATGTGATGCGGTTCCGGACTCTCATCCTCACTTGTTTTTTGAGTGCCAATTTTCCTTGGAGGTTTGGTTTCAGGTTCGTAGTCTATCTGGTATGGATGTTGTCCCTCCTACTTTGGTTGATGCTATCACGTTCCTCATTCCTTTATCAAAGAGGCATTCGGTTGTTAGCATTATCTCTCGGTTGCTACTTGTTGCTACTACTTATTACATATGGATAGAATGCAACTCAAGACTTTTCAAACAGAAGAAGTCTACTGTTTCTCAAGTGGTTCAAGTAATTGTCTCTACCGTTCTGTTGAAGCTGGTTACCTTCAAATTCAAAAAGATAACCTCTCGGTCTCGGCTATTATTAGATCAATGGAATATTCTACGTGCTTGTCTTATTCACCAAGGAAGTACCGGGTAAGGGTTGTACACTTTTTCCATACTCTAAGGTTTTTCCCATTGGGATTCTCTTGGAAAGGTTTTTTAAGGAGGCAAGCTTACCTGGGTCACTTTGCTCCCTTTGTGCTTCTAGTGGATGCGGGATGTTCGCTTGCTACAAGATTATTCTTGTTTATATACCTAGTTAGGTGCTTTGTAATATAGTTAGGTTTGTTGTGTCTATGGCCTGCCAAAAACACTAGTTTAGCAAGCTTTTCACTTGAGGTTAATGTGGTACCTCTACCACATTCCATTTATACTTAACATTACTTTTTGGTTATATATTTACCCGGGTAACACCCTTTACCCCAAAAATATGGATTCATCATTGCAAGTTTCTCTTGTATCTCATCTTCACTTTCATATCACCAAAACCACCATGTCTTCTACTCAAGCATCCTAACCCACATCTCTAAGAAACCTAGACTTACCGTTAGATCACCAACCAAAATCACACTTAAACCACCACAACCACAAGACACCGTGTTCATTGACTTAATTCATGACAATCATGATGATGATGGAGTTAGTACACCACCTTCCCAAAGCACTCTTTGCTCTCTCTCACACCACCAAATGCTCTATCCAAGACATCCTCCAATGGGACTACATCATCTTCCTCCTCATCCTTTGGTACTCGTCTATTCTCTATGAACATGATACTTACCCTCTCACCTATCACCCCATTCGACTATGTTATGCCAACTCCATCACCCACATGCTCACCACCTCCTTCATCTCCTATCATGGGACAATCTATCCATCTTCACCCGGTTGATATCCATAGTGCTAATTGCCTATGTTGTCTTCACAACCGTAACCTCATCTTCTCTCTTTGGGATAGGTTACACTTCATGTTCTCATATTTGGAACACCTCTTGACACCACCACAAGGGCCCATCATACTACCTCCTTTACTAACCAATAGCCCAACCAACTAAACATGTTCATGTTTAATTTTCAAGAATAAATGTCTAGGACTCCTTTTGAATTTGAAGCAAATCTTAGGGCCTTTCAAGTCACTAGAGATTAATATATGCTTCATGTAGTTTTAATTTTCTTGTCTTTATGTTGTACTCACACCCTATGTATTATCATCTATCATCTATGAAGCATGGGCTTGTTTCTTATTTTATGGTTGAATTATCTTTTTTTTTTTTTGCTACTTAGCCTCTTTTTTATTATTTTGGTGGATATTTGTCTTGGTTGCTACATGTTAGATATTGTATTTGTGTTATCTAACTTTGTTTTGTAGCAAGAGCCATTGCTCGATTCCTTGGTGCCCTCCAAGCGAGGGGGAGTATACATCAAGGGGAGCCTTACCTTAGTCTAGACTCTTTGCTTCGACAAAAACTGGAAGAAATGGGATATAAACTCAAATTAAAAACTTGTTAAAATTAATTTTCACCTAAAATAAGTTTATGTTTTGTCATCATTAAAAAGGGGAAGATTGTTGCTGCAAATAATGTCTAAAAATGTTAATTATATCTTTCGATATCTCTACGTTTTGATGATAACAAAATGTAAGAACACGTTACGTCAAAATTAACGTAAACAAGTTTTTAGTCGAAATATCTCGTTTCTACATATATCACTCTAGGTATAAACAAACAAATTTACAACTTGACAAATGATCAAAGAAGTGAATTTGTGTTTCAAACTTCACATTTTTAATGTGACAAAACATTTTTTCAAAAATACATTTTACAAATTATTTTTTAATAATAAAAAAATATTTTAATTGGAAAAATAAGTTTAAAAATCCCAACAACTATTTCCCCTCCCCCAAAACATCTCCAAGCTTCCACAAATAAACTTTCACCACTAAAAACAAAATTTGAAGTGTCCTTGTCTGGGATGGTACCACTAAATTTAGTGGTATTGTAGGGTATTTAGTGGTACCGTCCTCCTGTAACGGTCAGATTTTTTCTGCATATAAATATCAGCCTACTTCACAATTTTTTGGCATCCTTTTTCACACAAAACTTTCCGAGTTTAATTTCTTTAACACATTTATATTTCTTTGATCATTTGGATAGTTTTCTTTTGTTTAAGAGTGATCATTTCTTCCAACCAAGTGATCACCCTCATTCATCTTAATAATGTCCACTATTGACCTAAATTATTTTGTTTGTGTTATGTAATACTTGATGCAAAATATATGAATGAATTGAGTTTTAAATGTATTTTTATTAGTACAATTTTCAAAAGAACAAAGTTTAAAATAAAAATTGTATCATTTATTTAGGGACTGAGAAGATACTAAGTATTGTAGTTATAGTAGTACACACTTGTAATATTTGTTACATATGTTGTATCTTGATATACATCAAGTAGTCTTGAGTCTTATTTTGATAGCTTGTGTGGATCATTGTGATTGTGTTGAGATCTTGGAGATCTCTTGTAGTGTGATAGTGTGTTGATGTGTTGATCAAGTCTCGATCGTGTGGATCTAGTAGGTTGTGTGATTAACAAGGATCATGTAGATCGTGAGTGTGATTGGTACTAGCTAGATTAGTACTCGACATTTAGCTTAGTGTCGGAAATTGTGATAAGTGACGTTGTACGGTTTTCTCCGCCTGAAGGGAGTTTGTTGACATAGTGCTTAGAACTCTCGAGTTGGGTACTCGGGGAGTGGAGTATAGCGAAAAAGAGCTTCGTTACTGAACCACTATAAGGTGTCGTTTGTTTTTTCACAACTTTTACCACTTCATCTACAAACCATGTCTGCAGAAGAAGAGACACATCTAAAGTCTTCATCTGCATGCAAGAAGACTGTTTGTTTTGCGTTATCAAGATTTTTTTTTTTTTTTTTTTTTTTTTTGTGCTATTTGTCATACGGGTCAAATGGGTCAATGGTTTTCTTACTTTTTGGTATTTTTTGTTTACGTTTTCGATTGTTTTTTACATTTTTGTCCGTTTTTACATTTTCGTCAGTTTTTTTTAAAGTTTTCGACCCTTTTTTCTAAGTTTTTGTTTGTTTTTTTTACATATTTGTCATTTTTTGTACGTTTTCGTAGTTTTTTTTTTTTTATCATTAAATTTTTTTTTTTTTTACGCTTTAGTGCTTTTTACGCCTTCATCTCTTTTTACGCTTTTGTCCGGTTTTTACGTTTCGCCTAATTTTTAACGCTTTTCATCGATTTTTACGCTTTCATATGTTTCTTTACTTTTTTTTTTACGTCAGATGTATGTTTTTTATGTTTCGTCCATTTTTATGTTTCGTCTGTTTTTTAATGTTTTCGTTGATTTTTTTTACATTTTAGTCCATTTTAAACGTTTTCGTCCGCTTTATACGTTTTCGTCTGTATTTTTTTTACGTTTTTGTTTGTTTTTACGTTTTCGTATGTTTTTTTAAGTTTTCATCCGTTTTTTACGTTTTAGTCTGTTTTCTTACGTTTTTGACATTTTTTTTACCTCTTCATCTACAAACCATGTCTGCAGAAGAAGAGGCACATCTAAAGTCTTCATCTGCATGCAAGAAGATTGTTTATTTTTTGTGCTATTGAAGTACTTCTTTCATTTTTTTTATTATTATTTTTTAATTATTTTTTTATTTTTTTTTTTGTGCTATAAATACTTTTATTATATAGGTCAAATGGGTCAATGGTTTTCTTATGTTTTGGTAGTTTTGTAATTTTTTTTGTTTTTTTTTTTTTTTTTTTTTTTTTTTTACATTTTTCGCTTTTATGTTTTCGTCTGTTTTTTAAGTTTTTTTTGACCATTTTTTTAATTTTTCGTTTGTTTTTTTACGTATTTGTTCGTTTTTTACGTTTTCGTTGGTTTTTTTTTACGTTTTAGTCCGTTTTATTACGTTTTCGTCCGTTTTCTTACATTTTCGTCTTTCATCCGTTTTTTACGTTTCCGTATACTTTTTCACGTTTCCGATTGCTTTTTACGTTTTCGTCTAATTTTTTACGTTTTCATCTATTTTTTTTTACGGTTTTATATGTTTTTTTTAACGTTTTTGTCCGTTTTTATACGTTTTCGTCTTTTTTTTTTACTATTCTCCGCTTTTAACGTTTCGCCCATTTTACATTTTAGTCCATTTTTCACGCTCGCTCATTTTTACGTTTTCCACATTTTACGTTTAAATCTGTTTTTTATGTTTCGATCATTTTACGCTGTTTGTTTTTTTTAGTCCGTTTTCGTCCGTTCCCGTTCATCCGCTTTTTCTTTTTTCTTTTTTTACATTTTGTCCATGAGTTTTGGTTTTTACGTTTTTGAAAAGGACAAAAAACGTAAGAAAACAAACGAAAACGTAAAAGAGCAGACGTAAACGTAAAAAAAAACTGCGAAACGTAAAAAACGGACGAAAACGTAAAACAACAAACGATAAAGTAAAAAAACGGACAAAAACATAAGAAAACGGACAAAAACATAAGAAAACGGACAAAAACATAAGAAAACGGGCGAAAACGTAAAAAAACGGACGAAAACGTAAAAAAAGGATGAAACGGACAAAAACGTAAGAAAACATACGAATACGTAAAAAAATAAACGTATAAAACGTAAAAACGGATGTAAACGAAAAATAGACGAAACGTAAAAGCGTAAAACGCAAAAGGACAAACGAAACCGAAAGAAAACGTAAAAAACCGAACGAAAACTTAAGATACGAGCGTAAACGTAAGAAAACGGACGAAAACGTAAAAAAGGGCAAAAACATAAAAAACGCTGAAAACGGATGAAAACGTAAAAAAGGGACGAAACGTAAAGGAGATGCAAAAAAACAAAGACAACGTTTGTGAAAGAAGAGATAAGAAGTGAAAGATAATGTCTGAAATTTGGAAGAGGAAAGAAGTGAAAAGAAACACTTATGTCTGCAAAAAACAAACAAAAACCTCTGTCCTCTTGCAGACAAAAGAAGTGAAAAGAGGGAAAAAATGCTTATTAGAAAAAACAAACGACACCTAAATCTCTTTGTCTCGGTTTAATCTTTCCATCTCTTACTCTTTACATTCATTACTTACTTTCAATAGTTGTAGTGTATTTATTTTGTATTGTTAAGTAGGATTTATATTGTTGTGGTTTGATTTTATAAAGGATCGAATCGAAGTTTTTCGCAAAAAAACTTTTATAACTAAATTAAAAAGCAGTGAAATTATTTAACATAGTTTCCCACAGATTTAACAATTCAATTGAAAGAGAAGTTTTTGTGGATCACGTGTGTTTGGGAAGGGCAAAAAATGAAATGGGCGGGTTTTTAAATTAAGAGAATTTTATAAAATAAGCCTCGTTTAACAATAAAGATTTAAACCTAGAAATAAAAATATATATATTTAAATAACTTTTCCCCATATAAGGTTAAATGTATTTGTTTGTTGATTTGAAAAAAAATTATTTTTATTTTTCTAAATAAAAATATCTAAAATATATTTAAAAAAATAAATTATTTAATTAACTTATTAAAAATATATTTTTTTCTTAATTATTTTTAAAATTTATTTTTAAAAATTTATTTACTTTCTTTTAAAAGATATGTTTTAAAAATGTATTTATTAAAAGAAAAAATTTCATGTTTAGAACTAAAACAAATATAAGTTGAAAAGAAAAAAACATATTATGAAAAATCATTTCTGAATGTCACGAACCAAAATTGAAAAATCAAACTTTAAAATTTACACTACCAACTCGTACCAATTCTCATAAATTTTCTTTAAAGCCGATTTTAATTTCTCTAACCAACCAACTTTTGAATTCGATTTATGAATTTCTTTTTTACCATTTTTCAATACCAAACATACCAAGAGTTTAAGACGAAACATTGTTGAGGCCAACTCAAAAATCAAATCAAGTGAGAACAAGAAAGTACAAGAATTAAAAAAGAAAACCCTAACCGTGGTCGCCCCAATGGAGTGAAATAACAATTTGGGGGGAGAACTCAAAATATTTCACAAGTTTTTAAACCCATCCACCCCCAAATTCTCTCTCTCTTTCTCATTTTTCTCATCTCTTCTTCTCTTGGTAAGTTATAATTTCTTTCTCAAAATCGATCTTTATCGTATTATTCAATTTGTTGAATCAGCTTTCGATTTTATTATTTAAGTTCAATCTCATCTCATGTGACTGCTGCTTTTTAGTTTGTTTTTTTTATAGTAATTTCAGTTATTAATACTCTCGTTTTGATTTTTTTTATTTTTTTTTAATTTGTTTTACTACACTACTAGATAGGGTTTGTGTGCTTAGATGCTGAATCATACAACTGTTTTTAGGGGCTGTTTGTTTAAGCCTACTTTTGGGCTTATCAGCTTATCTCATTTATTTTCATACTTATATAAGCTTTTTATATCATAAAAACCACATGTTTTAAAATAAGCCAAAAATTGTGCGATAAGCTCATAAGCCTAAAAAAAGCTTAACAAGCACTAGCTTAGATGGGATGACTAGCATCGTTTGTGTGCATAGCCTTGTTTTGATTAACTTGTAACATAGAAAGATGTTTGACTGAATTATGTTACTTATGACAAAATATAATCTATACGGTTATAAGTAAATGTGTATAGTTGACAAGTTGGAAGTGAAGATTAGGTGTTGTAAACATGAAACCAGCAAATTTGTGTATCATATCCATTTGATGACTATAAATAATCATTTACTATCGTTTTAAGCAATGCGTGTCTACTGTTGGTATGTAATTTCAGCTTCATTTAAGAGTATGTTGCGTTTCCATAAGTTGTTTTTGTTAAAATTAGGGTTATTATGCGTGTTAGCACCGTTTGATTATGTTTTGAATAAATTACTGTGATCTTATTATCAGAGATATAAAGTTAATATCGATTTTATTTGTATTATTGAAGTTGAATGTTATGAAAAATGTTACTGTTACTTGTGAAAATATATTAAAGAGGATGAAAAATTATGTTTACATGTTTAGGCGTTGTTAACGTATTGGTGCTTTTAGTTTTGTTGAGAATAATGGTGTGTAGTGGCGTTACTTGTTATTTTGGGGATTTTGATGAATGATTAATCTTCTGTTTTGGTTGTGGATGAACCGATGTAGTACGTAAAATATGATATGATGTTATCTGATATGGCCAGACAATGTATAATCAAATCCGGCAAGTTTAGGCACTGTATTTAACCAGGTCACTACTAGATAGCATGTGTGTAAGATGACTGTGCTAGAAATGAGATTGCGCAGATGACCACCTGATAGTTTTATAAGATTGAAAGCAAATTTCAGCTTAAGAATTTTGTTGAGATGGGGTGACTAGGAACATCTGGTAGTTTGTAGCAAGGCATGACTAATATTGGTTATGTGAAAACAAAAGGTAGTAGCACACTGCATTGTAAAATAGAACGTACAACACTTTTTAAGCTATGATCTTATACTCATATATGTTGATATACTTTGTTTTTTCGTTTATCAGAAAATTAGTTTCAAATTTGTGGGATACTTTCTTCTAATAACTAGTGGTGAAATGCGATACTTGCAGGATTGGGCATCTGCTTGTCAAATACAGAGGGTAGATTAGCTGATTGTCACTCGCTAACACTTCCATCTTTGCTTATCAGAAGCTGTCAGGTAATATAAATGTGATCATCTACAATTGGGGTTTGGATTAGGGGAGCTGGGAGGGAATCGATAGAAGGTGTTTTGTTTGGTTGTATGGGCCCATGACAGTGGGCTTATATATTGCATCTGTTCTTTTTCCGCGTTGCTATGAAACCCATACCCATAGCAAATTCTTACTGTGAACCAAAATCCAACCAAGCTATAAGTACATCCAGTTTATTTATTTGTTGAACTATATTCTACTTAATAGTTGAAACTGGTATTAAATTATCTCTTCCTTTTGTGTTTCCATATTGCGATTTGTAGTGGACTCAGGAGAGGAGCAGCATTGTGATCTTGTGATTAGTGTATAATTTTTTAAAATGAGTTCACCCGAGTAGCTTACACGTATAAGTCATTTAAGGGAATGGATTGTAACCGAGATGAGGCTCTTAGGGCCAGGGGAATTGCGGAGGAGAAGATGTTGAAGAATGATTTTGAAGGGGCTCGTAAGTTTGCATTGAAGGCCAAACAGCTGTTCCCTGAATTAGAAAACATTTCACAAGTTATTTCAGTCTGTGATATTCATTGTTCGGCTCAAAAGAAGGTACATGGTGCTGAAAAGGACTTCTATGGGATTCTTCAAGTTGAAAATGTAGCCGATGAAGTAACTATCCGGAAGCAATATCGGAAACTTGCACTTGTACTTCACCCTGATAAGAACAAATTTCCGGGAGCTGAAGCTGCTTTTAAACTTATTGGTGAAGCAAATATGATACTTTCAGATAAAGGTAAAAGATCCGTTTATGACATGAAATGTAGAGATCCGGCTAGAGGTTTGCTTACAAAGGTTCAAAACCGTCAAGGAAATCAAAATTTTATGCTCAAAACAAAGTCAAAACTGGCTCTAGTTCTCAGTTTAATAGTGTGAATCATCGACATCAGTCAACGACAAGTGTTCGTTAACATTTTGGACGTACTGCCCTTTTGTCACATAAAATACGAGTATTACAGAGATTTTGTGAATAAACCTTTGCGGTGTCAGCAATGCTCAAAATTATTCATTGCTCATGACATTGGTGCACAAGGGCAGCCCGAGACCTGGTTTTATGAATGATCCAAGTGCAAATCTCGGAGTAAACAAGCTAAGCCGCCTTTTCTCAACAGAAAGAGGGTGGAAAAGGGAACAAGTCAAAGTCAATATACAAAAGGATGACCAGTTTTCTTCTCGCTCTGCACATCAGACTTCAAAAACGGAGAACACAGAAGTTGGCGGTAGTTCAAAAACTATGGGTAGAGAAAGTGAAAAGGAAGGGCTAACAAAGGTCAAAATTAACATACAGAAGCCTAATGAAACAGGAACCTCTAAAGTCACAAACAGGAAGAGAGGAAGAAAAGAGTGGTAGATTCTAGTGATAGTGATTCTGATGCAGATGAAGCATTTGATGAGGTTGATAGTCGTCCTGTTGGCGATAGTGGCAATCGCAGATGTTCTGCTAGACAAAACAAGACGCTTTCTTACCGTGAAAATGGTGGTGATGGGTTGAGCCCTTAAAAGATCAAAGGTGAATAAATCATCTGATGGCGTTGAATATATGAAAAGGAAGAGAAAACTTGTAATGCAGCTGATGTGGACAACGCTGATGTAAGCATGCCAAATGGTGTGAAACATGACGATCATTCTGAGTCTGATTCAGAGCCAGAGCTTGTTGACTGTCGAGATTCAGAATTCAGTAATTTTGATAAGGATAAGGAGGAACATTGTTTTGCAGTTAATCAAATCTGGGCATGCTATGATTCTTTTGATGGAATGCCCAGATTCTATGCGCATATTAGGAGAGTTCATTCATCTGGTTTCCAGCTGGGGATCACTTGGTTAGAGCCTGAGCCAGAGAATGAGCCCGAGATTAAATGGGCTGAAGAAGAGTTACCGGTTGCTTGTGGGAAATTTGTGCATGGAGATTCGGAGAAAACAAAAGACCGCCTCATGTTTTCTCACCAGATAGCATATAAGCAAGGTGGGCGTAGATCTTCGTTTCTCATATATCCCCAGAAGGGTGAAGTTTGGGCTCTTTTTAAAGATTGGGATATTAAATGGAGCTTGAACCCAGAAAGTCATAAGAAATTTAAATTTGATATTGTGGAGATTCTTTCTGTAAATGATGATAGTATATCTGTTGTTTTCTTGTTAAAAGTGAAGCGGTTTGTAAGCGTGTTTCAGAGAACAATATGGGCAGGACATGCTGAACATAAGATTCCGCTTAATGAATTACTTAGATTTTCTCATCGTATCAAGTCGGTAAAACTGAGCGGAACCGAAAGAGCTGGTGTACCTGCTGGGTCCTTTGAGCTCGATACAGCTTCTCTGCCAGATGATCTTGACGAGTATTACTATTCTAACAATGTCAACACAGCATCTCAGTCTCCGGAAGAAGTGAAACCTGCTTCTAATTTGGCAAGTACCCCAAAGAAGCAAATGAATGGTCTTGATAAGGGAATGCTAAATCTTCGTCGATCACCAAGAGGATTGAAGGGAGGAGATACGAACATGATACAAGAAAATGCAAAACCCCATGTCAATGGTATAAAAGAAGAGGTCAGTGATGGTTCAAAGCCTTTTTGCAAGAATGGTGATTTAGACACTATCTCCAAAAAGTTCGCAAAAAGCCCCAAGATATCTTCACCTACAAATTCAGTGCAAATTAGTCATGACTTCAGCTCAGACAAGCAGATCCAGAAGTTTAAAGTGGGCCAGATATGGGCATTTTGGGAACATAATAAGGGTTTGTCATCGTCAATGCTTTGCTCAGATTAAAAAGATTGAATTTCAGCCTGTTAGGGTATATGTAACCCTACTTAAACTAAGTGACGCTCCGTCTAACCACACTATCCGATACAATGCCTGTGGTTTATTCAAATTGTGTGGAGGTAGACCGAAACTACTTCCACTTGATTCCTTTTCTCATGTTGTAACTGCAGAAGCTAGTGGTCACGCCATATTTAATATATATCCAAGGGCACAGCAGATTTGGGCTATGTACAGAAAACAGGATGCTGAACCTACTTCTGCTGATCTGAAAGTTGGCGAATTTGACATTGTTGAAGTTCTTGAGACTGAGGAAAGTGGTATACAAGTTATGTCCCTGACGCGTGTGCCTGGTCACAAGTTGGTTTTTAAGGCCCCAAGTCTACAGAGATCAACCATAAGGGTGGCGGTGATACCAAGGGTAGAGGTGAACAGATTTTCTCATCAGATTCCTGCTTTTCGCTATACAGAGGAAAAAGCTGGGTGCTTGAGAGGCTGTTGGGAGCTTGATCCTTCAGTGCTTTCAGGTAATATTTTTTGTTTATACTGAATAATAGCTGCACAGTTTACGGAGTAATAGGTAGCAATTCTGATAACATCTAACCGGTCAGCAGGGTTAAACTGATAATGAATCGGCTATCAGTTATTTATCTGTATAGAAAACCTTCTAAGTAATAACCTAGTTGTTTCAATTATATCTAGCCAATAAGTAAGAAATATAGTGTTGTGGGTCCAGTTCCATCTGCACTAGTATTGACTTAGGTGGTCCTGTTCGTTGCATATGTCAACCGTTAAGGTTCCTGCATTCCCTTAGTAAATGCTAATGGTTATTTGTCATCTGTTGTGGTATTAAATTATACACGTATCATAAATTTGTTAACCAATAAAGTTAGAGGAAAGTTTCCATCTCATACATATTCAGGTTGGTATCCTTACTCATGCTAAAAGGCTCGGAATGAATTTTAAATTGAATATAGTATACCTTTACATGAAGCTTTTTTGCATCGTTGTAGTTTATAAAGGTTGTCTCTTGGTGGATGATAAGATATGAGGACTAAAAATGTGAAATTGATGCATCTTTTTGGTATTTAATACTCCCTTTTCTGTTTAGTCTTTTTTCTTAAGCTTTTAGAATGCACCTAGGAAGTTGATTAGTAATAGTATAGTGCATAGTGATTTTGGCCGTGTGAAGCACCTTCTTTTGCCTCAATAGTCTATAGGTCATCCTCATGTTAAAGTTTTGTTTTATTTACGCAAGGTATTTGTATTTACATTGTAATAACAAGGAACTACTATTAGCTAATGAACTTCTCTTAAATAATCCCATGTTGTGACTACTGCAAGCTGGTTTATAGTTTTTTGGATTGGTAAGAAGTGCAATATTCATTTTTATTTGTTATAAATTAAAGTGTTATTCTTATATACCTGATTGTATTTGGTTCACGTTGAATATATTCTTTATATGTGCGCCATTGCTGATTTCAGAGATTAGATGTTTTTCTTTCTTACCCTTTTCACCCATTCTCCACTAGGAGTTTTTCTTACTAAAGGTTGTGTAATGGCCAGTTTGGAGAATGTTTTCTTTATACATTTTATTGTTCAATGAAAATGTGAATGCCTCTTTTTTTTTTCGAAAACTTGTATTTCAGAAACTCAATCATCATTAACTGACCGAAAACCAATTTCATTTTCCAGGACTGCCCCTGCTTGGGTCTAGTCAAGGTTAGTCAAATTGTTTCAACTCTTGTCACTCAGAAGAGAATTCAGACTGTTTGGATACAAGGATCTGTGGATCGGAATTTGGAGTATATTTCAAGGTTGTGCGTGTAACAAGTGACCTTGACACCTACTTGAAGCAACACGTAAGCGTGTATGCAGTAAGTGAATAGTGTAAGGTCCTATAATAGAGACCCCTTCTACTCGTGCTCCTTTATGGTGCTCATTTTCTCTAATTAAAATATAACTTCTGAATGGTAGTTTGCTAGTCTACCCTAGATTTATTGTAGGAAGCTGTTGAGAGTGACTTCCCAGATCTTTTTTGTTGTAATTGACTGGAAAACCATGTCCTTTGGTATATAAAGTCACAATTTGACCATTTCATTGTGACTTGTATTATGCCTACTTCCTTCTTTGTTAATGCAATTTGATAGGTTTCTGTTTTTTGTTTGTCGTCTCACTTGACATTTGGTTGCTGGTATCTGATATCTTTGGAAGTATTGGTTCTGATTTATGATATGAAAATGTTTACACTTCCCGGTAGTGGGAAAATGTTTATAATACACATATGGTTCAAAAAAGAGAAATGTTTATAATACACATATGGTTCAAAAAAGAGAAATGCTCAAAAAAGAGAAATGCTAAAGGCCGATGATTTGCACATTTTATTTTATTATTTGCACATTTCATAGCACGAGTAGATAAATCAATTGTGAATGTGTGCAAATCAATTCCCTTTAATAAAGCTTTTAAAGAGTCCACTAATATAAAAGACCTAATATAAAAGACAGGTAAATCTTCATTTTTTTAGACGACATATGACTTGCATATAAAACTACTTCGTATATTATTTATCCTATTACTGACAAGTAAGAAGGGTAGCATTACTTTCTAGTATATTTTAGTAATTTGCATGTAATTTGAGAAGTCTACTGGTTTTGAAACTCTTGTGGATCATCCCGAGGTTGGGAATAACAAAGCGAAATTTTGAAATGAGCACGTTAATATATGAATTGTTTCATTATTCGTTATTTCGGGTCTTTTCGTTGCATTCATACAACAAGAGAGTGACCGGTCGAGTTGTCGATTCAAGTCACCGGTTGAATCGAAATTTGGTTTTATACCAAAAGATAAAGATATCAGATTTACTTTCTTAATAGAAAAAGTGCATGCACTTTATGTTTTCAAAATAATACCATACAAATAATGTAATATATAAAGAAATATTGTAATATATAAAATTTCTAGACAACAAAGATAATTATGTAAATATTTTTTTTATTAAAATAATTCATTTTTAATAAGCATTATCAAAAGTTACTGTATATATTATGAAAATTCATAGATATAAACTTATAAGTCAACTTACTATGGTAAGTAAGCCCATTCCACTTTATGTTTTCAAGATAAGTCATAAAACTAGTTCCTGTCATCGGTTCAAATCACTTGAGTATTTCACATTCATTCATTCCACTCAGTCACTACCACCATCCACCGCGTCCTACTACCTTAAGCCAACTTACAAGAGATCAAAACCATTACCGGTCGATCTATAACAAGACGAGAAAGTGTAACAGGATTACATCAATTGCATTGTCAACATCTCTCATCAATTGCAGTGTCAACATCTCTCATTACATCCACTACTGATAGTTTCTTTCTTTCCTTTCATAGGTTGAACCAATTGGCTTTCGGTTTGGTGGTTCAACCTGGGTCGACAAAAACCCGGCGGTTCAATCCAGTTTGAATTTCAACAAAAACCCGGCATACAACAGATCAGTCATTACTCGGTTCATGGTTCAACCGGTTGACCGCCGGATCGAACCGGGTTTTAAAACATTGCTACTATCATAATTTGGATTGGATTCGGGCCTGAACTATATCACAAGTCAACTGAATTTGTGTCCAAATCGAGTTTATAGCTTTCCGAGTTGTCGATTACACTTGCGAATCGCAATAAGATTTCACTAATACCATATTTTTCTAAACCTTATATTAATACCTATTCATAAGCTTGCAGCCAATTTCATTACTTTAAAACTAAAAACCAAAATTCTGAGTGAACTTTTTCTATAAATCATAAACATTTCTAATATAGAACTAGTGAAATTTGCGTCTTTTCATTGATCATGACGCAAAATCAACCAACATGACGGTGGTGGTGGGCCTCACGCCACGGTGGTAACGCCAACCGATATCGTAAGGACGACATCGATAACGCGCCATCTTTCTGGCGGTCCCATTCGGCCCACGCGATATGTATATATATATATATTTTTTCAAATGCAACTGTTTAATAACGAGGGGAAATATGGGACATTGGGGTGGTTAAACCGGCTGTTTTTTGGTATTAAAATATTCATTTTTTATAATTTTTTACCCTAAAATCCTTTAAATAATCCATTAATCTTCTAACTTTTACACACAATTCTACCTCTAAACTTACCAACAATTCTCTTATTTCTACCTCTAAACTAACAAAATGAATTCGATCAACAAATGAATCAATCGAAT
This sequence comes from Chrysanthemum lavandulifolium, assembly GCA_022545495.1. NCBI lineage: Eukaryota > Viridiplantae > Streptophyta > Magnoliopsida > Asterales > Asteraceae > Chrysanthemum > Chrysanthemum lavandulifolium. The sequence goes on from CM040244.1 coordinate 115,314,556, forward strand.
GCTCACAACCCCAAAACCAAATACCAAATTCCATCTTCTTATAATCCAAACACACCAACATCCGCAAATTCCATCACCTCAAATGCCAATCAACTTCCACCATTCGACTAGTCATACCAAATCCCAAACCAATTTCCCAACTTTAACCTATTTGCTAACCAATTTACACACGCACAACTTCAACTATGGCAACAATTTCAACTTAAACAACAATTCCAACAAACCCAAATTTCCCAACAACAATCCCAACAACAATTCCAACCCCAATTCTCCAAACAACAATCCCCACAACCCCAACAATCCGAAGCCGCGAGGCCTCCGTCACCCAGAAAACGTTCCAAGAGCAAAGCCAAGAAACCTCGGAAAAATAAAACCGATAAATGTAGTACGTTTTGGAGTAAAAAGAAGAGTTAATTTTAGCGGAATGTTACATACATGTATCCGAGGATCCGAATGTCGGCTCCGACTAGGGATGGCAATAAAACCCGTACCCGATGGAGACCCAATCCCCAAACCTGATTTGATCGGGGAATCCCGATTTGACCGGGACGGGATGGGAATCCTGAATTTTGTAACTGGTATGGGCGGGATGTATAAATATATGGACATTTACTTTTATTTGTATATCAACACGGATGGTCCTTAAGGTTTGTCAAAAGTTTCACCACCCTTGAAAGACATTGATTCTTTTAATGTATAAATATATGAAAATTATATGTATATCATATAACATTTACTTTTATATGTATATTTTTATGAGCATTGATATGTAATGTATAAGCATGTGTGATATATAAACGATCAAATAGATTTAAAAGTATAAACAATTAAACACTAAATACTATATATTACTTAACCAATATTTTGTCTAAATACACACATACAATACACGTTAGTCGCATATTATATGTGTTGTCTCAGTATCTATGATGATTTAAAGTTGGATTAACACTATAACTAATTTAAGTATGAGCGATGTACATTTATTAAGACACTTTATGGGTCAAATTGTTTATATTTTCGATGAGTATGGGTATTTTTATGTTTACTTGATAGCGATTGAAAATCCCCGAATCCCTACGGGGATCCCCGATCCTCATTGGGGACGAGGATCCCCGATCCCTATGGAAGGGAGTGATGTAATTCAGATTCTGGTTCACTGATCCCTATGTCTCTGCAACATGCATAACTTCCTCAAACGCTTTTCCCTTTCCTTTACCTTCAACTATTGGAAGGGAGTGATGTAATTCAGATTCTGGTTCACTTATTATCACACCCTTCATTGGTCGTCTCGCCGACTCCTCATGTTCCTGTAAACTGGCATCAATGCTCTTTTGAACCTCAACATCATTAACATCCTCGAGGGTGAGCTCAAGACGTTGTTTCTTAGACCATCTTCTTTATTCACTCCACCTTTTTCTTCTTCTTGCTTGGGTTGGAGGAATCAACGGTAGTAGATTTATCCTTTTCTTGACATTTCGGGAAGGGTGGCATATGATGCTTTGGATGACTTAGATGATGTTTTGTTGACTTTGTTTGTGTTGGATTAGATGATTCATCGGCACTAGTCTTGGTTGTCTTGGCCACATAATCATGGAAGTACTTGGCATTGAGCATATCGTCGATGATAAGAGCATCCGGAACCGCCTTTCCAAAGATCTCTTGAGTAGAACCTTTAGCATCAAACTTTAGAGTGCCAAGTATGTGCTCCGATGTGGCAAGATGAAGAGCAGATTCGCTCCTTGGATTGAACTGATGCTTGGACTGAAGGTGTTGAATGATGAGTTTGGAAAACCTGATGCTAGGGATCACCGCTTGTGCACAAATTTCTTCCCTTTGACATTCTGTGAAGTCTTTACTTTGTTAGAAATGAAAGTGTGAATCGATAGTGTAAACTCCTCCCAGATTCATTCAGCATAATCAACGTTTGCTCGATTCACCACTCCCCACAAGATTTGCAGAATTGGGGCCCTTGGTCTTTCAAACCCAGATGTTTTACCAGTGAGACATACATTGAGAATGGTGACGATTTCCCTCCATGGTTGAAACATTTCATTAGTAATAACTGCAGAGATCTTGTTGATGGCATGCGGATATCCCAAATCAATGATAAACTCGATCAATTCGTCGGTGGTTGGTGGAGAAGTGAAAGGGCGAGTTGGATCTACTGGTGTGATTTGAAGGGCTTCACGGATTGTTTCCTTGGTGAGTTCATACCATGTACCATCAATTTGACAGCTGTACACTGCAGTGATTTTGTCCCATTTGACCGTATCCCAAAACCGTTGAATGTAGATCGATTGATAACATCAAATAGTCCTGAATATTAAGTTGTCAATTTCCCGATAATGCTCGTATTTTATATCATTTATATGGATTTACGCTTGTTTTCCTTTATATTTCACTTTCGGGTAAATTACGAGCATTGGAGCTAATGAGACAGCGGATTTGGAGATTTTCTTAAGAGATTTATGATAGTATGCCCACGCGGATTTGTGAAGTTACGTGAAGCGTAACTCCATCTCTCACATTACGCCTTAGCTAACGCGCGTGACTCGTAAGACCAACTCAAGATCAATTACGGCGTAACTCCCAACTAAGGATTACGCCAGTAACCAATTAGGTCAAGGAATGTTCCACGCCGCCATCATACGCCGTAACTCCTTCCAACGATTACGGGCGTAATCATACAAATGTAACTGTATTGAAGATACGGCGTAACTCATTCCATGTGTTACACCGTAACCAGCTTTACGAGAGCATTATTATGGATTTATAAAGGTTACGGCGTAACTATCAACTCAAGTTACGCCGTAACTAGATCACGCATATAAATACAAGCTCTAATTTCTGCATTTCACATCATTCACTTCACACCAAAAAGCAGAGAACGTGAGTAGGGGTCCAAAGGCAGATCTTGAAGAGCATATGCAGCCATCTCCAAGGGAGAAATCACTACCTAACGATAAGCATTAGCGATTATCTTTTCTTTTACTTTCGATTCATGTATTTTATTATGTCAAACATTGAATCTTTGGTTTCTTTTAATATGATCAGATAAGCACCTTTGGTACTAGCATAGTTATGATTCCTTAATTGTTTTGTTTACGTTTATATGCTTCCGTATAATTGTTTCTAGTGTATGCATGCATAGTTCTTTGGTAGCTACCCTGGTTTCGGTAGTTTTGAATGGCGATAGTGTTTAGTTGCTTAGGAGAATTGACCAACTGACCCTAAGTAGGTGTGAACGGTAAGAATTGACCTACTGACGACCCTTCTTCGCTTGTGCGAACTGACCAAATGATCACCTGCCGTTTGGATGAACTTAAGAAGTTAGGGATGAGTGTCTAAGATGCTAGCGCCCGGGCACTCATTGTTACGAATCTTGCATGTAGAGGTACTTAATGACTTGGCTTAGGGGACTAAAAACAACTGGACTTTCAAGGGTAGTAGCTTGATCTCCGGTGGAAGCCTTTGCTGATAGGTTAGGACGAACTGACCAAATGTTGTCCTAGCGACTTAAAACCCCACTTGAATCAATTGGAAGTAGTTAGACGTGAACATAACATGATAGGATGAGTAACTAGGTTAGCACACTTTACCCCTATTGATCACAACCTCTATCTTATTTATTTGCTTTTATTTCTTGTTAATTAGTTTATTAATCATTTCAAACTTAAAACAATTAAAACCGGTGACACCTAGACTTAATTAGAATCCGCTCACATAGCTCTTGGGACGACCTCGGTTTTACCGATTACTACACTACACACGACGGGTACACCGCCGTGAGTGCATAAGGTGGACCATAGGTAAACGAGACTTTATAAATATTAAAACCTGGTCAGAAAACCTGCATCAAGTTTTTGGCGCCGCTGCCGGGGAGTTATATTAGGGTTTTTATTAAGTCTTTTATTTTTGTTTTATTTTGAATTTTCTTGTTTTCTCACGATTTCTTTTAAGTTTCAGGTACCATGGAGGTTGTAAACATTGATGACCTCACTCTTGAAGAATATTTGGCATTGACTAGGGATGAACAAGGGTCGGGGCTCGTTAGGCCGGCTATTGGAGCTAATGTCCATTTCGAGATCAAAGAACAGTTTATGAGGGAGCTACGAGCTAACCCTTTCTCGGGAAACAGAGACGAAGATGCTTATGAACACGTTGAAAATGTCTTGTACATCGCAAGCCTTTTCAACATACCTGGTGTTTCTCATGACGTTGTTATGCTCCGAGTATTCCCCATGACACTTACTGGGGCAGCTAGAAGATGGATTGAAAGATTGCCCGACGGGGCAGTCGATACATGGGCTCTCCTAAAGAAGCATTTCATTCAAAGATATTGTCCTCCTTCGAAGATATCTAATCAACTCATGGAGATCCATAATTTTAAACAAGAAGGCGATGAAACGTTGTATCAAGCTTGGGATAGATACAACGATCTTCTCTACAAGTGTCCCACTCATGACCTAAACAGCCAGCAAAAGGTCAACATTTTCTACAAAGGTATCAACGTGGCTACAAGACAAATGTTGGACTACCAAGGACCAATTCCAAGCATGACTCCTACCCTCGCCATTGAAGCCATTCAAAAAATGGCCGATCATTCTCAAAAATGGCACGATGGAGGAAGCCAAAGAAGCCTAGGCGGAAATCTTGAAGGTATTGCCGCCATTACTAGCAAGCTTGAAAATCTTGGTCGGGACATGCTCAAGCTCAAGGAATGTGTTCATGCTATCCAAGTAGGATGTGAAAGTTGTGGAGGTGGATATCTCACAAAAAATGTCCTCTCATTAACGAATATAGCAAGGTTGAAGAAGTGAAATATGGTGAAAATAGACCGTTTCAAGGGGCTAATGGAAACGGAAATGGTTATCGTGGAGGACCTCCCGGATATTACAACCGTGAGCATTTCGGGGAGAGAAGGCCCAACATTGAAGACACCATTAGCGTATTTCTGGAGGCCTCAGCCCAAAGATAAAAAGAACAAGATGAGTGGCTCAAAAGTTTCCAGGAAAATACAAGTAAAAGCCTCTCCAACCATGACACAACTTTAGAAAAACCTAGAAGCAATGGTGGAGAAACTTAGTGAAGAGATGAAGAAAAGTAACACTGAACCTGATGGGATCAAACCTATGGTGGTGTGCAAGGCCGTTTTTTCTGAAGAAGATGCAAATTTACAAGTTGATGATTTCCATTCTTCAACAAGTAATTCGGATGTCATGCGGTACCATCGGCGATAGTCATAGATTACGCCGTAACTCTTGTAATGAGTTACGGTGTAACCATGAGTCAGAGAGAGAACACATGTTAAAAACTGAGATACTACCGATCAAGGAGGTCTGCACAAACGGGTTCATCATTCCATGTTTCGTAGGTAATCATGATCTTTTGGCACTAGCTGATCTTGGGTCCAGTATAAACATCATGCCACTCTCAATATTTTTAAAGCTAAGATTAACTAATCTTTGGAAGACAAGCATGGTGATTGAGATGGACAAACATGACTAAATCAACCCCTCTTGGGATCATGGGTGGTGTATTGGTCAAAGTCGACAGGTTCATATTTACATCCAAGTTCGTAGTTATTGACATGGCAAACACCCCAAGAGAACATTTAACTCTTGGAAGACCTTTCCTTGCTTCCTCACGAGCTCGAATCAAGGTTTTAGAAAAGGAACTTCTTTGGGATATAGTGATGAGAGAGTGGTGTTTAGAATGGATGAAACTTCATGCCATGAACCTGATGAAGTTGTCAGGAAGAAGTTTCCAAAGGAGTGCAAGCAAATTTTTCTGATAATTTTCCTCCTTCATATTTTGGTCATTTGCAGGAAACCAAGTCAAGTGATGAAGACGACAGCGATGAGTCTTCCCAAGAAGAGAACGACGAAGTTCGAACTTCACCTAGGGAGCCTGATAAAAAGGGTATCACTATTGTTACAGGAAAACTTCATTGTTGTGCTCCTATAACCTCTATGATAGAAGGGTCTAAATTAACACTACCAACGTGTTCTCCATTTCTCAAACAGTGCAATGGGGGAGGACAGTTCTTTGTAAAAAGAATTAAGAAAGAAGCAGAAGTTTGGTGGTGTTTCAAGGATGAAAAACTAATCAAGCATCATTGGTATTATGGCCGATTGGTTTGAAGAGGTGGATTGGACCCTCCATTTTTGTGAACCGGCAATTATGATATCTGGAGGAACCACTAAGGCATGGCCTACATGCGATCCTAATCGAAAGATTTGCAATGGAGGAGAATTCCCCAATCTCGGCTGGCTCAAATGCAAGGAGTGGGCATGTTTTGATGAAGACAAAAGAATGGAAGTGGGATACAAGGGGATCTCATTCGAAAATTGGGTTAAAGTGAAATTTGGGGCTACAAGACTAGAATGGGAAGTCGAGTCTAAGTTTCGCTATGAATGGGCCAAAACTAATTTTTGCAAGAGACTCGATACTGCATGACTCCGTACATTCCTCCATCTGTTTGGGACCAGCCCTCTTCCAACAAAAGAACAACTAAGGAGGAAGTTGGCCAAGTTCGAAGGCCACCGTAAAGCCCCATGGCTTTGAGTCTAACTTAAAGACTCGATAATAAAGAAAAGTGCTCTTTCGGGAGACAACCCGAATTATCCTTTTTATTTCTTTTTTCTATTTTTGTTGGGTTTTGTGTTTTTAACAAATTTTGCAGGAAATTGGAGAAGAATTCACAAGTAACTTAAACGGGGGATCCATCCATCAGTTATGGCGTAACTCATCCCAATGATTACACCGTAACATATCATCAGTAGAATTCTCTCCTGAGCATTACCCATTACGGCGTAATCCCATGCTATGGTTACTGCTGTAGCTACTCTCCGAAGAGCGATCGCTGTGTTTTGCCATAATTACGGTGCAACTCCTTCAATGGGTTATGACGTAACTATCCTTCAGTTCTAGTTCTTTCTATAATAACACAATAACCTTGTATTAGTTTTTAAATGAACTTTGTGGGTATGTTTCCTGTAAGCACTCACGAGACTACACTCGTCCACTTGGGACATCAAGTGGTATTCCTACGAAAGTGAGTTAGATTTCTTTTTGTTTTTCTTTTTCTTTTTAGAATTATGCTTGTTGGTTAGTGTGATTTCAGGGAATGAAGTTTGCTCGTGGATGCTTAAGCGAAGGCACGATTCTCTTCGTGGGCCTTCTTTCTTTTAGGAGCAAATTTCATGGAAGTTCTCGCTCTAATTCTACTTTCTCTTCACCTTTATTTAACGTTTAGTACAAAAGGGACTTTGTACATTTCAAGTGGGGGGACGGGAGTAGAATTATCTCTTGAACTTTATTGCCCTCGTTTTTCTAGTTTATTTTGAAAAATTATGCCATTTTAAAATTTTGACATGTCTTTCTTAACCTAACTATATTAGACCTTAGCTAAGCACATTATAACCCTTGATATTGTATGGTGAGATTAGCTTTATCCGTTTCCAATTATTTACCCAAATCCACCAAATTATGAGTGTCTTGGGTAGCTTGTAAACTTTAGAACTTGGCCTTTGCATCATTTCGAGACAATAGACGAGGTATGTTGAGTTCGCTTAATGTATTTGGAATATTTACTTTAAGAAGGCAATATTATAGGATTATCACCCAAAAAGCCTATCCTTGTGTGTCTATCGATTAGTCACCTCGACTTTTCGACCCCATGTTAAACCCTTTTGTTGCACTCACCTTTAGTGCAAGATACCCCTAGATACACCCGTCTGAGCCATTCCTTTCATTTTGTTCACCCAATATATATTGTTTCGTTACACCCATTCACCTTAGCCTACCGTGTAGTCTTAATTTGTGATCGGGAAGTCATTGTTTGCCTAAGTTCAAGGTTCAAGTAGAGAGGTTCAGAAATCACGCTTTCGTCAAAGACATATATTTGAAGATCATTGAAGACCCCCCAGATTCTCATATTATGTTCATCTCAAGTGGGGGATGTTATGTTTAGTTATGATTAAAAAATAGTTGTAGTTATTTGTTTATTGTAAAGTGCAATGTTATAAGCACTATATTTGGAGCTCATCAAAGATTTAGTATCGAGGAGGCCACCTCGGTCACATTTGAAGAATGAAGTTGGTAATTATTGCGCCAACAGTTGAAGAACATGTAATGTGCCCATCATGACGTCCGCTAATGGCACATCTACTTGGTATATCATGATCCGGTTTCTTAGCCTTAAAACTTGAACTTTGGATGAACGGTAAGCGGTGATGACTTGGTTATAGGTTTAGACTATTTGCTTGTTATTTTTACTTTACACCAATTATATCCCATGTCTTATCCTACCCTTTAGTCATGAAGCGTGTCTAGGTGATGAAGCGAGCAATCTTTGGTGTCTTGGCCATGGATTTGGTCATGTATCATTGATTTTGTCCACTTTGCCGTGACATGTTAGTAATGACAATTCACCCTTAACCCATGTCGTGTCTACCCATATTGCCTTCAAGAATTGTTTAGTCCTTAACTCTAGTGGTGGAGATTTGTGTAACCGCCAAGCTTATGATAGAATACATGCTATGACTGTGCTTTGAGTGATCACCCCAAAATTGACACTTAGACTAGTTGAGAGATTTTGAGTGTTTTGTTCCCATTTCGTGAGGTGTTCGGCTTTGATTTATTCTAGCATAAGGGATTTTTAAACTTATATTTTCCAGGTAATGGGAGATATCTTTTTAGGAATTTTTCTAATAAGGTCTACTTGAGGGCAAGTAGAGTTCAAGTGGGGGATATTTGATAACATCAAATAGTCCTGAATATTAAGTGTCAATTTCCCCCGATAATGCTCGTATTTTATATCATTTATATGGATTTACGCTTGTTTTCCTTTATATTTCACTTTCAGGTAAATTACGAGCATTGGAGCTAATGAGACGCGGATTTGGAGATTTTCTTAAGAGATTTATGATAGTATGCCCACTGTGAAGAAGCTACGGCGTAACTCCACTCTCACATTACGCCGTAGCTAGCGCGTGACTCAGAAGACCAACTCAACAATCAATTACGGCGTAACTCCCAACTAAGGATTACGCCGTAACCAACTAGGTCAAAGGATGTTCCACGCCGCCATCAGATACGCCGTAACTCCTTCCAATGATTACGGCGTAATCAATACAAATGTAACCTGTACCGAAGATACGGCGTAACCCATTCCATGTGTTACGCCGTAACCAGCTTTTCGAGAGCATTATTATGGAATTATAGAGGTTACGGCGTAACTCTCAACTCAAGTTACGCCGTAACTAGATCGTGCCTATAAATACAAGCCCTAATTTCTGCATTTCACATCATTCACTCCACACCAAAAAGCAGAGAACGTGAAGAGGGGTCCAAAGGCAGATCTTGAAGAGCATACGGAGCCATCTCCAAGGGAGAAATCACTCCCTAACGATAAGCATTAGCGATTATTTTATATTTTACTTTCGATTCATGTATTTCATTATGTCAAACATTGAATCTTTGGTTTCGTTTAATATGATCGGCTAAGCACCTTTGGTGCTAGCCTAGTTATGATTCCTTAATTGTTTTGTTTACGTTTACATGCTTCCGTATAATTGTTTCTAGTGTATGCATGCATAGTTCGTTGGTAGCTACCCTAGCTTTGGTAGTTTTGAATGGCGGTAGTGTCTAGTTGCTTAGGAGAATTGACCAACTGACCCTAAGTAGGTAGATTGAGTGGGAAGGGTAAGAATTGACCAACTGACGACCCTTCTTCGCTTGTGCGAACTGACCAAATGATCACATGCCGTTTGGATGAACTTAAGAAGTTAGGGATGAGTGTCTAAGATGCTAGCGCTCGGGCACTCATTGTTATGAATCTTGCATGTAGAGGTACTTAATGACTTGGCTTAGGGGACTAAAAACAACTGGACTTTCAAGGGTAGTAGCTTGATCTCCGTGGAAGCCTTTCTTCGATAGGTTAGGACGAATCGACCAAATGTTGTCCTAGCGACTTAAAACCCCACTTGAATCAATTGGAAGTAGTTAGACGTGAACATAACATGATAGGATGAGTAACTAGGTTAGCACACTTTACCTCTATTGATCACAACCTCTATCTTATTTATTTGCTTTCATTTCTTGTTTAATTAGTTATTAATTATTTCAAACCTAAAAACAATTAAAACCAGTGACACCTAGACTTAGTTAGAATCCGCTCACATAGCTCTTGGGACGACCTCGGTTTTACCGATTACTACACTAAACACGACGGGGTACACTGCCCGTGAGTGCATAAGGTGGACCATATGTAAACGAGACTTTATAAATATTAAAACACGGTTAGAAAACCGCATCACAAGTCACAACCAAGAGTAATATTTCCAAAACTCATTCAAGAACAATTTCATCAAATCGCATACAAGCATCAACACGCATTCAAGACCGCTTTTACCAAAACGAATTCAAGAATCAATCTACCATAAATCACACCCAAGAATATCAGTTCTAACAAAACGTATTCTAGAACAATTCTGGCATAAATCACACCTAGATCAATTCTATCAAAATGGATTTAGGAACCATTCAATTCAAAACGCATTCTAGAACAAGTCTAGCAAAAACGCATTCTAGAACAAGTCTAGCAAAACGTATCCTAGAGCAATTCTATCAAAACGCATTCAGGAACTATCATCAAATCACACCTAAGAACATTTATCCTAAAACGCATACAAGAACAATTCAACATAATCTTAGGCAAAAACCTATGCGCTATCAGATTTACAACCTACCAAACACAAGATTACTAACATGCATGACATATGGTGATACTTAGGGAATCAAACACACATCGATTCCATCACAAACATCAATATTTAAACCAAACAATCATAAAACTGTGACTACCACTAACCAACACCAAAACACTTCATAGTGCGATTCATTCAAGGGGATCAAATGACACTCAATTAACAAGCAACTTTAACTAATATCAAGCCTAAACCTAGCAATTGGTCTTAAAGATGATACAAACCTTAAGGGTGAGAGGGGAATCAGATGAATGGCACTCAGACGCTGCAATTTAGATCAATAATTAGACAAATGATGATGTACTAGATAACATATTAGTGGAATGAACCTTTAATTCAATTTTATACCTAGATAGGAGAAACACAGAATCAAGTCGCACTGGGTTTTTGAAGGAGAGACTAAGTGTGCTGAGGTTTGACCAATTTTTGAAAAAGTTTGACTGATCAAACTGCACCCTATTTATCCCCACTTACACAAGTTTCAGAATTGACAAAAGTAGTCCTTGTGAAAGACAAATCGAAACAATATTCCTAAGTTTACATTATTGGCCCAATTCTTTGACAAATCACACTTTGACCTTAATAAATATCATCACTTGTCATTTTTGGCCCTTCATTTTGAGAAATGGCACTATTAACCTCAAATATTATCATGCATTATCCAATTAGTCCTTTTACTTTCTCAAAAGTGTATATTTGTCATGGTTTATTAATTTTTAACCTTACAATCCATTACATGAGCGTTTAGAGATACAAAATCTACATGGGAAAGCAAGTCAGAATATGAATGACCATGATTACATGAAAATTTAGGAAAAAATTAGCAGATAGCAATCAAGATCTTAAATATAACACATAATTAGCTCATGAGATCATATCAGACTAAATGCAAGATTGATACCCCATCAGGTATGAAAGCAGGGATAGAATTCAATAAGTTGAGGCAGCTTGACAAATAGTCATAAATTTTGAACATAACTCCCCCCTCAATCAGTGGCTCGATTTAGATAAAGTATGATTAGTCATTGATTGAATATGAAAAATTTATGCATCAATGATTGAAATCACTTTTAGCAGTAATGTGAAAAGCAATTACAGATAAATCATTAATATAAAAATTTTGTATAGGCATGTTTTGAATAATACATATGAACTTCTGTTCGAACTTCATCTAAAGACCCGTGTCATTATTGAATGAAATTTCTAGGACCGTAGATGTTATCGATACCAGAAGACATGTCTTTGAAACTATTTTTGGTATTTTCTGATTTTTTAAATTTTTATGGGTTTTTGAAGATTTATATTTTTCTATTTTGCTTTTTTTTGAAAAAATATTTACAAAGATTAAGATATTCACAACGTGTAAAAACTATATACAGTATACCAGACTTGGAAATACGCTTTAATGGGGTGTGTTAAGGTATGAGTCCTGAGCTGGAAGAGCCCGTGGAAATCATGGAATGAGACGTTAAGAAATTAAAACAAAGTTGTATCCTCATCATTAAGGTTAGGGAGAATTCTAAGAGAGGACCAAAATTCACCTGGGAACGGGAAGATCAATTTCGTAAGAAGTATCCACACCTTTTCCCAATGCCTCAACCAACATAGACTGAATCTCGGGACGAGATTCCAATTAAGGGGGAGACTGTAACAACTATTAAATTTCAACTTTCTTTAAATAAAGAATACTTATACATTTTCTACGTATAAAATATTTTTTTACGTTATCAATTTATTTGATCACAACGACTAGAAAATGTGACGTAACTCACAATCTCAATAAACGTGCTCACACGCGGACCGACACCAATGACCTTATGTTTATTTTACATAAACATCTTTATATGTCAAGTACCAAAAGTTTTCAACTTTTATTTGCCACCTTACGCTAATTCATTAACGTACGATTTCTAAACGTTCAAGCTAAACGTTTTCTATCTATTTGAGTTTTCACGAAGCCCTAAATTATAATAACGATGGTTTTGAGTAACTAAATCATAAACCCTAAAGTACAATACTTCGAAGCTAATGTACAAGTATTTAAAGCATAAAACCCTAACTTTATGATATTTCCCGGTTCAAGCCCTAAACTTACAAAACTATGATTTTACGTAATAAAATCACAAACCATAATTAGTATGTACATGATTTCTATAAATTATAATTGTACAAGTCTTTCAAGCCTAAGTACAAGTCTTTAATGCATAAAGCTAACTTTAATATAAAATCTATTACAAACCTTAGTGTACTTACTTTAAAACACACCATGCAAGTCCATATTGCACAAGCCTTAAACAAGATTTTTCAAATATTTTATAAACCTAATTACAACTCCCTAATGCCTAGAGTACAAGTACCTAATGCATAAATTACCAAAACCATAATTTTACTACCATAAACTTACCTAAACCTATCTAAACCTTACAAAACCTAACCAAAGACCCTAACTAAGGTTCCTACACTTCTAAACCCTAGGTACAACCATAACTAACCTATGGTACAACACCCTAAAGCACCAAACGAACCATGGTTTCACTTTAATTCAAATCGAACCAAATCCTAACCATATGAGCCCTAATCCTTTTTTAAAGCCATAAAACATTGATAAGGCTCAAAATGAACTACATAACTCATTACCTCACCATGTCCCCTAGACTTTCAAACTTTGGTAAAAAATGGTAAAGTAGTAAGTAAGTTTCATGGTAAAAATTTGTTACACGTCTCCTTTTACCTTCAAACCATCCAAATATTTACACATGCCAAGTAAACACATCACCATGTCCCTCCTTCTCATGACATGATGACATAAACACATTTAAAGCCCTGGTTTTTCCTCCTCTATATAAGTCAACCATACACCTCATTTTTACTCACACCTCATTCAAGCCTACCGCAATCAAATACACTCTCACATTCTAATCCTAAGAGCTTCAAGGAAGTAATAGAAGCTTGCATTAAGGGTATAGGAGTCTTGGATGAAGTTAGTCTTACTTTGAAGTCTCTTGTTCTCATTTGGTCCTAGGCAAGTTCAAGCTATAGTAATTAATTCTAATCCTTTTCAATTACTTTCAAAGAACTTAAGTACTCATAAACATGCTATTAAATAGGTACCAATAAGTTAAATGGGTCAAAAACTATGTTTCACCTCTTTTCTGCTCTTAACGAGCTAAACCAAACACCCCTTTTAAATTTGTTTTTTTTAAAAAAATTAAAGATATTTAATGACTCCTTTAACAAGCTAAATAATCAAATGATAAGTTATATGTATAGGCCATAATTCGTGACAAGGTTAAAACTAGTTTCTTTCTTTTCTGGTCTTGACGCTAAAACCACCCGAGCACCCTACTTTTCAGCTAATTTTAAGTATCAAACCTTGACCCATAAGCTCAGTAAATTATCACTTTTAATAAGCTCCCAAGATACTTTACAATGCCCCAATAATCTGGTTAAAACCCTTTGATGCCTCGTTTTTATTCAAGCTCCAATTCTTGTCGCGAGTCACCAAAACTAAACGCACCTATATTTATATATTGTTAATTTTTGGAATTCTAAGTGATGAATTATGCAATAAACACTATTTATAAGTTAACAATCATGTTTCAAAGCCTTTAAAACAAACCCATACGTTTTAGAAGTCAAAAACGCGTTTTTCTTTTTCTTTCTTTTTGGTCGCGAACAGCCCAAGTGGCCAAGTTCAAGCAATTTTTTCTACTTACTCACAATACTATAAATTAAAATGGTTGTGCCATCTTGGATAGGGCATATCCAAGTTTCCAAAATGACAAGAACGTTCTTAAAATCTTTCCATGCCTCGATTTTATTTAACCTTAAACATGATGTCTCGCGAATCTTTTCAAACGTACCCCTTTTGTGCACTTTTCAAAAGTAAGCTAATAAGCTATTATAAGCTTGTTTTCAAACTATTATTAACTTATATTGACAAGTCTTAGAAAGCCTCGCCTTTTTCTAAATATAAAACGCGATAAAAATGAAATAAGGACTATTTTTGCAAACGACCTAAAGTGTCAAGGGCCTAAATTGCCAAAACTCTTATTCTTTTTATAACAAGGATTAGATTGTAATCAACTTTAGACATAGAGGTATAAAGTTTCAATTTTGAAACTAAAGGGTAGAAATTGTCATTTTTCCAAAGTTGAAGGGTAAAAGTTGTCATTTTATGAAAGTTGAAATGTAAAAGTTGTCATTTTATGAAAGTTGAAAGGTGTAATATGTCATTCTATAAAACTTGAAGGGTATAAATTTTCATTTTAAAAAAGTTCAAGGGTATAAAGTGTCAATACTTGGAATTATAAGGTTATAAAGTGTAACGTTTTATATATCATTTCGGAAATATATTTTTAATACTTAATATCTCTGGATTTGATAAACTTATATACGAAATGGTCTATTTTCACTAACGATCAATTCAACTATAAAATAAAACATTATAAACATTATCGTTCACTAACTTTTAAAGAGACTTCATGTTGTCTCGCATAACACTTAATCGTCGACAAAACGCTTGATTAACATCACATATATTTGAATACGAATATCGAAACTTGACATACCAACTCAGTCGCGGTCGGCCGCTTATTCTCACAACCCGATTTATTTTCAAACCGACTCAGATCATCAAGGTGAGTTCATAGTCCCACTTTTTACATGTTTTTCAAACTCGTGGGGAGATACATGCTACAAACCCGAACACAAGTTTTTTGGTATGCTTTCCTGATTGCTATTGCCTAAGTTACCTGCTATTGCCACTAAAAGTCCTTCATATCATGAACCATTAATCACTTGCGAGTGAACGCGAATATCGTGGATAGATCTATTGGCAGTTAACGCCCCATTTGTGTTAGCCGGTTAGGTAACCAACTTTATTTGAGAACAAATAGGAGAATGGCAAGCTCCTACCCGAGGGCACGGTTGCTCACATCATCATTATGATGTCTGTAATCCACGTCATTATGACGTCTACGTTGTTAAGGTTTGCGTGTCATAAGACTTAGGGCAATATGATGTACTACGATATTACGGTTTTACTACTATTCAACTTGTGTTCAACTGATTATTATACAAACACTATAGATTCACTCAACCTTTGTGTTGACTTTTTAGCATATTTTATCTCAGGTAACTAATGCACGACTTGGCACGGAGTGGCTATGGACTTTCTTATAAATGACGTCCATTTCGTTATCATTCATAAAATAATACGTATTTCAATAACTTCCACTAGGACCTCTTTTCATGTAAACTCTGATTTAAATACATGAATGATAACTATTTTATTTAAAATTTCTCTTTTCGAGTCGTTTTCTATTATTACGATTGTGAACCATGAAGTAATACCCCAAACTTATTCCACTGCGTATGACAAAATTTTGGGGTGTTACAACTTGTCATGCATGTGGAGAGAAAGGGCATTATGGAAACCAATGCTAAAGGAAAAATGATGGTGCCCAGGGGAGAGCCTACATATTAAGGGATAGAAACGCTCCATAAGACCCGAATGTAGTTACGGGTACGTTCCTTCTAAATCGTCATTTAGCTAGAATTTTATTTGATTCTGAATCAGACAAAAGCTTCATATCCCTATCTCTCGCCTCTAGACTTAGGATTCCACCCTTTGTCGCGCAACTTTTTAATCAATTTTGGGGTGATCTTTGACCTGCCGATGTAGCGGGAATGGGATATTGAATGCAAGTCAATCAAAGAGACAAGTGACTTCCCCTTTTTACATTAAGGAAATCTGCTAACGCTCTAAATGATTCCTGAGATGGCTGTTCTCTATGGCTAGAGAACACGGGCTCTTTCTTTCACAGCTATTCCCATTTTCTTAATGCCGAGACTTTCTCTTTCGTCGAGCCCCGAGCTTGTGGTCCTCCTTTGAGTTTGGGTTCAATTGTATGAATCTGTCAAGTCAAGGTCAACGTACGTAGCAGCAAGGATGGTGCATCGCCTATTTCTCGTCACCCACTATGATATAGAATTAACCGACGGAAACTTAGTAAGTACTAACACCGTTATCCAAGGTTGTACCCTAACTTTGTTAGACCAACCTTTAGAAATTGATCTCATGCCGATTAAACTCATTAGTTTCAACGTTGTCGTTGGTATGGATTGGTTGTCCAAGAATCATGCTAAGATTCTTTGTAATGAGAAAATCGTTCATATTCCAATAAACAACGGTGAGACTTTAATCATTTGAGGTTATCAGAGTAAAACTCGTCTAAATCTAGTCTCCTGTATCCAAACCGAGAGGTATATATCTCGAGGTTTTCCCATCTTCGTAATCTAAGTAGTGGTGGTGAAGCCAGATGAAAAACGACTGGAGGAAATCCCTGTAGTCAGGGAATACCCAGAAGTTTTTCCTAAGGATTTACCTAGCCTTCCTCCTGTTCGTCAAGTAAAATTCCAAATCAACTTAATTCCCGAAATGGCACATATAGCCCGAGCACCCTACAGGTTATCCCTTTCAGAGATGAAGGAACTCTCTGAACAACTCGGAGAGTTATGCCAATTCTTATGACTCGCTGGTTACTATCAAAGGTTTATCAAAGGATTTTCAAGGATTGCGAAACCTTTGACTGATTTAACCTAGAAAAATAGGAAGTTTGTCCGGGAGAAAACCGAGTCGACAAACCGCCAAGTTTTTCACACAAGTCGAACCACTTGTGAATGGCCAATCGTAAGAAGAAACTTAAAACAACTTAAAACAGTTTAAAACGAATGCAATGAAGATCCGAGAGTATAGTGTTTCCGGTCGTTATGTCCCAAATGAGCTATGCAATGAATCACCAAACGATAGTGATCGAGAGATTTGAAATGTAAAAAGGATTGTGATTATTATAACTACGTAAAAAGCCTATAAATTACAAAGGCTTAAATGCAAATTAAAGGAAATTAAAAGATAAAAATATTAAATAAACGCTATCACTATTTGCAAAATGATGTTTTTGATTTTATGTTTTATAAAACTTAATTAAAACTACGCGACGCATAAAAAGAAAATGTGAAACTAAAGCAATATTAATCCTAAAAATATGAAAATGATATTTTACAAACCTAATGATAAAAGAAAATTTTAGAAAAAGAAAATTATTTTTATAACTATTTATCTAATTATTATTAATTAAAACTATTTTTAACTATTTAATAATAACCTAAAATACAAGAAAATATGAAATAAAGCTAGAAAAATAAAATTATGACTTGGAAAATCTAAAATAACAAAAGAGAATTTTCAAAACTATTTTTGTATTTTTCTCGATTATTTTGTATTTTCTATGAATTTAAAACTATTTAAAACTACTTAAATTGCTTAAAAATACAAATTTAACTAAGAAAATCTGAAAAATATTTTTTGACTTTTATATTTATCTTAACTTAAGAAAATGAAAATTATTTTTTGAAACTTTTCTTAATTAATTGTATTAAATGCTAATTAAAAAGTGCTTAAAACTAATTTAAATCAAGAAAATACCAAACCGACTTAGAAAAATCTGAAAATTCAAGATAAGTCTAAAATAATATTTAGAATCTAGGAAAATATAAAAACAGGGTTGTGTACAAGAAAATGCAATCATATGGAAAGTGCTTATAAATAAGCACTTTGAATAAGCCAAAAGCACAACAAGCACCAAACCGAAATGTAAGCTATAATATGCTAAAAGTACCCAAATGCAACTAAAAACAACTGCTCTTAACCTCTAAATCACCATTTACAAAGATTTGATGATTTGAGATTATAAGCTAAAACAGCTTTTAGGGGTCTACTTTGAGCTTAAGCATAAGCTACAAAATAAGCTAAAAATGAAACCAAAAGTTGGAACTTAAACTAGACCTGGCCAAGAACTTGTAAACCAAAAACAGACCTAGACAAGCTCGATGAGCTTGATGCAAGCTCAGAGAATTCTGTGCACACGCAATAATAATCGAGTGTGCATACAGGCATATAAGACCTTATTGACAAGCAATTTTTGAGACTTATAAAAATTGACAAAATTCTACAAAATGGTAATAAGAAAGTAGACCAATTGAAGTTTTAAACCACAAGTTTCACTTAATTTGACCCAAAATGAGTCAATGAAAAATCCTCTCATTGGGCTCAAAGTGGTTTTTCAACTTTTGACTTTTTTGACAGATTTGAAATGTTGACTTTTGTGAACTTTGAATCCAATTTGTGGACCGATTATGATGTTATATGATGAAATGAAACTATCGCAAGCTATTTCTATGAATTTTAAACACAAAACAAGCTTTTGCTTTTCCAAAACTCAACAGCTAAAGTATTAAGATGATTGAGATGATTTTGACTTTGAGGTTTGCAGTGCAATTTAAGACAGAGAATGAGTTCAAATGAGCTAAACAAGCATGAACCAACAAGTCTTAACCATCGAATAAACCTAAAAGACAGATTTAAGCAATAAATCCAAACACCCTTTAATAACCGATATGCAATTAAACTGATCTAAACTATCGAACTAGCTAATATTAATGATCAAACTAAGTTAATTAACCTAAATACAACTAATTAAACAGTTTGAACTAGTTATAACTACAAATACAAGATTATGCAATGAAACTTTGAAAATCACTTACAATGGGTCCTTAGCCACTATGGCTTGAAATCGAACCAATGAACACAAGAACCACTACCCTATCTATATCAACCCAATAGCTTCTAAATCAACCCAATTCCAAGATCGCATCAACCCATTATCCATTTCATACCCATTTTTGCTCCATTTTGACTTTCATTGACCAATATCCAAAATTGCTTGAAACTTAAATATAAGCTTATAAAAGCTATAATAAGCTTATATAAGCTTGTTTGAGCTTAAAAATAAGCTACTAAGAGCTTTGACATAAGAGTTTGAAATGAAAATTTCAACAAAGGAACATAAAATATGAAACTTTAACATAAACTTGAATTGATACTTAAATAGAGTTGTAATACACTTAAACAACTTTAGTTTGATACAATGAAACTTGAAAATACAACTAAAAATCTATTTAAGACTAAAAATTTAAAAACGACATACATTTTAGAATTTTAAACTAAGTACTACTTTTCTTGCCTTCTTCTTCCTTTTTTATACACCAAACTTCTTTCTCTCTCTCTCTTCAAATCCCAAAGAATAATCTTGGCCATTGATGGCTAGAATTGATCTTGGCCATTGATGCATTTTGGCGCAAAGGATGTTTTAACAAATGGGGGGTTGAGTGTTAGGTTGAAGAGGCATTAAATGCATCTTGGCTTGGGGTGAGGTGGAGGATAAGGAGTAGGGTGATGATGATGGAGGAGGTGGTCGCAGGTGGTGTTGTGGAGTAGGGATGATGATGGAGGAACCCGTGAGGAGGGGGTTCAAATAGGTTTGACCGGTTTTAATATTAAATAAAAAGGGGGTCAAATGGTGAAGGGTCCAAAGGGGTTTGGCAGGGGTCACATGGGATTTGACAAGGGTCCAAGGTGGGTGGTTAAAGGGTTTAATAATAACAAGGACCTATTTGTAAATTTCGAAAATACAAGGACCATTCTCGCCAATTTCTCAAAGTTGTTCCAAGGGACTAAAAGTGACAAGTTTCAATAGTACAAGGACCAAACTTGACATTTTCAAATTTTCCAAGGACCATTTTTGCCAATTTTTAAACTCGAGGACCAAACTTGTAATTTCTCAAAACTTTTGATATTTTTCACCAAAGGACTAATTTTGACAACTTATGATTTTAAAAGGACCTTTGGTGATTTTTCTTTGAAATTAAGTGCTCTGTGGACTATTTCGACAATTTTTGAAACTGGGGACCGAAACCGCCAATTATGCAAACTTAGCTCATTTTTCATCCGATTTTGAACATTTTGCATCCGAAACATATAAAATGCAATTTTGAATATTTTCAAGATTTTGATGCATTTCGAGCATTTTAAACGCTTTTGCGCTCAGATTAACCAAAATGATGAGTATTTACACACTCATCAATCCCCACACTAAACTATTGCTAGTCCCTAGCAATCTTTTGAGAAAACTTAATGGATTTGAATCTCTTTACCAAAAGCCATTACTCGAGTAGCCAAATGTTTTAGTTCAAGTAAGAACCATGGTACACCGATAACCATGTGATTTTGAGCAAACCACCGCCTTCCAACGGATTTGATTTGTCTTTACCGTGCCGCTTGCTCGGACTAGCCAACTCTTAGATAAATTATCAATATTATCTTTGGTGAGTCGATTACCAATTATGGTTTTTCCATCGCTTTACCACAAGCCATAAACTTATGGGCTAGCCAACTCTTCACTTTTAAGGATATGGTGAATAATACCATACAATTTTGGGCAAATTGCAAGTCGTCAACGGATTTGAGATATCTTTACCAAGAGCCGCTTGCTCTCGGATTAGCCAATCCTTTTGTTTATTAGACATGGCGGATCGATAACCAATTGAGTAAGTGTAAAACACTTACTCAAAAAAAAATTTTGGCCAAAAACGGGAATTAGGCGGTATAATTACATGATAAAATTCGTGAGAATTCCCCCACACTTAGAAATGAATATTGCCCTCAATATTCAAAGTACCGCGGTTATGCCAAACCGAGAACGAAAAGGGAAATACTACGCCATTATTTAGAAAGATTTTTTTTTTTTTTTTTTTTTTTTTTTTGAAACTTATATATACACAACACATGGGCAACCCCCCACACTAGGGTGGTAGAAAGATAGAAAGAAGTCGAAATATGGGTGAAACCCATATGGCATGCTATCGTTTTTGATTCCCGAGTCGCTAGCTTGACTCGATCCCCGCATTCATTGGTTCACGGGAAAGTTTGTAAACCGGACAACCACGTGGGGAATGTCCTCTCCAAAATAATGCTTCAACCGATGACCATTCACTTTAAAGTTTGGACCATCGGGTTGAGATAACTCAATGGTTCCATATGGAAAGACTTTAGTGATGGTAAATGGTCCGCATCAATGGATTTTAATTTTCCCGAGAAAATCTTCAATCTTGAGTTGAAAAGAAGGACTCGATCACCGACGCTGAAAACGCGGTTTTTGATTTTGAGTCATGAATCTTCTTTGTCTTTTGTTTGTAGATCAAAGAGTTCTCGATGCTTGATCACGGAGTTCATTTAATTCATTCATTTGAACTTTCCGATGATCACCACCGTCTCAATATCAAAGTTGGCATGTTTCAAGGCCCAAGATGCCTTGTGCTCGAGCTCAACCGCAGATGACATGCCTTCCGCACACAAGCTTGTATGGAGTGCACCCATGGGTGTTTTATAAGTCGCACGGAAGGCCCAGAGTGCGCCATCTAGCTTATCCGACCAAGAGGCACGGTTTTCGCCAACCGCCCTCTCCAAATTCTTTAATCCCTGTTGGAAACTTCCACTTGCCCACTTGTTCGGGGTGGTACGCAGAGAGAGACGGTGAGTTACACCATACTTTTGCATGACTCTATCAAACCGGTCATTGCAAAATGCGCACTCACGATCACCGATTATGGCTCGTGGAGTTCCAAACCTAGCAAAAGAGATTTTAAGAATTTCACAACAACTCGGCATCGCTGGTAGGCAAAGCCTTAGCTTCAACCCATTTTGACAAATAGTCAACGCCACGAGTATGTATTTATTACCGCGAGAAGAAGGAAATGGCCCCATAAAGTCAATGCCCCTGATGTCAAAAATCTCACACACTTGAATGGCGCTTATGGCATTTCATTTCTTTTGAGATATTCCTGACGCTGACAAGCGCCTGTGTTTTGACAAATTCATGGGCATCCTTGTAAATCGGGCCAATAGAATCCGGAATCAAACACCTTCTTGGCGGTGTAGTTGGGGCTATGATGTCCCCAAGAGGTCCGTAATGGCAAGCCTTGAGAATGTCAATAGCTTCCCGACCATACACACATCGCCTCGATGACTTGATCCGCGCAAATTTTGAACAAGTAGGGTCGCCCCGTAAGTAATGTTTCACATCTTTAAAGAATTTATTTTTCCGCTGGGACGACATCCTTTCACCACAAAGTTACCCGCATGGTAATTTGCAAAGTCAAGAAACCATGGGGTAGAAGAGTCTCCACTAAAAGAAACCACATTGAGTGTTTCGAGAGGAAATGTTTCATTTATTTCCTTTTTCTAACACATCTTGGTGAGGGTTTTCTAGACGGACAGATGATCGCCAGCCTGTGTTCTCGCCTCCTTTTTATCACGATAATGATATCAAATTCTTGTAGAGGAGAACCCAACGGAGCAATCTCGCTTTGCATCTTGTTTTGCAAAGAGATATTTGAGAGCCGAGTGATCCGTGATACACCACGATTTGGTCAAGATAAGGTATGGCGAAACTTTTCAAACGCATACACCATGCCTAATAATTTTTTTCTCGTAGTGGTGTAATGGGTTTGAGCTTCACCATAGTTTTACTTATGTAGTGGATAGGCCGAAAATGCTTGGTTTTATGCTGCCCCAAGACCGCACCGATAGCAAAATCACTTGCATCGCACATGAGCTCAAAGGGTAAATCCCAATGGGGCAACTAGAATGGGTGCCCGTAAGTTTTTCTTTAGTGTTTCAAAAGCTTCGATGCACTCGTGAGAGAAGATAAAAGGAGCATCTTTTTCGAGAAGATGGGTCATAGGCCGAGCGATTTTAGAGAAATCTTGAATGAATCTACGATAAAACCCGCATGACCTAGAAAACTCCTAATACCTTTGACGGTAGTAGGATGAGGTAATTTAGCAATAACATCAACTTTGCTCTATCTACCTCAATCCCATTTTTTGAAATCTTATGGCCAAGGACTATGCCTTCTTTGACCATAAAGTGGCTCTTCTCCCAATTTAGACATAGATTGGTGTCTTCACACCGCTTTAGCATTTTGTCTAAATGGGAGAGACATGTATGAAATGAGTCCCCAATGACCGAGAAGTCATCCATAAACACCTCCATTGTTTCCGATCATGTCGTGGAAAATTGCCATCATACATCGTTGGAACGTGCTGTGAGCATTACATAAGCCAAAAGGCATACGTCAGAGGCAAATGTTCCGTATGGGGGTGTGAATGTGGTCTTTTCTTGATCCAATCGGATCAATGGGGATCTGAAGTAACCCGAGAAACCATCAAGGAAACAATAGTATTCGCCTCGCTAATCTCTCAAGCATCCGTCCATGAAGGGTAGAGGAAATGGTCTTTACGGGTGGCTTCGCTTAACTTGCGATAGTCAATACACACACGCCATCCCGTAACCAATCGAGTTGGAATTAACTCGCTTTCTTCATTTGTGACAACAGCTATGCCACCCTTTTTGGAACGCAATGAATTGGGCTAACCCAAGGACTATCGAGATCGGGTAAATTAAACCGCATCAAGAAGTTTGAGAACCTCTTGTTTGATAACCTCATGAATCTTAGGATTCACCCTTCTCTCGATGTTGGATCATTGGTTTGAAGTCATCCTCCATTAAGATTTTGTGAGTACAAAACTCGTGGTTGATACCCTTAATGTCGGAGAGTTTCCAAGCAATTGCTTGCTTGTGTGACTTCAAGACCTTTATGAGAGCGCTTTTCCTCCTCGCTAAGTCTTTAGCAATTATGACGGTAATTTATCATCACCTCCAAGAATGCATACTCGAGATGAGGAGGTAGGTCCTTAAGTTCAACCTCGGAAATTCTTCAAGAGATGTTTGTACCGATTTGATTTCCTCAATCGTGATTTCTTTCGAGGAGTGAAGGTAATGGATCTTCATTTAGCAATTGCTCAAGATAAAGAATATCTCCTCCGAATCATAAACACCATCAATTCCAAGCGGAATTGATTCATCAAGAGCAAGAAATTCATCGATCTCTTCCGTAGGAAGTCACCTCCTCAAACGGAGTGAGAGAGGGGAAGAGTCGGCAATGATAGGTTGAGAAGATGTGGTGGAATCCCCACCACGTAATTATGAAGATAACCAAGAAACTCTCGAGAGTACCTCAAGCAATATCAATTAAATCGACTCGATTAATTGATTCAAGATCATAATTTGAGGAGTACCTCAAGTTTGATCAAGGTTAAAGGTACGTACTTCATTACCCACACGTAAAGTGATTTCTTGCTCAAATACATCAATAAGAGCACGCCCGCTCGTGAATCCTCTTCCAACAATGAGGGAACCCGAGGATCGCATCGAAATCAACAACCACAAAGTCACCGGAAAATGGAACTTTCCTACTTTCACGAATACATCCTCGGCGATGCCAAGAGGACGCGATATAGAACGATCCGCAAGCTCAAGAGTCATGCAGTAGGAATAAGTTCCTAAGAGAAAGTTTCTTCCACATCGAATAAGGCATCGATTGATGCTTGCACCAAGATCGGCAAGGGCAAAGCATTCAATCATCCTGTGAAAACACAAGGAAGAAGAAATTTTCCGGATCTCCTAGCTTCTGAAGCTTTTAATGTAATCACCGAGCAATTCTCGCTCAAAGGAGTTTTGGCCATTTCAAACAATTTTTCCTTATTGCTCAACATGTGTTTGAGAGTAGATGCAAACTGGGCATCAACATGATAGCATCCGCAGCTTATGTCAAAATGAAGTTCTTGGAAAATTTGAAAGAATTTTTCCATTTGATGACCGGCTTTTTCATGAGCTTTTGCTCATGTAAACGTGAGGGTAAGGAATAGAAGTTTTGATTTGGGGTTACCAACCGGAGGTTCAAAACAACCTGTGTTTGGTTTGGTTTTCGGACAACCCGAGGATGGACATTGCCGGTACTTCCGTTATTAGTAGGAAGTTCCTTGTCCTTTGTCGCCTCGTGTTCACTTTCCACTACCTTCGGAGAGAAGAAGAAGAGGTAGTAGGAATAGCGGGTCCATCATATGAAGCACCACTGGTTGTGATCGCTTTGCATCGCCTCTGATTAGCGATCGTGTTGCTAGGTAAAGTACCGAGCCCGAGGGTCGATCATTTAAAGACTTCTTAATGTCGAAATCGCTAACCAACAACCGATTCATTTCCTCTCGATTTCATGAATTGTTTCAACAACTCATCGATGATGGTCCAGCTTGGAACAATGGCTTGAGTTTGCACAGAAAATTTCGCCTCTATTGTTAGGATTAGGCCTTGATTTTGAAAATTTCCTTGATTATTGCCATGAAAATACCCTTGGTTGAAATTTCCCGACTGGTTTCTATTGAAATTTCCTTGGTGTTGGAAATTTTGATTTTGATTTTGAAAACCGTTGTTTGGACTAAAATTACCTTGGTTTTGAAAACCTTGGTTTGGTCTATTTCGATTTTGATTACGGTTTTGGTTGAAACCGGAGGTCCAGTGGTAGTGGTTAGGACGGTGGTTCGGTCTATAGAGCACGATATTGGTTGCCTCCTTGATTAGAAATCCCGCCCACAAGATTAGCTTCAAAGGGTTACCATCGGTGGCCATACAGCTTGTAATAAGCATGGGGCCACCACAAGTAACACGACTTCCACTTTCTTAACTTCAGCAGAGGTGAAGTTTGTGAAAAGAGACTTTCTTTGGTTGGAGAGAACCAAAGCTTGAATAGCTTCATGAGTTTGTCAATCTTAGCATCGGTGCTAGATTGACTCACGCGATGAAGAAGAAGGACCAACACCGACTTGGGAAACAACCGCTTGCTTCGGCAAAGGCGGACTTTAGACTTGTTTTCAATGATCGCTAAAGCTTCTTTGACAGCTTTGCTTAAGAAATTTCCTCCCGCGGAGGAATTGAGAGAATCTTGATCGATTGACTCACCCATTATAGAAAGTATCGAGTTGCATCAACTCGAGAAACCGTGGTGAGGACATTTATAAGCAATTCCTTAAAACGATCCCACGATTCATCAAGGATTCATCAAACTTTGAGTGAACTTGATGATTTCATTTTAAGACTCGTGGTTTTGGAAGGTGGATAAAATTCATTCACAAATTTCTTCACCGTGTCTTCCCATGTCTCAATTGACCGAGGGGTTGTTTTTCAAGCCAAACCGGCTTGTCCTCAAGAGAAAATGGGAATGTAAGAAGCT
Source organism: Chrysanthemum lavandulifolium (assembly GCA_022545495.1). Lineage (NCBI taxonomy): Eukaryota > Viridiplantae > Streptophyta > Magnoliopsida > Asterales > Asteraceae > Chrysanthemum > Chrysanthemum lavandulifolium. The sequence continues at coordinate 115,341,359 of CM040244.1, forward strand.
TAACAAAGATCAAGAGGGACATTCTTGTATTTGATGGTAGATGCAATCTTGTTAAACCATCGAATATGAGCACGAGGATCATCCCGCCAAAACCATAGAATTGATTTGAGGTTACAAGATTCAAGAACCCGGTTTTGAGTTCAAAATTTTCACCACAATGGTCGGTATAACAATAGCATCTCCATACCCGCCGATGGGTGCCCGGAGAAGCTCACACATAGGCGCTCTTCCGCCATGATAACGGAAGTAGTGTGAGCAATCCGATCTCGATCCGATCGAAGGAGCAGAAGTTCACGGACACGCCTTCTGGAATCTTGACAAGCTCACGAAATGGGCTCACAGATCTAGAAGAGCGAAAAGATACACTAGAGTTAACTCTAAGGAGACCTCGAGTTAAGGAGAGGAATGGGAATTATGAAGATATTTTATGAAAATGGGGTGAGAAGAATCTTTTAGGTTTTCCGTTCGACAAGTAGATATAACAACAAAATCAATTAAAACAAAATCGAGGCAAAACAAAGTGAACTTAACCAATAATCACAAGATGAATGGCTTTTTGAAAAGGTACACCAATCACAAGGACACAAAGGCAAGTTTTAAATCTTTGGTTCTGGAACTTATTATGGTCGCATTTCAGCTAGGTAGTACACGCCTTGGTTTATGTGGTAATCTTTATGTTGTTATTATTAAAGAAAACGACAAATCTTTTGTATTTTTATTTTGATACATATATAGAAACAAAAGGAAAATATTTTTGTGTTTTATACGCTTTTGGATGTTTTGGGTTTTGGATTTTTATAAGAAAATAAATATATATATATAGATAGATGGATGATATGAACAAAGAGTGAGTATTCAAACTACTAACTGCTAAACGGAAGATAATCAAGACACCCCAAGCAATGGCGCTTAAAATTTGATTCGCTCAAACCGCCAAGTTTTTCACAAGTTTACCACTGTGAATGGCCAATCAGAAGAAACTTAAAACGGTTCAAACACAAATGCAATGAAGATCGAGAGTATAGTGTTTCCGGTCGTTATGTCCCAAATGAGCTATGCAATGAATCACCAAACGATAGTGATCGAGAGATTTGAATGTAAAAAGGATTGTGATTATTATAACTACGTAAAAAGTCTATAAATTACAAAGGCTTAAATGCAAATTAAAGGAAATTAAAAAGATAAAAATATTAAATAAACGCTATCACTATTTGCAAAATGATGTTTTTGATTTTATGTTTTATAAAACTTGAATTTAAAACTACGCGACGCATAAATGAAAATGTGAAACTCAAGCAATATTAATCCTAAAAATATGAAATGATATTTTTACAAACCTAATGATAAAAGAAAATTTTTAGAAAAAGAAAATTATTTTTATAACTATTTATCTAATTATTATTAATTAAAACTATTTTTAACTATTTAATAATAACCTAAAATACAAGAAAATATGAAATAAAGCTAGAAAAATAAAATTATGACTTGGAAAATCTAAAATAACAAAAGAGAATTTTCAAAACTATTTTTGTATTTTTCTCGATTATTTTGTATTTTCTATGAATTTAAAACTATTTAAAACTACTTAAATTGCTTAAAAATACAAATTTAACTAAGAAAATCTGGAAAATATTTTTTGACTTTTATATTTATCTTAACTTAAGAAAATGAAAATTATTTTTTGAAACTTTTCTTAATTAATTGTATTAAATGCTAATTAAAAATGCTTAAAACTAATTTAAATGAAGAAAAATACCAAACTGACTTGGAAAAATCTGAAAAATTCAAGATAAGTCTAAAATAATATTTAGAATCTAGGAAAATATAAAACAGGGGTTGTGTACAAGAATATGAATCATATGGAAAGTGCTTATAAATAAGACTTAAAATAAGCCAAACAAACACAAATAAGCACCAAACCGAAATGTAAGCTATAATATGCTAAAAGTACCCAAATGCAACTAAAACAACTAGCCTTAACCTCTGAAATACAAATTACAACAGATTTGATGATTTGAGATTATGAGCTAAAACAGTTTTAGGGCTCTACTTTGAGCTTAAGAACAAGCTACAAAATAAGCTAAAAATGAAAACCAAAAGTTGGAACTTAAACTAGACCCGCCAGCTACTTGTAAACCAAAATGAGACCTAGACAAGCTCGATGAGCTTGATGCAAGCTCGCAAGAATCAGCACAAGTGCTGCACACTCGCTAATACCATCGAGTGTGCATGTGGCAAATAAGACCTTATTGACAAGCAATTTTTGAGACTTATAAAAATTTGACAAAATTCTACAAAATGGTAATAAGAAAATAGACCAATTGAAGTTTTTAAACCCCAAGTTTCACTTAATTTGGCCCAAAATGAGTCAATGAAAATTCCTCTCGCTTGGCTCAAAACCACAGTTTTTCGCCACTTTTTTTGACAGATTTGAAATGTTGACTTTTGTGAACTTTGATTCCAATTTGTGGACCGATATTGATGTTAATATGATGAAATGAAACTATCGCAAGCTATGTCTATGAATTTAAACACAAAACAAGCTTTTGATTTTCAAAACTCAACAGCTTAAAATTAAGATGATGAGATGATTTTGACTTTGTGGTTTGCAGTGCACAAGTTTAAGATGAATGAGTTTAAATGAACTAAACAAGCATAGAACAACAAGTCTTAACCATCGAATAAACCTAAAAGACAGATTTAAGCAATAAATCCAAACACACTTTAAATAACCGATTTGCAATTAAAACCGATCTAATCATCTTATCTAGCTAATATTAATGATCAAACTAAGTTTAGCTAACCTAAATACAACTAATTGAACAGATTTGAACAGATTATAACTACAAATACAAGATTATGCAATGAAACTTTGAAAATCACTTACAATGGGTCCTTAGCCACTATGGCTTGAAATCAATGAAAATGAAAGAACCACTACCCTATCTATATCAACCCAACCTAATAGCTCTAAATCAACCCAATTCCATTTCGCATCAACCCATATCCAATTTCATACCCATTTTTGCTTCCTTTTTGACTTTCATTGACCAATATCCAAAATTGTTTGAAACTTAAACTTAAGCTTATAAAAGCTATAATAAGCTTATATAAGCTTGTTTGAGCTTAAAAATAAGCTACTAAGAGCTTTGACATAAGAGTTTGAAAATGGAAAATTTCAACAAAGGAACATAAAATATGAAATTTAACATAAACTTGAATTGATACTTAAAAAGAGTTGTAATACACTTAAATACTTTAGTTTGATACAAAGAAACTTGAAATTACAACTAAAAATCTATTTAAGACTAAGAAATTAAAAACGACATACATTTTTAGAAATTTAAACTAAGTACTACTACTTTTCTTCCTTCTTCTTGCTTCTTTTATACACCAATGATTTCTCTCTCATCTCTCTTCAAATCCCAAAGAATAATCTTGGCCATTGGATGGCTAAAATGATCTTGGCCATGGATTGCATTTTGGCGCCAAAAGTGGTTTTAACAACTGGGGGGTTGAGTGTTAGGAGGAAGAGGCATTAAATGCATCTTGGCTTGGGGTGTGAGGTGGAGGATAAGGGGAGATGATGATGATGGGAGAGTGAGGTGGAGTAGCAGTGTAGTGTTCAGTGATGATGATGATGAGGAGACCCGTGAGGAAGGAAAAGGGTTTCAACTTCAGTGGTTTGACCTGGGTTTAATATTATTAGGAGGGGTCAAATGGTGAAGGGTCCAAAGGGTGGGTATGGGGTTGGTCACATGGGATTTTGACAAGGGTCCAATGGGTATTAAAGGGGCTTAATAATACACAAGGACCTATTTTGTAATTTCAAAAATCAAGGACCATTCGCCAATTTCTCAAAGTTATTCCAAGGGACTAAAAGTGACAAGTTTCAATAGTACAAGGACCAAACTTGACATTTTCAAATTTTCCAAGGACCATTTTTGCCAATTTTTAAACTGAGGACCAAACTTGTAATTTCTCAAAACTTTTGATATTTTTCACCAAAGGACTAATTTTGACAACTTATGATTTTAAAAGGACCTTTGGTGATTTTTCTTTGAAATTAAGTGCTCGTGGACTATTTTCGACAATTTTGAAACTGGGGACCGAAACGCCAATTATGCAAACTTAGCTCATTTTTCATCCGATTTTGAACATTTTGCATCCGAAACATATAAAATGCAATTTTGAGATATTTTCAAGATTTTGATGCATTTCGAGCATTTTAAACGCTTTTAGCTCAGATTAACCAAAATGATGAGTATTTACACACTCATCGTCGGAGATCGGGTTATGTTAAAAGTGTCACCTAGGAAAGGTGTCATTCGCTTTGGAAAGAAAGGAAAGCTTAATCCGAGATACATTGGACCATTTATGATCCTAGAACGGATTGGTCCAGTTGCGTACAGAATTGAGCTTCCGAAAGAGCTCAGTAATGTACACAACATCTTCTACGTCTCCAATCTTAAGAAATGCTTATACAAAGAATCTCTCATCATCCCTATGAAAGAGCTTCACTTGGACGATAAGCTCAATTTCATAGAAGAACCCGTAGAAATCATGGACCGCGAGGTCAAAAATCTAAAACAAATTCGAATCCCTATCGTTAAGGTCTGCTGGAACTCCAAGAGAGACCAATTCACGAGAACGTAAGGACCAAATTCGTGTGAAATACCCTCATCTATTCTCAAAATCTCCTTCCACTTCGACTAAAATCTGTGACTAGATTTCCTTTTAGGAGGTAGATCGTAACAACTCACACAAAACTTACTAGGTTTCACTAACAACTCATACAAAAACTCACTAGGTTTCACTAGCAACTCACACAACTCACTCATTTCACTAAATTCCCTATTCCCGCCTACACTTATTATCCTTATAAGATCATTTTCCCTGCGTAAAATTTTTGCCTTATTTCCACTAGGTTAAGTGCCTTAAATGCCTTAGGTGCCTTAAGAAGCCCACTAGCCACGCTCACGCAATTACCTATGCCAAATATCTCTATGTTTACTTCATGTAAACCTCTTATATGTCAAGTCTATGTTTAAAAGATCATAATACCAAGTATACTATCAATCTAACGTACTATTATTAACACTATACTAAATCAAGCCCTATACATTTACGGTTAGTTCAAAAGCCCTAATTTCGAATCTAAACTAGTTTGAAAGTGTTCAAGGCTTATATAAAAGTTAACTTAGCCAAATTTAGAGTATCCTTGCCTCCCTAAACCCTAGTACAACAACCTAGAGCCCAATGTACAAGCCTTTAAGCTTAGAAACCAAATTAGGTCATTTAGGTACCTAAACTAGGTCTAAACCTTACCATTTCTTTAGCATAAGTTACAAATACTTAGTACATAATTCCTAAACCCTAAAATTAGTCCCTAATCACCTACAAGACCCTAAACCCTAACCTAAACCCTAATCAAACCCTAATCCTAAACTTAGTCCTAAACCTAGTTTAAGCCTAAAACTAAACCTAAATCAAGCACACTAGCACCTCTATATCCTAAGAAACCTACATAGCAGCTCCATAAGCTACTTACCATCCCTAAGCACCCTACCACATACCACCATCACTACCTTTTCATCACCTTATCACCACCTTCCCACCGCGGCACAACCACCACCACAAATGCCCTATCCAGCCCCTAGCTACTATCCTAGCCTCTCCTCGTCACCTACTAGCTGTCATTAATCAAATCCATCCTCCTTTGGCCACCACTCCATGTAAACTTGGCCATTACTCCCCATCGAGCACTATAAATACCCGATCACCCCATTCCATTTGAACACACATTTAAAACTCAAACCACCTCACAAATTCACTCTCACTTGATCCTAGAAGTAGTATAAGGTCCTTAGGAAGCCAAGTAGCCAAGAAAAACCAAGCACAAAACCCTATTCGAATCGATCCTAGTTGAGAACCCTAAACCCATTGTTAAGCCCATTTCAAGTCAAGTAAGCTTTAATACTAGTTATTTAAACTCTTATATGGTTTTAGGATGTTCATAAGGTTTGTTAGATCACATAGGAACCTTCGTTAAAGCCTTGAACCATAAGAACCTACGCGTTTTCTTTTAAAACCCTAAAACGACCCGTTTGACATTTTTTAGATCATAAGCTCTTATAATAAGCTATAAGCTCATAAAAGCTAATTATATAAGTATATAATAATAAGCCATAAGCTATTAAACTCTTTAGGATCATAAAAATATACTTTGCATGATTTTAGGACTAGTTTTGTAACGCTTTTCATGTAAAGGGTATATATCGTAACTTTTGAAAACTTATAAGTATAAGGGTTAGTTTTGCTATTTTATAAAAATATAAAGTATAAGAACTTATTTTGTAAATTATTAAAGCCTAAGGATTAATATATATAGTTATATATAAAGGACTAATTTCGTTAAAGTTATAAGTTAAGGGTATATATTGTAAATTTATGAAATTAAGGGTATAAATGAAGTATTTTCTTATAAGTTAAAAACATATCTTTTATTTAACAACGATCACAATACTAGGGAGCTTCATGTGAGGGTTTTCATTTGGGTATACGCTTTGACAAGTTTGTTGGGTTTACGATTTAAAGTGCCTAGCTCCTCAAACGATACTACATGACCTCTCGAATTATGATGGCCGAATGGTGTTACGTTATATCTAAATCTAATGAACCTAAGAAACCTACACCTCGTAAAACTAAGTTATAAAATGTAGATGACCAACAAAGACTTGACATACACACTACACCAGTTGCGTGGAGTAGCTATCTATTATTTGAGTCACTTTGACATCAATCGATTTCTTATCTAAGGTGAGTTCGTAGCCTCACTTTTAAATGTCAGATAAACCCGTGAGGGGATGCATTGTTTTAAACCGAATACAAGTATTTTCTCCGATTAAATATTGAACGAGTACCTCTCTTGCCACTATTACAAACAAATTTCATGAACCATAATCACTTGCAAGTGAACACGAGTATAGTGGATAGATATATCCGGATTTTGACAACTCCCGTTGGTTTCTCCTTCGGGTACCAATTAGCACTATATTTGAGAAATAAAAGGTTAACCTTGGCAAGTTAACGTTATATCCAAATCATGATTGGTTTGAAGTGCCATCATTGACTCGGGACCATCAACGCGGGGTGTCATGAGCTTAGTGCAATAATACTAAAACTATTTTCCTCGACGGTGTAACAACCGAACCCGTGGAACTTGTATTCAAACCTATTACAACTAAACCTATAGATTCACTCAACCTTAGTGTTGACTTTTAAGCATGCTATCCTGTAACTAAGCCCCTTAGACTTATGGCATGGGTGACATTGGACACGAGGACGCCCAAACCTGTTATCATTCATCCTTTTTGCTTTAAACCATATCTTAGGGACCTCTCTTTTGTAAAAGCCTAGCTTTTACTGTAAAACTCTGATGAAATAAATGAATGATAACTTTTCTTTCAAAATGTCTCTTTTCGAGTCTTTTTCTATTATTGTGACTGTTGTATCATAAGTAATACCCCAAGATTTAGCTTCCGTTGCTATCAGTGAAGATGGGGGTGTTACAAGATGGGGAATCAAAGGAAAAATGCAAGTCAGTTTGTTGTGAATCAGAGGAATCAGAATGTGGTTAATCAGAACGGGAATGTTGAAACTCTAGCAGTTAGGGATTATGGTAATGGGAATCAGGGTAATCAGATTAAGTGCTACAACTGTTAGGGTATTGGACATTATGCTAGGAATTGCACTGTCAGACCAAGAAGACGGGATGCTAGATACTTTCAGGAAGCTTTGCTATTAGCACAAAAAAAGCGGGAATACAACTGTCTACTAAAGAACATGATTATCGAGCATTAGCTGATTGTGAGGAGGATCGAGAAGAATTCAATGTGAAATGCATCTTCATGGCTAATCTCTAATTTTCTTCATATGACAGTGAGTCGATCACACCTCCTGTCTATGACATCGATGGACTCTCAAAGGTACACAACTATAACACATGTTATGTTAATAATATATGCACTATGTTTACTCATGAGACACCTCATTTTGCATCTCCGTAATCTATTAATGACACATATATGGTGTTAATAAACATAAGTCAGAAAACGTTTATTTATATTTTATGATCTTCTATCTTTTGTCTATAACAAACGTAAAATCATTTTAACGAAACAAATAAAATATGTAAATGGTTTGAGCCAATAGTTTACTAACACACTTACATTTTCATATAAAACACTAAATAAATAATAGTGTTTACATCTTATAGAAATACATATGTATAACACCTAGTGTTTACATAATATGGAAATGTATATATATTGTAATAGGTAATGTAATGGGTAAAATCTAAGTACTTGACCCATTGACTAGATACATTGAATATTGTTGGGTAAAACCCAAAGTCCATGACCCATACCCATGGAGCTTGATCCATAACTCATGACCCATTGCATGACATCATGCATGAAGTCATGTTGGTATTATCCATGATCCATGACCCAAGACCCATGACCCAAGACCCATGACCCAATGTCTAGATACATTTCATCTTGTATAACCCATGGTTTATAACCCATAACCCATAATCTCGGTTTGCAACCCAAAATCCAGACTTAAGTGACCCGGTTCTGGATCCCTTGGATTACACTAGCGGATCCTCTGGGAGGGATCCGTGAGAACCGGAGCGAAGAGAGAAATTTGCTCAGAATAGTGAGTCATTTCTCTTGCAACTCATCCGCTTTACACATACTCTCTTAGTATTGTAATATCTCTAACCTTAGATCCAAAGGATCTTTCTATGTATTTTTGTGTTTGTGTGATTCTTTAGGTTCCTCTTAAAGGCGAGATCACCACCTCTTGAATTCGAGCAAGCTCAAGTCCATGAGTTGCCAAGCATCATCATCATCAAGACTACTGAAGTTATCTTGTTGATAGTTCTTTCATCCCTCTTTAGAAGTGTTGTGTCGAAGGCATCAGTGAAAGGTGCCGGAGGTCCGTGTCGAAGGCATTAGTAAAAGGTGTCGAAGGCATTAGTGAAAGGTGTCGAAGGTCCGTGTCGAAGGCATTAGTGAATGTTTGGAATTAGAAATTCCAGGTATTAGAGAGTCGGTCACCTCAAGTATATGTATTCGTTAGAAAGCTCGTAGTCGTAGTTCTTTTAAGTTATGTAGTATTTAGTTAAGTAACACCGTGGAGGACTGGACGTGTCTTTACCCGGCTGTATGCACGATCCATAGCCCGATGTGTGGCGATTTATGTAAGACTATAAATACTCTACCTCCCAAGGTAGAGAGTTGGAGCTCATAATAATATCTTTCACTTTCTCTCACTAAGTTCCCTAAACCTCTAACTTTCTCTCTAGAATTCCATTTATCGCCACTTTGTGTTATGGTTTGATGTATGTGAAAACTAATATCTTACAATTGGTATCAAGAGCCATGGTTAGATCATATCTTGCACATCTTTGATTTCTAGTGGTTTTAGGTGGTTTTGAGTTTGAAAAGTTTAGTGGTTTGTGCATCATTTGGTTGATTTCTTGTGTTAAAATTTGGATTTTGTTAGTACTTTTATGTTTAGAATCATCACAAGTGTTTAGGTTTTCATTTGGTAAGCTTGAATCATCTTGGTTGGGTTGTTTTGGATTAAAAGTGATGTTTATGTGGTTTTTCTTGCTAGCGACTTGATATACTGGATTTATTTCTTCGTAGCGACTTGCTTCACAATTTTGTAGCGAGTTACGTTTTGGAGCTAGCGACTTAGATCTAGCGATTAACAATACAAGTAGTGGACTCTCCACTACGGTAGCGACTGGTGATAGCGACTTGGTGCAGAGCGAGTTGCTCTTTAGCGACTTGAATCTTTAGCGACTTGTGTAGCAATTGTCGCCAAAATTTTGCTAGCGACTTGAGGCTTAGCGAGTTACTACTTAGCAACTTGCATTTGTCTAGCGACTTGGGACTTTAGCGACTTGGGAGTGTAGCGAATTAGGTGTTAGCGACTTGGTGCATTATCTTTTAGCGACTTGGGTGATTGTTTACGGTTTTCTTGATTTAGTAAAATCCCGTGAAAGAATCTATTTCCGGTTTAATCATAGAGTTATAAAATCCGTATAATCATTAACATGTCTACCAACGTTCCTACTATCATCTCCATGCTGTCGAGGATGTTCAAGCGGTGGTTGAGATACTCGATCCACCCATGCTTGATGAATCGGACTACGATTCTTGGGCTCAACGAATCGATTGTACCGCCTTGGAAAGGAAAATGGTGTCAACATTCTCAAATCCATTGATGAAGGACCGTGTCGAGTTGAGGCGACTAGAGATATACTTGATACTAATGAAGATGGAACTCCTATTTATGGAATGGGATGACCTAAAATGTATGATGAGCTTGATGATAAGAGAAAAAAGATTCGATGTCGATATCGGGGCTTTAACATTGTTCTTCAAGGTCTTCCTAAAGACATCTACAAACCGATCAATCACAACACCGAAGCAAAGGCAGATGGGATAATGTCAAGATGCTTCTCTTAGGTTCGTAATTAACTATGGAAGGCAGAGAATCACAACTCTATGACGAATTTGAACACTTCAAGATGAAACCAGATGAGAGTGTCTATGAGTACTATGTGAGATTTCATAAGTTAGTAAATGACATGAGGAACATCGAATGACTATGCCTAACATTCACCGAACTCAAAATTTGTGAACAACATGAATCCCGAATGGCACAAGTTCGTCACCTCGTGAAGCTCACTAAAGGATTGAAGAATACAAACTATGAGCAACTCTATGCCTTCCTCCTTGAGAATGAGAGACATGCTATGTTTGAAAAATTGGTTCTTAATCGGTTCAAAACCAACCGTGGAGAGACAAGCTCGCCTAATGACTCAAGCGCCTTCTACTCAAACATCGAATCACAACCAAAGCCTCACAAGTCATAACCTTGGGTAATGGTAATCACAAACTCATTCCCGATCCTATGTTCAAACAAGCGATCTTGATGCACACGTGGGTAACTTCATTAATCAACTAGCTCTTCCGATTAGTCAAAACATGAATTCTCCCACAAACCAACAACAACCTCGAGCAAACATCTAACCCACACAATCAAGCTATCGTTAAAGATGGAAGGATCATGGTGCAACCAGTTCGGGAAAGACAAGATGATCGGGGAAGAGGTGGAGCTGGTAGAGGTTATGTTGGTAATCGAATCGAGGAAGGAATGGTAATCAAAATCAAGCTAAGCCGATCAAATGTTATAACCGTGGTGGTGAGGGACACATTGCAAGGCGCACATCTCAAAAGCGCCCGAGAATGCGATTACTTCGTAGATAAGATGCTACTTGTACAAGCTCAGGATAATGGTGCCGCTTTGGATGAAGAGGAATTGTTGTTTCTAGTCGAGGCAATGCCAAGACCTATGATGCGATGTGGATGAGCGACCTATTCGGAAATAGGTCACAATCATCGAATGCCTTTCAAGTCACCGATTGTGAAGCATACGACTACGATGTGGATGATGGACCTCATCGCGCACACAATTTTTATGGCTAGCATTTCTCCAATGGTTTCTCCCAAGGTATCCTCTTCACCACAAGTGGCCCATCCAAAGACAAACTCATCTCGTAGGTACTAAAACTATACGATGATCTTGATATGCAAAAGATGCATGACAAAGTACTATCAATCTAAACTATTGAATCAAATATTGAAAATATGGGTAATATCAATGTTGTCCCATATGATCAATATGTGAAACAAAGTGAAAGTGAAGTTGTACCAAGTGATGCATCTCCTGCAATCAACAATGACTATATTTTTGATGAATACACACCAGCCTCGATGAGTCTGTAATTTCGAACTAAATGCCTATAAAGAACGTGTTGCTATTTATGAACAACGTGCAAAATTTGAGTTGACCACTCGTGAGGTGAAATGGATGACCAAGTGCGTATAATCATTAGAAAAAGTAATTTTAGAGAAGAAGTATTTAAACAAGAGTTAAATTCCTTGCAAGAAAAGCTTTCTAAACCGCTAAGCAAAAACAAGAACTTCAAGAAAATGTGAAAATGCTTAAGCAAGAATTTAATGCAAAGGAATCAAAACTCTTGAAAGATTTTTCTAATCAAAACTTTGAAAACAAACTTGAAAACAAGTTGTACATACAAGGAACACCATTGATCGCTCACATGATCACTAAGCATAGGGTCTTAAGCGATAAGTATAGCATTCCCTTGTTAAGGAACCAAATCCAGAGGTCATTAAAGGGCTAGACATGCTCATAAGGTTCTTTATGATGGCAATGAAATCCTTAAACCTAGGCGAAACCTAGTTGCGTTGAGTTCACCGAGGAAGATAAGAAATCGATGAAGTCACTAGGAAAAGATGAACAAGAAATTAGATGATCCTAATTGTAGAGAGAAGAAAATAAAGATCACACCCCATGATTACAAGAAGGAAAACTGGATTTCCTTGAACATGTTCAAGCCTCGACATTGTTGACTCCCGAACAAGTTTTCGGAAAATGGACTTAGATAAGCGTAAAGTCGAAAATATTGTTGAAACAAACCCTCCCTTTAGAAAATGCCTAGAGCATTGTGTATCCTCCTAATACACCAATGCATCTTGTTCCTAGAACAATTGCCACTAAAAGCAAGACCTTAATTAGCCAATATGTTATATTTCAACTATTTGTTGATTTTGAGAAAACTTGCAAGAAAAGGATCACACCCACTGGTATAACGGAAGGAGAAAGGGTTTTGAGCAAATGAAAGAATGTTATTTAACCGAGGTCATGCCTTTCTTTAAACTTCTAAAAGATCACTTTGAGAGTCTTAAAAAGGGATAGAAAGCGATATTAAGGGAATGGAAAAGGAATTTGATGCAATGATAGTTGAAGTTAGTGACTATGAGCGAGCGCTAAAATATAATGAGATTGAGAGGAAGAACTTACATACACTAAATGAGAATCGATTTACGAATGTATTGCTCAAGATGTGTTTTTCACGCTACAAATTGTTCCATTAATGCTTCCAAATTTCATGAATTATCGGTTGCCACGAAAGTCTCCCATGATCGTGTCATTGAGCTTGAAAAACTAATTACGAACTAAGCGAGAAAATTGATGGATGATCACGACAATTTGGTTAAACATTTTTCTAAACTAGAAGTTGAGCATTTTAATTTACAACTAAAATATCAACATCTTAAAGAAAATGTCAAAACTTCAAATATCAAGACATCCTCGGATGCTCGAGTTTGATGCGTTTTTTCAAATTAACAAACGTGATGAATGATTCAAGCTCGGTGCAACATGATCGTAAAGTTGAAAGCCCAAATCTCTCAATTAAAGGGTCAAACGAACAATATGACAGCTCCCAAATGCCTCCTCCTTTAGATTCTCGAATTCTCAAACGTTTCATCTTCAAAACCTAGTAAATGCATTACAAAAGGAAAATGAAAGTTTTCTAGAAGAAAATGAAAAGGTTAAACGTCATTTCAATGAGTTATTTGAATCAATAAAGTCACTCGTAATAAAAATAACGAACAAATAGCTTCATTACAAAAGGAAATTGAGAATCAAGAGTCGTGTAAAAGGAAAATGCCTATGACGAATGGGGAGAATGGTGTATCAAAGGTTCACTCTTGTAATAAATATGCTTTGTCATGAAATATGTCCTCCTCATCTCAGAACAACAAACTTCTTTGCTCAAACATATTTCTCATCCCTTAAGGATTGCCTAGAATGTCTGCGTAAGATTGTTGAAGAGGATAAGTTAGAGAAACCCCATGATAATGCAATTGGACATGCATGCTTATATGCCAAACGATCTCAAGAAATCTTAGAATGCTTGATCACAATATGCCCAAAGTCATTAGGTAAGAGAGTTAATCCTTTGATTCCATGTTCGATGCCTATTGCCAAGTATGATATTCATTCGATGCCCAATGTCTTGAATATGAACCTTAGTGCTCGTAAGTAGTTCGATTTCGGATCTGTCAATGCTATGAAAGAGAACTCAGTGTGCCATCTAGGAGTACAAATCCCAAGACTTCTAGTTTTAAGAAAGTGAACCTTAGTGTGCTGCATATAGTTCAGATCCCAAAGACATCTAAATAGGTGATGCAAAGAGTTATAAAACCCACTAATGTTCCCATTCCTCTACAGAGTAATCGGTGACATTAAAGGGAGCATGTCAAAGTCTCAAGACAATACAAGGAATGATAGGACCTCGCAAGCTAAGAATGTGCTTTGGAAAAGAGTAGAAGAACAATCTAGGAACTTTAAGCTTGAATCGAATAAAACGAATCGTGTTGATTCTAGTATTAGCCATAGGCGTCTTGTAATTAATTCAATTCGATACTATTTGCAAACCTTGTATTGATGTCTCGCTTGAATTGTTTTTAATCATGAATGTGGTGTTAATGTTTTGCCTAATGATGATAATTGTCCGATTAATGTTGCTAATGTTCATGCTAAAAGGCAAAAAGGCAAAACGAAGAAAGTTAGAAAACGTTGGAAACCCAGTGAAGAACATTTAGTAAGATAGGCTATTCTTGGATACACATTGGTCATAAGAATAATCGACAATGCCCACTAGAAAATGGATGCCTACCTTGGTAGAACTATTCCCTTAAGAATGAGCACACTGCGTGAATGGGGTTAATACATACACTAGTAACGCATCTATTCACAATGATTCCAAAGGCCTTAATTTCGATATGAGTGCTTCTTTTTCCGATGTGGGTGTTCCAACCATTGTTACTAACCAAATGGAACCCATTCTTGCATGGGGATCCCAATTATCCGATTATCCATTCTTGTCTCAGTGTTCAACTGCAGATCGTTCAAATCGTTACGTGGTACCGGACTCAGTTGCTCCAAGCATATATTGGAGACCGGTCATGCTCATGAACTTCGTGAGCAAATTCATCGAGGTATTAGATTCGGTAATGATCATTTCGGTGCTATTATGGGTTATGGAGATTATGTTGTTGGTGATAGTGTCATCTCTAGAGTATACTATGTGGAAGGTGCGGGTCATAACTTCTCGCTGGTCAATTTCGTGATTCGATCTAGAAGTAGCCTTGAAAACATACCGCTTTGATAGAGAACTTAATGGTAAGGAACTGTTAAAAGGAACTTGTGGCTCAAATATTTACACCATCTCTATCGATGACATGATGAGGTCTTCTCCAATCGCTTGTTATCAAAGGCTTCAAAACAAAGTCATGGTTATGGCATCGTCGTCTCAATCACACGAACTTGGTACCATCAATGATCTCACCGTAAAGGACTTAGTTGTAGGTTTACCTAGACTCAAGTACGAAAAGGATCATCTTTGTTCGACATGTCAATTGGGAAAAAGCAAGAAGTATGCCCATAAACCCAAACCTACTAACTCATCACAAAAGTTCTTTATATGATTCATATGGATTTATGTGGACCAATGAGGGTGCGTAATATCTTTGGGAAGAAATATGTGTTAGTTGTGGTTGATGATTACTCTAGATTCACTGGGTCAAGTTCTTAAGGACAAAGGATGAAACTCCGATATCATCATCAAACTCATCAAACAGTGAGGTTCGACTTAACAAAACCGCCGTAATTATCGTAATGAGACAATGGAACCGAGTTATGAAAATACCGGTTGAAATTTCACGACCTTGGTTTCTATTAAAATTTCCTTGATGTTGGAAGTTTTGACTTTGATTTTGAAAACCGTTATTTTGACTAAAATTACCTTGGTTTTGAAAACCTTGGTTAGTTCTATTCGATTTTGATTACGGTTTTGGTTTTGGTTGAAACCGGTGGTCGAGTAGTGGTGGTTAGGACGGTGGTTCGGTCTATAGGAGCACGGTATTGGTTGCCTCTGAATTAGAAATCCGCCCACAAGATTAGCTTCAAAAGGGTTACCATCGGTGGCCATACAGCTTGTAATAGGCATGGGGCCACCGCAAGTAACACATACTTCCACTTTCTTAACTTCAAGGAGAGGTGAAGTTTGTGAAAAGAAACTTTCTTTTGGTTGGAGAGAACCAAAGCTTGAATTGCTTCGTGAGTTTGTCAATCTTATCATCGGTGCTAGATTGACTCACAGGCGATGAAATAGAAGGACCAACAACGACTTGGGAAACAACCGGTTTGCTTCGTGCAATCACGGACTTTAGACTTGTTTTCAATGATCGCTAAAGCTTCTTTTACGGTTTTACTCAAGAAATTTCCTCCAAGAGAGGAATTGAGAGAATCTTGATCGATTGACTCACTCCATTATAGAAAGTATCGAGTTGCATTAACTCGGAGAAACCATGGTGAGGACATTTGCGGAGTAACTCCTTAAAGCGATCCCACGATTCACTGAAGGGTTCATCAAACTTTTGTGTGAACTTGATGATTTCGCTTTTAAGACTCGTGGTTTTGGAAGGTGGATAGAACTCGTTCACAAATTTCTTCACCAGTCTTCCCATGTTTCGATTGATTGAGGAGGTTGTTTTCAAGCCAAACCGGGCTTGTCCTCGAGGAAAATGGGAATGAAAAAGCTTGACAACATCCGTAGGGACATTCTTGTATTTGATGGTAGAAGCAATCTTGTTAAACCATCGAATATGAGCATGAGGATCATCCTCTCAAAACCATAGAATTGACTTGAGGTTACAAGATTGATAACCGGTTTTGAGTTCAAAATTTTCACCACAATGGTGGGATAACAATAGCATCTCCATACCCATCGATGGGTGCACGGAGAAGCTCACACATAGGACGTTCTTCCGCCATGATAACGGAAGTAGTGTGAGTAGTCCGGATCTTAGATCCGATGATGAGGGCGAAACGTCTCGGACACGCCTTCTTGGAATCTGACAAGCTCACGAAATGGGCTTCTGAGACCTAGAAGAGCGAGTGCGATATCACTAGAGTTAACTCTAAGGAATCTCGTAGTTAAGGAAGGGAATTATGAAAAATAGGAAAGAAGAATCTGTTTGAGTTTTCATGGTTTTGAAAAGCGAGATATAACAACAAATCCAATTAAAACAATATCGAGGCAAAACGACGGTGAACTTAAACCAATAATCACAAGATGAATGGCTTCTTTGAAAAAGGTACACCCCACAAGAACACAAAGGCAAGTTTTAATCTTTGGTTCGGGAACTTATTATGGTCGTACCCCAGTTAGGTAGTACTTTGCCTTGGTTTCTTGGTGGTAATTTTTATGTTGTTATTATTAAACAAAGAAAGCGATAAATCTTTTTGTATTTTTATCTTTATATATATATAGAAATAAAAGGAAAATATTTTGTGTTTTATACGTTTTAAGATGTTTTGGGTTTTTGGAGTTTATAAGAAAATATATATATGTATAGATGGTATAAACAAAGAGTGAATATTCAAATCGATGTCGCTAAGCGTAAGATAATTAGCACGACTCCGGCAAGCGCCTAAAATTTGATCGGGTCCAAACCGTCAGTTTTATCACAAACTAACAACTTGTGAATGGTCAACCGTAATAAACTTCAAACATTTCGACAAGAAACCAATGCAATGAAGATCAAGAGGAGTTTAGTGTTTCCCAGTCGTTAAGTCCCAACGAGGTCATGCGGTGAATAATCAAACGTGTAGTGATCGGGTGATAATGAGCGGAAAAGGTTTATGGATTATGAATAATTATACCTAAAGAAAAAGTTTATAAATTACAGGGGCTTAAATGCAAATTAAAGAAAATTAAAAAGCTAAATTATATTAAATAAACGCTATCACTATTTTTAAAATGATGTTTTTGATTTTTCTTTTATAAACATAAATTAAAACTACGAACGCATACAAAAGAAAATGTGAAATTGAAAGCGAATTAATCCTAAAAATATAAAAATGAACTTTTACAAACCTAATGATAAGAAAATTTTTAGAAAAATAAAATTATTTTTATGACTATTTATTTGATTATTATTAATTAAAAACTATTTTACCTATTTAATAATACCCTAAAATATAAGAAAATATGAAATAAAGCTAGAAAAGTGAAATTATGACTTAGAAAATATAAAATAACTAAAGAGAATTTTCAAAACTAATTTTGTATTTTTACGGTTATTTTCTAGTTTCTATGAATTAAAACTATTTAAAACTAATTAAATTGCTAAAAATTACAAATTTAACTAAGAAAAATCTAGAAAAATATTTTTTTGCTTTTATATTTATCTTAACCTAGTAAAATGAAAAATTATTTTTGAAACTTTTCTCGATTTATTTGCAATAAAAGCTAATTTAAAAGTCCTAAAACCGATTTAAATGAGGAAAAATATCAAACAGTCTTGGAAAAATATGAAAATTCAGTGAAAAGTCTAAAATAATATTCTAAATCTATGAAAAATATAAAAACAATAGCTTATGTGTGAGAATATGAGGCTGCAGTGAAAAGTGCTTATGAATAAGCACTTAAGTTAAGCTATAAGTACCAAATGAGCACCAAATTATCACAGAAGCTATAATATACTAAAACTACTTAACAGCAACCTATATCCACTAATATAAACCTCTAGAGTGCAAGCTAAACAGATTTGATGATTTAAAAGCTCAAGTGCTAAAACAGTTTTTAGCTACTACTTGTAGCTTGAAAACAAGCTACTCAAATAAGTGAAACTCAAAACCGGATGTGGGATCCTAAACTAGACACGGCAAGGAACTTATAAACCAAAATGAGTTCGAGATGAGCTCAAATGAGCTCTTGACAAGCTCTGCACAAACCTAAGAAAACCGGTGACTTATGCCTGTCGCGGGGCATATGAAACTTATTAAACGACTTATTTAGAGCTTAAGAAAATTCCAAAATTCCCAAAAATCATTTTAAGCAACTTGACCAACTGAACTTGAGTAATCCAAAATATCACTTGAATTGATCCAATAGTGAATCAATGAAAATTCCTCCAACCTTGGTGAAAACTAAGTTTTTCACTTTTGACTTTATCGTAAATGATATTTTGACTTTTGTGAGATTTGATTCAAATTTATTGACTGGTTTTGATGTTTAGAGGTAAAATAGAACTAATGCAGGCTTAATCACTACTTCTTCTACCTAATTGCAAATTTAGACTAACTTATGTTAACCGATTTGAACACTAGATCGCTTAAATCCAAATTTTGACTTTCGAGATTTATGATGCAAAATTATGAACTAAGTGTTGATTATAAATCTAGTCTAGACTAATGCGAGAATCGATTTCCACTAATCTTACCTCTAACACGTAAACAATACCAAATCCAAACATTACTTAGCAAACAGTTTATACTTCTTTATCTAGAGATTCATTCTACAATCATTATCAAAGCTTAACGAGATCAATCACTATCCTATAAGCAATGAAATCAAATTCAAGCAATGATAACTAGACAATATGAATGTAACAAAATTGCGATTCAAACAAGAGAACATAAAGAAAATTCGAGACTACAAGTTGTCCGGCTATTATGCGGCTTAAATAAGAAACCAATCTATACTAACCTAAGCTAATCCAACCCATTCCAAGCTCTGCAACAACCCAATTCTATAAGCGAATCCATATTGAGCTTTTACGGTTGGCGTTTGTTGATCGAGGTACAAAGTTTGTTGAATCTGTTTGATAAGCTTATTCAAAGCTATCATGACGAACAAGCTTATATAAGTTGTAATGAAGCTATTTGAAGCTTGGCTTTTGGATTATTTAAAAACGCTTAAATAAAAGAAAACTAAAAACAAGAAACTTGGATAAACTTTTATGAGAACTTGAAATGAGTTAAAAGCGACTAAATAACCTTAGTTTATTACAAGAAAGATAAAGATTACAATTTTAAACTAAATTAAGACATTAAGAATAAATTCGACATTCATGAAATTAAGAAACTAAAAACTAACTAACTCCACCTCTCTTCTTCCTCCTTTTTTATAGCAAAATCACTCCCCTCTCTCATCTGAGCAAATCCCACCTATATTCTGGACCATTGGATCACTTGAATCATTTTTAGCCTTTGATGAGATTTTGGCGGGAAAACTATTTTTGCCAGAGGTTCTGATAGCTTGTGACAGGGGAGGAGCATTTAATGCATTTGGCATGGGGTGTTTGGAGGGTAGGAATAAGGTGGGTGTGATGATGATGGAGGAGGGGGGTGTTGCAGGCATAGGTAGGTGATGATGAGGGGGGAGGGAAACCCGTGAGTAGTTTTATTATTTTAAACGTGGGTGGGTTGGGTTTAATACTTGACCGGGTTAAAAGGGGTGGGTAACGGGTTGGATATAAAGGGGTTTTTGGTGGATTGGGCTTTGGAAATGGATTGGGCTTGGGATCCGGTTTGGATTTAGGATTAGTAACACAAGGACTATATTTGCAAATCAACCAAACTAGAGGACTGAACCGCACTTCTCCAACAATTATTATAAGGACCATAAATGACAAAATTTATTAACCAAGGGCCACAAATAATATTTTCCATTTTGAAAATCCCGGGACTTGTTTTGCCATTTTGAAAGTCAAGGACCAAACTTGTAAATTATTGAAACTTTTCACCAAAGGATTAAATATGACAACATATGATTTCAAAAGGACCTTTGGTGACTTTTCTTACAAAACAAATGCCTAGGGACTAAATTTGACAAATTTTGAAAGTTGAGGGACTGAAGCGCCAATTATGCAAACTTAGCTCGTATTTCATCGATTTTAAACATTTTGCTTGAAACATATAAAATACAATTTTGGGATATTTTCAAGTATTTTGATGCATTTCGGCGTTTTTAAATGTTTTGCAATTCAGATTGATTCAAAAATGATGAGTATTTACACACTCATCAAAGTGTAAAGATCACTGGGATAAAACCCTAATCTTACGCATAAGCATAAAGCTTGGCGTAGAAATGCTACATAAGATTAATCTTATGCCTAAGCCTAGTCTTACGCATAAGGTAATCCTCGCCTAACTTTCTACGCCTAACTTTGTGTCACGCATAACTTTAGAGTCTTTTCCATACTTACGCGTAAGCTAAAACTACGCGTAACTTTTTTTGTTCTGGCGTAACTTTGGTGTTTTACGCATAAGTTCCACTTGGTTTCTTGTGATTTCTACGCCTAAGGACACTTCATCAACAAAGGTTCATTCGACTACAAGATCCATTTTACCAACCTGAGTTTTCAACATGTCACAACCACCATACTCTAACTATTTCCTTACACTTATTCTCAACGACAACAACAACTAATTCCACAACATCAACAATGGAATCAACAACAAGCAATTTATCAACAACAATTTAATCAACAACATACTCCACAACTTGGAGCAATTCCTCCACCACAAATGGTTCAAACACCGCCAAGTCTTCAAGTTCAACCCTACACAAATGACTTCAATCAACATCCATCACGGAACACTATGAAGGAACCACTTGGTTTGCAAAGATGTGTGAAGCTTTAAGTAGCCAACAATCAATTCATGAGGCTGGATCACTTGATAGACCTCCAATGCTCACTCCAGGAAACTACGATCAATGGGTGATAAGGTTCTTTAGGTTTTGTGATCCGAAAAAGCCACATGGAAAGTTCTTAAAACGATTATCTTGGAAGGTCCATTTGAGATGCCCACCTCATCATTGTGCAGAAGATCCAAATGCTATTCCACCAAGAGATGAACAAGCGGACATTACTATTGCGGACTTGAATCCTCAAGAACTTCTACACTATGAAGCGAGATGAGCTTGCAATGGAATATATCCTCTTAGGATCACCAAACCCAATTCTTCGTAGTGTTGATGCTCAAAAGACCGCACGTAAAATGTGGGATCATATTCGTCTTCTTATGGAAGGATCTGTACTCAATCGGGAGGATTTGGAATCCAAAATTTACTTGGCTTATGAACACTTCATGATTGAACACGGAGAGACACTAGAGTCCTATCATCATCGATTTTGAGACATCATCAATGATTTGGATAAACACAACATCATCATGCCAAGAATTGCAGTGAATACTAAGTTCTGAGTAGTCTTGGTCTGAATGGGAGAAGTATGTCATTTTCTCCGTCAAGCGAAGAATATGCATCATTCTACATATGGATTGTTGTACGATTACTTGAAGCCTCATGAAAAGGAAGTTGATCGGGAAAGGATTCTCCGTGCTCAAATTGCTCCACCTACACATCCGGAAAATCAACAACTTGCCTTATATGCTCAACAAAGTTATCCTCCTCAACAAATTGCCTCTGTCACACAAAACGATCATTCACAGCAACAATCTCAACAAAATCAATTGGTTCAATACAACAACAACAATGCTCAACCAATTGTCAGTGAAGCTAATGAGGACATCGATCCGTTCAAAGCATTGCAACAAGGATTTGTTATGATTGCTAATGCTTTTGGCCGTTATACCAACAAATCCAACAATCGTATTCGTTCCTCATCTAACACACGAAATCAGCCGTTGTCAACAATGGACGAGTTGAAGTTCGTAATCGTGGTTATGGTCAGTCGGATGGGCGGTGGTCAAGAGTTTAATGTTGTGGTAGGAACAACAACGAGCTCCGGTGGTGGAGCAGGAAATGCTCGAGAATAGGTTGAATGGTGTTCGATGCTACAACCGCAATGAGAAGGACACTGATAATGCATGCCCAAAGCCAAGGACTAGGGGCGTTCTTATTTCAAAGAGGCTCTTCTTTGGCTCTAAGGATGAAGTCGGTGGATCTCTCACGGACAAAAACGAGTTTTATGGCAAATGCAGACTCGGATGATGATATGGAGGATTTGCGAGGCCAATGCGCAGATTATGTTGATGGCTAATATGCATGAGTTACACATGAGTGACACAGCCCGGTGTATGGCGATGGCTTGTCTCGGTGCACCGAACAAACCATATTTATCTACGATCTAATATCTTTGCCAACATCCGAATCCGCAAGGCTCGGAATGTTCAAAATGAGTCATTTACATCTCATTCCGACGATTTTCAAATAGACCACTGTAGTTACATTTGGACGATCAAGATGACCTTATGGTTTCCTTTGATAATCAAATTGACTCAGTGGTTATACTTGAGGATCTAAATAATGATCATGTTGTGACTTCGTTGAACAAGCCGAACTTTTGCCTCATCCGGATCTTGCTCTCTTACTTAAAGACCGACAATCCCAAATTGAAGAATGTTGTGCATTAAATCAAACCTTAAAAAGTAAAAATGCTGCTTCATTAACCAAGGATTTTGAATGTTTACAAAAGCAACTCAACTTTTCAAAACTCAAGAAAAACGTGAAAAAGGTTTTGAAGCGACCTTTACTAAATCTCATCAAAGCGAAAAATATTTAGAGAGCAGATCGTGATCTAGCCGCTTGAAGAATGCTTTATTATGCGAGATAGAACAAGCGAAAATGAACATAAAAGCAAATTAACGCTCTCACCTTGGAAAATCAAAAGCTAAGGTTGAGTTGTTAACTTGTCAAAAAGCATTCTCTGCATACAAAAAGCATTCCACGAACCGAATAGATAATCATCTTGAAGAAATTATCGACTTGCAACGAAAACTTAAAGAGTTTAAAGCTGTTGTTTACAAACATGGTGAGTCGATGAATCGCTATTGAAAAGTTTACTTTAAAACCCGATCCGAAAGGATATGGACCAAATCTTGTCGATTACAAACCAAAGCTTTCAACCAAAACATTCAAACCAAATCTGATGTTTCGGTCACGAATACAAAATTGATAATTACATTATGAGTGTTGTTGAATACCATCGTCAAGAGGAATTAGATCTGAAGGCGAGTCGGTCAAAATTAAAAGCGTTGTTTACAACAAACCTTTTAATTATTCAAAACCGATCACTTTTGTCACACCAACGGATTCTTCTAACACACCAAGGGTTATCATCAAAACACCGAGTCTTCTAATGTTAATCCCCAACCGATTATGCACAAATTTATGGTCCTTTACCTTCCATCGATGAAGTAAACTCAAAACACGAAAATCGTAAAATTCTTAGATATTTTGATATTTTCATGGTCGACCTCAAAACTTTAGAACATGAGATAGAATATCATTCTAAAATCAAGTTCAACACTTTCAATCGCCTCAGGCCTTGAACAAAGAGACATTTTTAGGAAAATCTTTTACCAAATGTTAAGAATTTGAAAAATTGTGCATTGTCTTGGGAGCAGGACTTTCATAAGGAACTTGGAGTGATGAAGGTCGTTTCGAGAAAGCGAAACATCTATTTGTAATACTAAGCGGAAAAAGAAAATGTTGAGAAAAGATGTTGATCGACTCTTGAAAGATGTTATCGTGCTAATATCCATAATGTTGTGTTATTCTATTCTTTGCCACATGCATCGATTATATCTCTGCTGATAATGTTGACTCTGTGATAACTGTTGAGAATAATGTTAATGTGCGGATCGAGTCTTTAAAAGCTAAAATGAGCGATTACTTAACGAACATTACAATGCAAATCGTAGTCTTAATTGGTGTGAAAAGATATTCACAATAAACAACTTGGTTTTCAAAACAAAATCGCTCGGTTGCATGCAAAATCTTACGATCCTAAAATTGAGCAGCTGGATGATCAAAGCGTGTCTTTGAAAAGTCAAATCTCAAAATATGAACAAGAACTTGTAAAAGTTAAGCAGAATATGGTGTCATATTTGATTTACTCAATAAGACTCGTCGTGAAGCATCAAACGAACTTGATCACTATCTTGCTCACACTAGAGAAGTCATGAATTTTTTTTGGGTAAAGGGAGTAATCACGCACCACGGTAAAGTATATTAACCAAACAACCATTGAAGTACAACGGATGAGAGTGAGTCTCACCTCGGTCCATAGGACACTCACAGACTCGAATATAAGAATGACACACCATTCCTATAACACAATAAAATGAACCAACCAAGAATGACACAAGTACATAAAATATAGACAACTACTCAAGAAAAACACTTGAGCCTTCAATATCACTATGGCGGTCCACCTTAACTTCCATGAAGAATCACGTAGAAAAATCAAGCGATCTTCAACATAACATCATTTGCTAAACTAAGATCGAATGCAAACCATAGCAAACAAAACCACCATAAAACTAACAATAGGGTTTAGAACACCTAACACACAACTCCATGATCATGTAGCCATCAAACAATAATCGGTTCACAAATATCGCACACGGTTGGTGGGAGACTCTAAAACCACGGATAGAGCAGCAAGCATAAACTCGCTCCAACAGTGTACGTTGAGATACAAAACCGAATACCAATACCAAACAGCAGCGACATGCATAGGACCATCATTGATCGCATCTTGGATTAAATAATCCTGATTTGCAGCCATAATAATCAAAAAAAGATGATCCACCATGCCTAGGAACAACTAATAACGTGCACCCAGACCATCATGGGACTTCCATAGTAGCAACTTCATCCATTATCAATAGACCCTAATGATAGAGAACTAACCACCACGACTTCCAAAACAGCTTCAAACCAAACACTTCCACAAACAACTATCATCATACCATACGGATAAAAATAGCAAAGATATGCATGTTACACAGTGGAGTCGGTTCAAAACAGCCAAACATAGGGTTAAGGACCCTAACTTCCAATCACAACGCACATACATGTAAGAAACCACTTGATACGAGTGACATACAAAATCCGGTTCATGCATTAACATGTAGTCGAACACCAGCACTTCCAAACCAGCACTTACCAACGCAACAATGATCCAACACAGACCACCATCACGACTCCCCAACATCAACATACCAATCTCTCTAATATAACCCACAAACAACAACGTACCAAGGATCAACCAACGCAACTGAACATAAAAGATCAACATGCAAAAACAACCGACAAACCCTAAAAAAGGGTGTACTTTCAAGCAGCAAAATATCAAACCCTAAATAGGGTCTCGTGTAAGCACCATGAATAGACACCCATAAAACATATATCAATACAAACCAGGTGTAAACCAACCATGTAAACAGATCGAGCCATTGAAAGTGAAACCCTAACGAGTAGAGTTATAGCAATAATGCATAATAGGTCGATCAACCCACTTGATCATACCAGTGACTATAGAAACGACTTGAAGACAAATCGAATTGAATGAATATAAAAACTGTATATTATCAAGATATCAGTCGAATAAAAAAAAAACCCTAGAAAAACCGATCTAATACAAAACAGGCCTAAATCTAATTATCAAGCGATACATCAGATGTCAACCTATCTTGAATAAATCAGGTCTCAGGAAGGAATTAGGGTTTTGTAGTAACAACCAAATCCGGCGGCGATAATGGAATGTAACACAAGATATAACCGACCACAACCCACATAAATCTATACTTCGACGTTAGATCAATAATCCAAGGATAGATTAGAGAAAAAATGGATTGAATTAGGAAGAATGAGACCGGATTTGTGTGGGTTGTGATTGCCGGAAATCACCCACCTAGAGAGAAAAACATATTAGGGTTTTTATCTTTTGATGGCAAGGTCAGTCCTTACTAGAGAAGTCATGAATTTTGCTGGTAATATTCGTTCTGAAAATCAAGATTTGATTCACACTATCTCTAAGTTAAGAGAAATGTTAGGAAAGTATGAACAACTTCCGCCAACCATCTTTAAGAGATTATCACCGGTAACACTTAGTAATCGTGCACCTAGAATCCCTCTTGCCAAATCACAAGTTGCTAACGTGCTTCCTTCTATGAAGCAGGGAATAGTTGCGTCTTTCCAAGCGTCTACACTTGCGAGCCTAGGAGCACTCAATCGGCGAATAGGAAGTTGCGACCTAAGAAAGATCAATAAGAAATGCTAAAGTGAAGAACACCCTAGGACTACGAATACGACTCACGTTGCTTCCACTATAGATATTGCGGTGGCAAATGTAATAGAAATAGTCTTTATGTGAATGCTAAACCTTTAAGTACTTTTGATATTCGATCGATGCACCTTGTGTTATTTGTCGTAAAAGTATGAATTCGATTGTCATGACAAATGTGTTGCTAAAGCTATAATCTCGTTTACGTAATCCTAAGAATCGGCATACCTCTAGGCCCACTAATCATTCTAAGTCCGTGCAGTAGACCACCTTCTTTAGATTCTAAGGCAAGCATTGCTTTGTCCACAGTAGCTCAGTTTCACCTCCTAAGAATGTAGTACCACCAAGCATTCACAATGACTAAAGCAAATAGTAGTTATAGATGGCGAAATGGATATATAACACACTAGGATTTAAATGGATGCCTAAAGTTATTAATGTGTATGTCTACTATAAGCGCTTGAGAACCCTCTAACATTTGGGTTCCACATCTACTTCTATTCCATCGTGTAAATACATGTGTAATGTAGGTGGTACATATCATTCTCTGGATTGTTGATAGCGGATGTTCCCGACACATGAAAAGCAACCTTAAAGCTGTTATCAAACTTTATCGCAAAGTTCATTGGCACCTTTGTCAGTTAGGGAATGATCACTTAGCAGCTATCATGGGCTCTGGAGACTATATCAATGGGAACATTGAAATCGATAGGGTTTACTATGTGGAAGGCCTCGGTCATAATCATTTTCGTAGGTCGGGTTTGTGATGGAGATTTGGAGGTTGCTTTCGGGAAAACTTGTTTCATTCGTGATCTACAAGGAAATGACCTTATGTCCGGCTCGCGTAATTCTAGTCTCTACACTATCTCTATGCAAGACATGGTTGCTTCATCTCCCATCCGCTTACTTTCAAAGGCAACATCAACAAAATCACGGCTATGGCACGTCGTCTCTCACATCTAAACTTTCAAACCATCACCAACCTTGCTCGACACAAACTAGTTGAAGGTCTCCCCCGATTCCGGTATTCAAAAGATCACCTTTGCTCGACTTGTGAACAAGGAAAAAGCACTCGTGCTCATTTTCCTTCAAAGGTGGAACATGACTCTCGACATGTGCTTCATCTTCTTCACATGGATTTGTGTGGCCCGATGCGGCGTGCAAACAATCAATAGCAACGCTACATTTAGTAATTGTTGATGACTACTCACGATGGACTTGGGTCTACTTTCTTGAAGCAAAGACCAAGCTCCATAGATGATCATCACCTTCTCACGAAAATCTGAGTTCGGCTCAAACACCGTCGGACAAATAAGAGCAGACAAAGGCTGAATTTGTTAACCAAAACCTTCGTGACTTTTATGAGAAAGTAGAATTGACATCAAACATCTATTGCACGTGCACCCGAACAAAAGCGGAGTTGTTGAAAGACGAAACCGAGCGTTAGTGGAAGCTGCAGAACAATGTTAATCAATTCTAAACTTCCAGATTACTTGTGGGCGTGTCGATCTCATCGCATGCTATACTCAAACCGATCTATGATTACAAACGCCACAACAAAACACCTTCGAGCTTGTCCGCAACCATAAACCGAATCTCAAACACTTTCATGTATTTGGATCCCTTTGCTATCCGAATAATGATCGTGATGATTTTGAAAGCTCAAAGCCAAAGCCGACATTGGAGTCTTTATTGGATATTGTGAGAATTCTAAAGGTTACTGGGATCCGGAATAAATCGTACAAAATAGGTGATGGAAATGATTCATGCTCATTTTGATGAACTTACGGAGATGGCTTCGAGTATAATGACTTAAAACCGGTCACAACCGTTTAAACTTCCTCAACCCCATCATCATTTGAACAAAGCCCCCAACTCACTCGTCAACAAATGGAAAGGTTATTTGCTCACATTGTTCAAAGGTGATATTGATGAGCGTGCTCGGTGTATCCCAATTTTCATTGCTCAACCCGATAATACTCTTATACGATACACTGCTACAACAACTCTTGTTGAAGAAGCACCACCAGTTGACTCCAACACAATAGTTGAACAAACCGCTTCTCTACAATGATGAACCGGTGGTGATATTCGAATGAAGTACCCCCCGCTGATTTTGATCCAAATCGTTCTTTAACCCAGTATGCTAATAAGATGCTACACGGATGTCGCGGAATCTTCAACAAACCATTTGAATCCTCAAAATTTGCACAATGTATACCAACATCAACCCTCTACACATAGATGGACAAAGACCATCCTACGGAAAATAGTATTGGCAACCCGAACTAACGATCGTTACGAGACAACGTCTTCACTCAGATGGTGAGCCTTTGCATTTATGCACTCTTTGTCTCGCTAATCTGAGCCAAAAACATAAAAGACGCAATGACAAAAGACACTGGATTGAATCCATGCAAGAAGAACTCAACCAATTCAAGCGATTTGAAGTATGGGAGGCTGGTTGAAAGACCAGCAGGGTTTACGTCATCGGTCTAAAATGGATTTGGAAAACAAATTGGATCTTTGAAGGGCGTAATCCGAAACAAGTCACGTCTAGTTGCTAAGGGTTATCGTCGGGAAGAGGTATAGACTTTGAAGAATCTTTTGCTCCGGTTGTTCGTCTTGAGGTCATTCGGATATCTCGCGTTCGCGGCTCATATGAATATGACGGTCTATCGGATGGATGTCAAAGCTGCGTTTCTCAATGGACAACTTAAAGAAATGGTTTATGTCGACCAACCGGATGGATTCGTTGATCCGAGTTCCCTAACCATGTCTACAAACCGAACAAAGCTCTTTATGGTCTCAAACAAGCCCCTCGGGCATGGTGCGATAAGCTATCATCTTTCCTCATTGCTAATAATTTCACCAAAGGTTGGTCGACCCTACTCTTTTATACAATATCACGGGCACATATCTTAATTGTTCAAATTTAAGTGGATGACATCATTTTGGGTCTACACATAAAAAGTTTTCAATCGCTTTTGCAAAACTAATGAAGAAAAATTTTGAAATGTCCATGATGGGTGAACTCATGTTCTTTCTAGGTGCGCAAGATCATCAATCACCCGTGGTATTTTCTTGAGTCGATCAAATATGCCCTTGAATTGTTAAACAAATTTGGAATGAAAACACCGTGACACTTATGCCACACCAATGGCTCATACCAAGAAACTAGATCTTTGATTTACATGGGAAATTAGTCGACCCTACCAAATACCAAGTATTATTGGGTCTCTCATGTATCTAACATAGCATGAGCGATATTGTCTTTGGTTTATCTATGCTCCGTTATCGATCGCGACAAACCGAAACCCACCTCTCTAAGGCTAAAAGAATCCTCAGATACATCAAAGGAACCATTAACTTGGGGATCGGTATCAGAATGTAACACCCCAATCGAGTTTTAGCGAAACATACAAGTTTTGGGTGCTACTAATCGGTATCACAAGACAAGCATAGAGTAAAGGTTTTCTTAAGAAAACTCATTTATTTAATAAAATCAATGTTTACAATAAAATTTAATGCGAAAATATGCCCAAAATAAATAAGCGGTCCCCAATACAAATATCGAGTAAATACTATGACCATGCCATGCCATTGCCCAGCGCCTCGAGTAAACAATCGCCTCAATACACGAGAATACATGCTAAAAGTGTCAACACGAGGTTGGTGAGTTCATAGGTTTTCATAAAAGTATTGCGAGTTCAAAGATCCTTTCGATCATTGTAGGCCCACAATGTCGCGAAACAAGGTTTACCTTTAAGTAAAAGAATAGAAAAGTGGACCACAAGGTTTTCAAGTGCAAAACAATTCTCATAAACAAGTCAATATACCCGAGGCATAACGCCTAATTATGACATCAAAATATTTATCCACAAAATAGTTCATAAACAACCACTTGGACCATATCAAAATCAAACACTACAACGAATATAGTGTCACATGAAAGCTTAACTATTACGCGAGTTAAGTCATGAAACCATCACTAGATAGCACGAGTCGTGACTATCTCTAAACACACTAACAATCGACATGTTATACGTCATGGCAAGTTGGTGCATCCACAAATCCAAGTAAAGTCCTTGGCAAGTTGGGCAACCAAAGTCCAGACGGGGTGGCCATTCTCAATAGATCTATCCATAACATTCGCACCATCCTGAGCCAGGATGTAACAATTCAAAACAACGATTGGGTTTCTAACCTTAACCTAGAACGTAATAGCTCATAAAAACATTTTCAGGTCCAATCCAAAATAGTTCAAGCACTTGTGTCCACATAAAACATATTTAAACCATATCACGCATTTCATCAAACCAAGTAACAATCATTTATTCAAATAAATCGAGCATTTGCATTTAATAAAAACGAGCATGTATTCTCCCCCAAAATAGTTTAAAGCAAGTAAAAGTGGGGCCATGAACTCACCTCGATACGAAGCAACGCAAGAATCACAACTGGCATTAGTGAGCAAAGCACAGCAATCTCACAAGAAAAGCACAACGATATCCAAAAAGAAAGCACGTCGATATCCAAAGAGTACAAGTACAAAGGTACTATATCGTCACGACCTAATAGTATACGTATCATCTCAAAATACGTCCCAAAAAGTAAAATAATATAATATCCGAAAGACAACGTGTCTTAGTTTTCGTGGAATACTCGAATCAAACGTTTCCAAAAATTCCGTTATCAATATCTCAAAAAGTTTAGTTTTAATGTTTCGTGTGGTGGTAAGAAAACATAGACTCGACATACAACTCACGCCAAAAATATACTAAAATGTAACTCACCCCAAGGATGTAACTCACGCCAAACTTAACTCACGCTAAGGCATAATGTATATCCCAATACATTATAAGGAGTAGTCAATAAGTATTGACCAAGACTCACGTTGAGTAAATAACGACAAGAGAAATTTTCAAGACAGTGACGACTCACAATTAATTCTAGAAAATAAGTCAATTGGTAAGTTTCGACATTTACCCCATAATCCCAAATGATTTGAAAAGCCAGTTGAGTTTATAAGAACACAAGTTAATATTTAAATTAATAAAAGATTTTGCGATTTAGTAAAAATCTACTTTTCGTTCCTTGTCGGGTTTTATAACTAAAAGGGATTTAAAAATAACAGTTTAAGTTTAGTATGTTGGATGAATTTCGCCATGATGCGTCCATTCGTACAACATTTCCCCAAGTCGTCGTGACTTAAAAATAAATTTATTAATGTAATACTTCTCGACAATTTAATATAAAAACAATAACGAGTATTCACTGGTTATTAAACAATTTTTCTTTATTGTTTTCGTTGCGAATCAAATATATTAAATTCATAAAGAGTCTAATGTATTGTATTCGTTTCGAATCCAATAAATCTAATTTGTCCAACGTCCAATGTCCAATGTCCAATAATTATTCAAATCATCCAAATCCGATATATGTCCAAGGTGTCAAGTCACCATTTGCCAATTTAGTTCGCTATTCATTATTAATCACATCCGAAATATCAAATCCCAATTCATATCCGAAACGTACCAAGTATCACCACTTGTCCGAACTTACCAATGTTCATAATTAAACAAGTAAACAATTTACATTAGCCAATTAATAATCTCAATACCCAAATATAAAATTTTGACACAAGCTAAATAGAATTAACTCGGAATAAAGCAATGTAATATTTGTGTCATGAGCTAAATCTAGTTAAGACAACTAACACCCCAAATTCAAGTTTTAATACTACTTCCATGTTTTTGTTAAATATTAGGTACTCAAGATTAACCAAATTCACCTTCATTTTATTACTAATCAACAAATAACCAAACACACTCTTCGTGGGTTCCTTACCCGACCGAGGTAACCACGACAGAAACTGAAAAAGACTAAGCAACTCCAAGTCCAAACTGATTCGAAACAAACACCACATTTAATATTCGATCACCACAAGACATTAGGTTAAAACTGATCTTAAATCAAATGGATGAGTTTAGCTCGACCCGTAACATAATCGGTATCAACAAACACCTCTTTATCATTTCCAATTTCGCAACAAATGTCGCTTCACCACACGAAGCGTTTATCAAAAAGTTTTTAAAACACGTTTTTAAGTCGGTTTGACATTCCACGAAAACTCACATATCAAAATAGTAATAATATCAATAGTAACAAACCAACGAGGAGGTCTCGGCTTACCATCGAAACAAGAAAGTAAAGAAAGAATGAAAGGAGACGACGGCGGATTGGTGGTGACCACAGCCGTGGCGGCTGTGGTGGCTGAGACCACTGACGGCAGTGGCGTGCTACAACCGTCCCATAAAGCTTCAAACAACCCTATTCGTGACCATCACTCTAGCCCCATTAAACCATACAAACCCTACAACGAAACCCTAAATTTCGAATCTAGAAGACTAGATTTAGGGCGCGTGTGGGTGAGTTAACGCTCATGTGGTATGTAAGTAGAACCATGAGATGACGATCTATCTTTTGGGGAGGCGGTGAAATAAGGTGGGGTGGCCGGAAGTTGGCCGGAGAAGCAGATGTGGCGCTTGGGAAAAATGATTTCGGTGAGGTGTTATCAAAAAAATAAGGAGGAAACCCTAATGGGGTCTTTTATATAGGATCACGAGGGACCGAAAGTGTAATTTACAAACTTGAGGGCGATGGTGAAAGTTTAACTCAGGGACCATAGATGTAATTTATACAATCTTTTAAGATATAGTGATTCGGGACACATTTAGACTAGCAAATGGACTCGAAAAATTACGAAACTTGCGCCATTGTTCACGAAATCATTTTTCCAATAAAAACGAGTATTCATTCGACTAATTTCTAGCAAATGGAAATAATGATCAAATTAGAATGTTTTAAACTAGGTTACAATTGTGTCGGAAAGCGTAGTGTCAAATTTTCACATTTCGCGAGATAACTTTCTCGTTTTCACGTCAATCAAACTCAAGAAAGTTCGTAAATGAAAAACAGGCTTAATTTCTTGAAAAATAAATATCTGGAAAATCGCGGGATGTTATAGACTTCCCTCCTTAACGGAATCGCGTCCTCGCGATTCAATTCGAGTTATCCACTAGATTTGAAAAGAGATATAGATAATTTCTCAAGATTCAATTTTCACGTTCTTACGCGAATTCGAGATGTTTCTTAGAGTTTCCACCGATCAGTAAAAATAGGAAAACGGCTTTGCTCAAGTCATTTGACCTCACGGTGCACGATTTCGATAGGTTTCTCAACACAGCTTAGGCGTTCGTTGATATGGATATCTCCCAGCAAAGACAATAATCGTTTTCAACAGTGAGGCATTACCTCTGATTACGCACATGAAAACGTCATGAATATCTAAGCTCTGACGGTAGCTCAAAGCTCTAAGCTGCCAATCAAACTCTAGCAAGACTCTTAAAAAGGATCAACACAACGAAGATTAAACTTTCCACATTTACTAAACGTACCGCACAATCCATGGTGAGATTTTAAGCATAGCTTCGTCTCCAATCATGGAGTCTCAAGGATTCACGTCATTCATCCATCGTAGCTCTTCTGATGATCGTGAGCAGTTGGCATTATGCTTTTGATCTAGACAATCTCTCGACAGTTCCATGAATAGTTTTAGGATATCTAGTTAGGTATCCCCCACTTCGATTCGACAAATTATTGAGCGACATTTTCAACCATAAAGTGCCTCGTACCACGTGGCTATGGTTATAAGAGATTCCAACCAATGGGAGGTGTCTACCCCAACCATCGCCGAAATCGATCCCGCGGACACGCAACATGTCCTTAAACGTTTGGATGGTCCTTTAACTCCTGCCAACAGTCTGTGCATGATACCCAGTACTCATACCACAACTTGTTCTCATGGCTCTTGGAGTGATGACCAGAAATTTGATGTGAAACGATTATCAGATTAGAGGTGATAGAAATCGACACTCCAGAATGTACAACAGTCTCCTTCACGCACATGAGAGCAAGGTTGTCCATAATGAATGTTTCTTCGATTAGCAGAAACTGGGTAAATTTGGGACACGACCAACAACTACCCAGATAAAGGCGCGGAATTCACTTCCAGGGTTCATTTTATAATATAGCAACCAAACATTTCGTAGGGTGACCACAAAATGATTTGTCGGAAAGTTGAAAGCAGTTGGAAAGACAATAACAGTAGGACTCAATATATCATACGAAGGTAGCAAGAATCATAGATATTCCCAAAGGGCGAGCGAAGGATTAGACGTCAGCTCCAAGGATCGCGGTCCAAGTTACTCCTTAAAGTCTTAAGGTTTCTGTTGGGCCAACAGAATCTCCGTCTAAAAGAGAGTTAAGCAGATTCAGAGTACGACTCTGAAGGAGAGCATTAATTACTACTAGCAATCAATAGATTGATTATGTAGTTCACTTAATACTTAACGCAGAAAGATACAGCATTCAAACCTAACGTCATAATCTCCAAAAGAAATTCGACTACCAATCGATATCAAATAAAATTCTAAATACAATAGAACGACGATAGTTCCAAAAAGAAAAGTTATGCTAAAAGCATACACATCGATAGAGCGCACGATGCAACATCAAAAGAACGGAATCAAGCGTCTACAACAAGACCAAAGCAAAACCACGAGAATAAGCGAATCCCTTTTTACCATAGGAACCAAAATCACAAAATCTAACGATCCAAATTCAACGTAATCAAGATCGATTCCAAATATTTCCAAGAAGCCCGATGAGCTTATCACAACTTCACGCCACCCAAATGCAAACTTGTGACCAATCGGGTCTAACCTGACCCGTTGCAAAACAAGGTATTACAGTTCCAACGATTCCAAAAACAATCCGAAGTCAAATAATGATTAGACGACGACGAATAGCGATTCATAGCAAAGGAAGGATATTACGATAACCAAGAATTTGTGATGCCAGTGTGTTGTGTGTGAAGGAAAGCTTTTATAAAATTTCATGCTCGTATACACACACCAAAACTTTTCCATTTCCCAAAATTAAACCAAAACCAACAGGACATAATTCTATTATAACTACTCCGAGTAACGCATAAAATTCACCTCTCGAGTCGGACATAGGTGATCGGGCTATGTCCCATCGTCCACGGTTGAATATAGGTGATCGATCTATATTCATCCGAGGTTCAATGAATTTTGATATACTTGACTTAGTTACTCTACCATCATGTCTTTCACTTCCCAAAATCCATTTTCAGCAGATTAAAACAAGTGTCCACACGCGAGGACAGTGATGAGATTGTTCGGGGAAAGAGACAACGCCTACAATGAGATACGATGCGTAAACATAAGTATGTCGAAGATACTTATAACAGATAGTGAAAGATAAATGGATATACTCATTCAATAGTAAGGCACACATCTCATCAAATATATTAGCAATCAAAGTCACCAGTGAGGCTCTGATACAAGTGGTTATAGTCTAGGTTTTGAAAATTTACATAAAAGTGGTTATAGTCTAGGTTTTGAAAATTTACCCAGTTCTCTATAACCTAGGCTCTGATACCAATCTGTAACACCCTCAAAAATCGAGTTTTAGCGGAAGCATACAAGTTTTGGGTGCTACTAATCGGTATCACAAGACAAGCATAGAGTAAAAGGTTTTTCTTAAGAAAACTCATTTATTTAATAAAATCAATGTTTACAATAAAATTTAATGCGAAAATATGCCCAAAATAAATAAGCGGTCCCCAAATACAAATATCAGAGTCGTCTATGACCATGCCTTGCCATTGCCCAAGCGCCTCCAGAAGTAAACAATCACCTCAATACCTGAGAATACATGCTAAAAGTGTCAACACGAGGTTGGTGAGTTCATAGGTTTTCATAAAAGTATTGCGAGTTCAAAAGATCCTTTCCATCATTGTGGCGCCCACAATGTCGCGAAAACAAGGTTTAACTTTAAGTAAAAGAATAGAAAAGTGGACCACAAGGTTTTCAAGTGCAAAACAATTCTCATAAACAAGTCAAATATACCCGAGGCATAACCTGCCTAATTAACAGCATCAAAATATTTATCCACAAAAATAGTTCATAAACAACCACTTGGACCATATCAAAATCAAACACTACAACGAATATAGTATCACGCAAGCTTAACTATTACGCAGGTTAAGTCATGAAACCATCACTAGATAGCACGAGCCGTGACTATCTCTAAACACAATAACAATCGACATGTTATACGTCATGGCAAGTTGGTGCATCCACAAATCCAAGTAAAGTCCTTGGCAAGTTGGGCAACCAAAGTCCAGACGGGTGGCCATTCAATAGATCTATCCATAACATTCGCACCATCACGAGCCGTGATGTAACAATTCAAAACAACGCTTGGGTTTCTAACCTTAACCTAGCACGTAATAACTCATAAAAACATTTTCAGGTCCAATCCAAAATATTTCAAGCACTTGTGTCCACATAAAACATATTTAAACCATATCAAGTATTTCATCAAACCAAGTAACAATCATTTATTCAAATAAATCGAGCATTTGCATTTAATAAAAACGAGCATGTATTCTCCCCCAAAACAGTTTAAAAGCAAGTAAAAGTGGGGCCATGAACTCACCTCGATACGAAGCAACGCAAGAATCACAACTGGCACTAGTGAGCAAAGCACAGCAGTCTCACAAGAAAAGCACAACGATATCCAAAAAGAAAGCACGTCGATATCCAAAGAGTACAAGTACAAAGGTACGATATCGTCACGACCTAATAGTATACGTATCATCTCAAAATACGTCCCAAAAAGTAAAATAATATAATATCCGAAAGACAACGTGTCTTAGTTTTTGTGGAATACTCGAATCAAACGTTTCCAAAAATTCCATTATCAATATCTCAAAAAGTTTAGTTTTAATGTTTCGTGTGGTGGTAAGAAAACATAGACTCGACATACAACTCACGCCAAAAATATACTAAAATATAACTCACCCCAAGGATGTAACTCACGCCAAACTTAACTCACGCTAAGGCATAATGTATATCCCAATACATTATAAGGAGTAGTCAATAAGTATTGACCAAGACTCACGTTGAGTAAATAACGACAAGAGAAATTTTCAAGACAGTGACGACTCACAATTAATTCTAGAAAATAAGTCAATTGGTAAGTTTGGCATTTACCCCATAATCCCAAATGATTTGAAAAGCCAGTTGAGTTTATAAGAACACAAGTTAATATTTAAATTAATAAAAGATTTTGCGATTTAGTAAAATCTACTTTTCGTTCCTTGTCGGGTTTTATAACTAAAAGAGATTTAAAATAACGAGTTTAAGTTTAGTATGTTGGATGAATTTCGCCATGATGCGTCCATTCGTACAACATTTCTCCAAGTCGTCGTGACTTAAAAATAAATTTATTAATGTAATACTTCCGACAATTTAATATAAAAACAATAACAGTATTCACCGGTTATTAAACAATTTTCTTTATTGTTTTCGTTCTTGAATCAAATATATTAAATTCATAAAGAGTCTAATGTATTGTATTCATTTGAATCCAATAAATCTAATTTGTCCAACGTCCAATGTCCAATAATTATTCAAATCATCCAAATCCGATATATGTCCAAGGTGTCAAGTCACCATTTGCCAATTTAGTTCGCTATTCATTATTAATCACATCCGAAATATCAAATCCCAATTCGTATCCGAAATGTACCAAGTATCACCACTTGTCCGAACTTACCAATGTTCATAATTAAACAAGTAAACAATTTACATTAGCCAATTAATTATCTCAATACCCAAATATAAAATTTTGACACAAGCTAAATAGAATTAACTCGGAATAAAGCAATGTAATATTTGTGTCATGAGCTAAATCTAGTTAAGACAACTAACACCCCAAATTCAAGTTTTAATACTACTTCCATGTTTTTGTTAAATATTAGGTACTCAAGATTAACCAAATTCACCTTCATTTTATTTCTAATCAACAAATAACCAAACACACTCTTCGTGGGTTCCTTACCCGACCGAGGTAACCACGACAGAAACTGAAAAAGACTAAGCAACTCCAAGTCCAAACTGATTCGAAACAAACACCACATTTAATATTCGATCACCACAAGACATTAGGTTAAAACTAATCTTAAATCAAATGGATGAGTTTAGCTCGACCCGTAACATAATCGGTATCAACAAACACCTCTTTATCATTTCCAATTTCGCAACAAATGTCGCTTCACCACACGAAGCGTTTATCAAAAAGGTTTTAAAACACGTTTTTAAGTCGGTTTGACATTCCACGAAAACTCACATATCAAAATAGTAATAATATCAATAGTAACAAACCAACGAGGAGGTCTCAAACACCATCGAAACAAGAAAGTAAAGAAAGAATGAAAGGAGACGACGGGATTGGTGGTGACTACAGTAGTGGCGGTGGTGGTGTCGAGACCACCGACGGCGATGGCGTGCAACCGTCCCATAAAGCTTCAAACAACCCTATTCGTGACCATCACTCTAGCCCCATTAAACCATACAAACCCTACAACGAACCCTAAATTTGAATCTAGAAAACTAGATTTAGGGCGCGTGTGGGTGAGTTAACGCTCATGTGGTATGTAAGTAGAACCATGAGATGACGATCTATCTTTTGGGGAGGCGGTGAAATAAGGTGGGGTGGCCGGAAGTTGGCCGGAGAACGCGTAACGGCGCCGGAAAAATGATTTCCGGTGAGGTGTTATAAAAAATAAGGAGGAAACCCTAATGGGGTCTTTTATATAGGATGCAGGGACCGAAAGTGTAATTTACAAACTTGAGGGGCGATGGTGAAAGTTTAACTGCAGGGACCATAGATGTAATTTATACAATCTTTTAAGATATAGTGGTTCGGGACACATTTAGACTAGCAAACGGACTCGAAAATTACGAAACTTGCGCCATTGTTCACGAAATCATTTTTCCAATAAAAACGAGTAATGATTCGACTAATTTCTCGCAAATAGAAATAATGATCAAATTAGAATGTTTTTAACGAGGT
This sequence comes from Chrysanthemum lavandulifolium, assembly GCA_022545495.1. Taxonomy (NCBI): domain Eukaryota; kingdom Viridiplantae; phylum Streptophyta; class Magnoliopsida; order Asterales; family Asteraceae; genus Chrysanthemum; species Chrysanthemum lavandulifolium. The sequence goes on from CM040244.1 coordinate 115,381,213, forward strand.
TACAATTGTGTCGGTAAGCGTAGTGTCAAATTTTCACATTTCGAGAGATAACTTTCTCGTTTTCACGTCAATCAAACTCAGGAAAGTTCGTAAATGAAAAACAGACTTAATTCCTTGAAAAATAAATATCCGAAAATCGCGGGATGTTATAATCAAGGATTACGTTTTGAACTAATCACTTTTTCGTATACGACCACGCAGGATGCTTAGACTCAAGGAAAAGTACTTGAGAGCACTACAATTTCTTGGTGATAAACGGTGTCTTGGCAATCAAAGAAGCAGGATTGTACATATTTGTCATCAACCAAGCGAATATGTAGCCATGTCCGCGTGTTGTGCTCAAGTCATCCGGATGAGAACACAACTCAAAGACTATGGTTACGATTTGATGAATCCCGATGTCTTTGCGACAATCGGAGTGCCATTGCGATCTCATGCAACTCGATTCAAGACTCAAAATCAAAGCACATCGATCTTCGCTATCATTTCATCAAGGACCACGTGGAACACGGTAAAGTTGAATTATACTTTGTAGTGCGAATACCAATTGGCGGATCTTCTCACCAAAGCCATGCCTCCCGCTAGGTTTAATGAGTTGGTCCACGGATTGGTATGAGATGCTTGACTCAAGAGGAATTGGATGACCTCTAAAAGCAGTCTTAAAAACACATCAAACACCAAAATTATCTTTTGTAAATAAATTTCAAAAACAAAATACAAAAATATAAAACCTGATAAAACAACAAAAATATTCTTCTTATCTATTTTTCTTTCAACATGGCATGTTTATTTCTTCCGTCAATACTTTAATCTTTCAAAATTCAGTATTTTTCCGATCAAGTGTTGAGGGGGAGAAAATAAATACTTAATTGTTTCAAAATATCTGTGTACTTGCATGTTATCCTATACCGGTTGTTTCTTTTATCAATGGTGGTAAAATTTCTGGTTTTATGACACTTCTCGGACTAAAATTTATAACCTTTCATTATTTACTTAAGTCGAGGGGGAGTGTCGTCAAGTTTCTTTCTCAAAATCTTTGTTTGGTAACCAAAATGGAAGTTAAATGGCTTTGTATGAAAAAGTAAAAGGTGGAGGGACCAAAACTGTCAAAATGTTAAAATCATTTTAATAAAAACATCTCCCACCTAACATTTTCATCACATTTATTACTCATAAACCTAAACAATCCTACGCTCGAAATTCGTTCTTCAAATCTGTGTTTCTGATCATCAATTTGTAAGTTGCTTCATGATCTTAACGTGTTTACAAACATAGGTTTTGTTTTTTACACGAATCCAACGGTCAAATTTTTGTATATGATTGTTTTTGTATTCTACGCATAAGCGTATGAACTCACAATCAAGAATGGGTGTTTGTGGTTAAAAAGATTGTGTCAAAACATGTCTTTAACATCAATGATACTAATTTTATCCTCTAAGTCCACCCAGAAACACGAATTGATGGTTTTTCAAATTTAGGGTTCTTAAGTCGAATTGGGTGTTTTCAAATGTGAAGGTTTTTGGTCAAAAAGATTGTTGTGTGATGTTCATATCATGTTGAATTAATGATTTCCAGGCCCTATAACAACCCAGAAACACTAATTAAGTCAGAATTAGGAATTAGGGTTTAATGTTCTTGAGTTTGGGTATTTTTGATTCACCACGAATTGGTTGTTAAAACTTGGTTATTAGACTCTCACAACACCTAAGACCTACCGTAAAACGTTTGGTGCAAATCCTATGGTTAGAAATCATACGCGTAATTCTTAAACTCTAGGGTTTTGACCTCGCATATGACTTTCTCGCCGTAAATGTTTAACATGTTTTCATGCCATGATTTGTTGTAAAATGAATATGTCTCATTAAGATTGATGTTATGATGATTTTATTTCGGGCTTGCTACGCATAAACTCGAGAATCAAGGTGTTTGTTACTCACGCATAAGGATCACCTTACGCCGTAGAAAGTTATCGCGTAAGAGAAATTTTACGGCGAATCATACGCGTAAGGTTCTACAATGGGACTACGCGTATCCCGTGAAGGATATGCGTAAAAGTGACCTCTCACGCATAAGGTCTACTCTTACGAGTAAGCCTTACGCTGAAGGTTTTATACGCCACTGCCGTAAGCTCTCACGCATAAGGTCCCCTTTTCCCACGCGTAACATTTCTTCACGCGTAAGTAAGGATCCCACGATAAGCTTGCGTCTCGGCGTATACTTCTTCTCATTTACGCATAAGCTACTATTCCTACGCATAAGCCTTGATCAAACCTTCGTTTTGAATTGTTACGCGTGCAAACTTGTAAATAATTGAATCATGACATCACGAATCCAATAATGTCACTAATAAACTTAAACGTTTGATATGTTGTGAACTATAAGTGATAACATAAACTTTAAAACTTAAAGTTAACGAACTCACGAAACGTTTCACGACGTCATTTGACTATTGGACAATTAAGTGACTTAGGACTCGTAACAATCATTGACACTGTATATTCAATAATTAGACAATAAAACCTTCTGTTGACTAACATTATGTCTTTCGATATGTTGGTTCTTTTGGCTAATGTTATTTCGAGATCACGACATGGTGCTCAAATAAATGTGGATGCGGAAGTTCTCACAATTCTCGACATCTTCCCTAATGGCTATCCTAGAAAGATTGGAAAGAACAACCTTAGGGTTGACTTTGAACCCCTCACATGCTCGTAATCTTCTGTTTGATTGTGGATGTTATAAAGAATCATCCCTACCGAACATGCTCTCTCACTGCTACAATACCGAGATCTACATGCAACAATTACGGAATTCAATGCAAAGGATCAAGGGTCAAAGTGCGATGTTGTGACTCTCAATCACAAACAAGCCACCATCACTCATGCGGACTTACGTGTTGTTCTTCTCATTCACGAAATCGAGCCAACCGACTTCTTTGCCACACCATCGAAGAGACAGTTCTTCAATTCACGATAGATATTGGCTATGATGAAGCTTCAGAATTGCTACTAAGCACTCTCATGTGGAGCTTAAGAACATTCCTCAACCGTGGAGAACCTCTACATCATCATCACCAAATCGATCTCTAGTCGTGATAGTGGCTATGAGCATCCTAAGCTCATGGAACTACAAATTTTCGGTCATTAATCAACAAAAGGACATCGAAATCGAAGCATCATATGGGAAGACATGATGTCATTTCACAAGAAACTTGGCTCAAAGATTCCTATGTCGATACACAAAATTGTTGATCCAGAGCACTTGGACTTCATCCCGATATTCCAAAAGGCTCAATGACCCGAGATAACCATGATATGTTGGATGAACCTATCCTATCTGCGAGAATCAAGGAATCGTCAACAAAGAAAGCAGTCTTTGTGTTACCTAATCACCCTCTTGTTGTGAAATCAAGAAGCTTGAGGCGTACAAAAGGTATCGGGTAGCGATGAAGAGAATGCAAAGTTGGTCATCTCGATGAAAAGCCTTCGGAACACCTACTAGGAGAACCGTAAGAGGAAGTCTTGGAAGTGCGAGAAGCACAGAGTCGAGGAAGTATCCCAAAGGAATCCTCCAATAAAAAGGACTGTTCTGCTAAGGAAGTCATTCCCATTCCGTACCTAAATCTGAACCGCAGAGAAAGCTAATTGACGAGGACTCGGAAGTCTTGCATCGAAGAAGAGACTTTCTACTCGAAGCTGCGAAGATGAAACCACAACGGTATCTAAACCTCCAGTCCTCCGGTGAACATGGAAAAGGAAAGACTCTGTGCTTGTGCCTTATGAAGAAAGCTCGGATGAAGATGAAGAGCAAGCTGGATACTTCATTTAGGAAGAAGTTTAAAATCGTCGACACCTTCAAAAGTCAAGAATTTGCAAAAGACCAAATGGGTGGCCTCGAGGTTCAAGTGGTGCTGCCCACTCTAAACCATCTCCGATGCGGTTAATCGACCCAATAAGGGGCTGGTGCCACCAATCTTCTGCAACAACAACAACTTTTGGACGATTCTATCGATTATGAGATTGAGGAACCGAAACGAAAAGACTAAGGAAATACCTGCGATGAAACAAAGGCGATGACAAGGCCATGTCTAAGGAGGAAACTTGAACCACCTAAGGACCCTGGGTCCTCTCATGTCTCCTCCTCATGATTCATCATCTCACCTGTCACCACCACCATCTAAAAGATCAACCAAATCAACATCCAAATCGGTGAAGAAACCACCTCGATCTTGGATTTCTCATACTCATGAAAAATTGTGAAAGTCATCCAACAAGTCGGAAAGAAGGACATGCTCTCGTAAACCGAATTGGTTCTTGACCAAATCTGATGCCCATGATGAGAATGACAAGATGCAGAAAGAAAGGGAATTCGTTCAAGAGTTCATGAGAAGTCATCGTCAAGAGGAATCGAACGAAATGATCAAGGTTACACTAACAAGTACCTTACGGATATCGCTCCTAAAGTCACAAAGGAGATGTTTACCGAAAACTATATCCGAATCTTATGCGAGATAGCCAAGCAAACTATAAGATCAACACCTTTAACCGTCAAAATCAATCCATCCGATCCTATAGTTTTCTCGAATAATGAATTGGTGGCCAAGCTTGTCACACAATAGTCTAAACGATCTGGGACATTTACTTTTGATGAAGGAAAGTCTGTTTCAAGCATTGCTAGACTACCAACTCAAAGAAGCATGTAGATTCGAGCGAGAAGGCCTAAACGTCCTAGAGGCGATGATGATAAGGATCGGGATAAGAATGATGAAGCTAAGCGTCGGAAGAAGTACGGTGAATCATCTTCTATGTTACCTCCTCCCCAACGGACTCTACTCAACAAAGGTCTCCTCCCGTTCTTCTACCGATAAACCTCGAGATTCTTCGATTACCACCCGACACTCGTAAAAGCGGTGATCACTTTGAGTATACGGTGGTGATGATGAGAAGTCCGTGAGCCCCTACAACAACCACCTCTCCCAAACAAGTTCGAAACCGTAATCCTCATCTAGGCCTAAACAAAAGAAGAAGAAGGCGCCCATGGTTGATGTCATATCATGGCTAGATGACGATAAAACAAAGGAATTTGAATGGTTCTCTACACTTGTTAACTCAACTCCTACCCAAGAAGGTCAAGATCGGTGAGACGGAAATACACTGGAGCATGCTAAGATTACGCAAGAAAAGTTCCATGTGAAGAAGATGACGAAACCGAGTTGAGACGAATCAACAATGAAGCTTTTCAAGCGTGGAAAGATAGCTCGAAAGTGCCATCGAGGTCGAATATCACCTTGAAAACATTGCTCGAGCTATGTCTAACAACATGGATTGGCTCAACCGAGAAGCAAACATCGACTTCACCAAACGGGACAACCCTCCATATTACACCGACTAGTCTAAACCTCTACCAACAATTGGCCAACCAGATGAACCTAGGATTCCATTGAGATATTTCTTCAACAAAGACTTGGAATTTCTTCACGGTGGCGATGACTCAAGGAAATCGCTACATCTTTGACACTTCCATTCCCAATGACCATATACTCAAACCGCATAGCTATCGAGGAAAGAGCTAATCACTTGTTCTCCAACAACGTGGAAGCTTACGGCGAGATGCAATGTACGGATTCATCATTGGCGGAGCGTCAAGAATCTACTACAAAAGCGCCAGTTGAAGTCTCAACATGCGGTGTTCAAGACTAAGGATATCGTTGCCATCAAACACGTTGATCTTTCGACCAAATGGGACTACACCTTCTCAATAAGATTGTTGTCAAAAGGCAAGATGAGCGGGATTATGCATTCTCTGAAGTCGACTTTGAGAATTTGTCCATCAACGACATTGAAGACATGTACCTTGCCAAAGTACGTGGTCCCATGAGACAATTTTCAACCAAAGTACAACGTGAATTCATCAAGTCATTGCCCATCTTCATCGGATGCATAGTCATCAAAGAACGTGTAGAAGATCTCCAACTTGTCGTTGAATCATATCGGACTGTGTTAACTTCACTCCACCTCGCCTTGATCTTCCCGACATCAACCCTCTCACAATATACACTCATCGACAAACCATTCGGCGTCATTTACCGCAGATGAACTTCAACGAAATTGCTTAATGGCGTGTAGTGATCTTCACAAGTTTGGGGATCACACTTTGAAGATGGTTAGGGACGGATTGGCTTATAGGTTGAAGGATATCGATAAAAGATTGGGTCTCCTAAGCGATGGAATTCTCGTGATCGAAGGGATGTGAGGAGGATCATCGAATGATTGATGAAAGGTTGTTTCGAAGGATCGATTCGAGCGATGGAAAGCTTTGTTGGTGGTCGACCAGGATTAACATCACCGGCTATCAACGCCCGGTTCGTACTCCTGGCAACATCACTGGACTTCCCGGTACCCTTGAATTGTTTCTTTCATTATTACATTTGGATGTGTGATTATATATGTATGCGGCTTGTGCACACATAACGATGTACAACCCGTATTTGTCAAGAAAGGACCACGTGGTGCGCCTCGGTGCCACAATCCATACGAAGGAGCTAAAGCTTCTTATATTTGAGTAAAACCTATCAAACCTTTCATTTTTCAAGGTTTTGCTCAAAGAACAAGTACTTCCCGTAAGATTTTCAAAACCTCAACCGTTTATATCACTTGTTGAGGGGAGTATTTGAATTATAACTTTGTTCACAAATTGTTCACAAGTGGTCACTCTTCCGCAACACTCGAAATGGTCATATTTATTCTCAATGTTCAAAATAACATTTCATATGCCATTTTGAGGGAGAAAATTATGTGATAAGAAATATGTTGTGTAAATGCAAATGAATCTTTGTGTAATAGACTTAACCTACAAATTGGCGGTACTAAACTGTTAGTAACTCGAAAAGACTTGTCCGGACGGTAATAATTTCAAGCTAGTTCGCTAGTAATGTAAGCGTGTCTCGCAAAGGACTTGTCCGAGTAGAATGTACCATTCGAGAAACTCTTGGTAGACATGAACTCTGACGGGTTTGACAACCTTTCGAGGTTTGTCTATACCTTCAAGATAGTTATTAGAACTAGTTGTCACCTAAAAGCTGACAATGTAACTCTTTAACTATGCAACGTAACCGTGTCTCGCGGGGGATTGTCTATCTTGAGTTGCTCAATTCAAAATATCCGCGCTCTTTCCTCACTATGCATTTAACCATTAAAAACTCTTAAGCACATGTGAAGGGGGAGTATTTATGTAAAATCTCATCTCAACAGTGATTCTAAAATGTTTTCATTCACAAACACTTTGAGAGATTTTTCACAACAGTGGTTTTATAGGTAACATAGGTTAGTAATGGAGTTATAAGGTGACTAAGGTTAGGAATAACCGTCCTATGATCCACCAGAGCCAGAGGGATCTATCCAAGGACACCACAAATAGTTAGAATTTAGAAGTCCTTAGGTATGATTGTAAAAAGGAGAAAATGAGAATAAAAAAGAAATGCAAAGAAAAGGGTGAAAAGAAATAGCCCTCCAGTTATTCAACATAGGCGGACACGGGTTCAATTCATATACTCTTGGTTGTCACTTGATGACACCGGTATTGAAGATTAAAAGTCATCATGGACCCGATGGCGCATGCACTAAACCTTCTTAGCCACTCAAGTTTCTCTCAGCGAAGCTTGTTTCATTCTCACTGGGAACCCTCGTAAACTATTGGCTTTCTCTAGAGATCGATCGGTATTGAAAAAGGAGACCCTCTCCTATTATCCGCTCAGAAAACCAAAACGCACTATTGAGTCTAGAGCCACGAGATTCATCAATAGATCTCTTAGGAACACTTGACATTTCATCACTTGTTGATCACCAAATAAGATCATCGATGGTTCATATCGAGTCCTTCACGGATCTTAGCAATGTCGAGAACATTTATGAGAGGTTAACAATTGTGATCCTCGGTGATTGAATGGAAACTCTGCCGGGGTCAACATCAAACGCCCGACGGCAGTCACTGGTAACTCCCGTGGATTACGCTTAGTGTGTCTCAAGCGGTCTGATCGTGAGGTGACACTTGGTGTACCTCAATGACTCATCTCGAGCTGTAGATGTACTACGTACATCGCGTTATCTCACTTGTGGGACTCTAGTTCAGAAGCGGCCTTTGTGAGAATTAGAGTTGTGTTTTCACACTATGTTGTTAACACTCTCGAAGTTCAAACTTGTAAGTGCGGAATCCGCTTATTACTAACCGTTTTAAATGTTTTCTTCTTATGAAAGCTCCGGAGCGAGATGATCGTGCGATTCTTCTCATGCTCACGCCAACATCATCACTAATGGAAGTTCTATCCAAAAGCAACACAATAGTCGAATGATTCTTCGTCATCAAAGAATCTACAAAGTTAAAGACTTAAAGAACTTCATCGATCTTGAATTCCAACGTCAAAGAGCGTGTGAGCATGTTGAAGAATGACATGAAACAACCAGCATGTGAGCGCACTTGATGCGCACTACAACATACTATCACTTTCATCAAAAAGAACAATGATCAAAGAACAAAGTTAAAGATGATGTCAAAGCATAACTGTTCAAAGATAACTATCTCTACACTGGAGAGATTGTTCGAATCAAGGCAATTCTTCTCACAAGAAAGAAGAATGTCGGAAGGCGTCAAAGCTACAATTACATCAACGCCTTCACTGCTTTTTCATCACCAACACTTGAGGGGAGATTGTTGGAATCACCCTAAACCTTAATTCAAGTGTTAGTTTCTCATATGTAATAGGTAGCTTATTATGGCCTTTATGTTTGTTATTAGCCTTAAGCTTATGTAGAAGGCCCATGAGCTTAGGCCCAAGCCCATTAAGGAAAGGATGGGAACTAGGAGTGTTGCCTAGCTTCCCTCCTATAAATACTCTTGTAAACCTTCATTTGAAGGTTGGTTGTTCAAGTTATTTCTTTCACTACATACTCTACGCATAACCGTCTCTATCATATCGTGTGTGTGTATGATTCTTGTTCAATCGCCTCTCTATTTCTTTCTAGTAAGCTTGTGTTGTAAAACTAGTGACCTAACATTCTTCTACATCAACGAAGTAACCGGCATCATCCTCGAAGCCAAAGAAGAAAAGTCAACATCGGTTGTATCATGGCTAGATGAAGACGAAACTAAAGAATATGGTGGTTTTCAAAGCTTCTTGATGCAACCCTCAATTACCGGAAGGCCAAGAACCGTAGATGGTCGAACTCTGGAGCATGCCAAGTTAATTCAAGAAAAGTTTAAGGTGAAGAAGATTATGAAATCGAGTTAAGGCATCAAGAACGAAGCTATTCAGCTGCTAAAAGACGGCTCCAACGGTGCAATTGAAGTCGAATATCATCTCGACAACATAGCACGAGCCATGTCCAACAACATTGATTGGCTTAACCCTGAATCCAATATCGACTACACCGACTGGACAAAGCCACTACCCACCATTGGCCGACCTGATCAACCGAATATTCCCTACCGATACTTCTTCAACAATGACCTAGAATTTCTTCAGCACGGTAGCGATGTAAGCATGAAATACGCTACCTCACTCACCTTACCTTTCCTGGCAGCAATCTTCTCCAACAATGTGGCCATCGAGGAAGAAGCCACACATATGTTTGTTGATAATGTGGAAAAGTATGAACTCGATGCACTATATGGAATTCATCATTGGCACGAATGAAGAAGAATATACTACGAGTCGCGGTACTCAAATCGAAAAAGGAGGTGTCGGTGACCAACGGATCGTTGCCATAATGCATGTTATCCTGTCAACTACATTGGGATTACTCATTCTGAAGAAAATCGTGTCATATTTATTCTCAACTGTTCAAAATAACATTTCATATGCCATTTTGAGGGGAGAAAATTATGTGATAAGAAATATGTTGTGTAAATGCAAATGAATCTTTGTGTAATAGACTTAACTACTAATTGACGGTACTAAACTGCTCAGTAACTCGAAAAGACTTGTCTGGACGGTAATAATTTCAAGCTAGTTCGCTAGTAATGTAAGCGTGTCTCATGAAAGGACTTGTCCGAGTAGAATGTACCATTCGAGAAACTCTTGGTAGACATGAACTCGGCGGGTTTGACAACCTTTCGAGGTTTGTCTACACCTTCAAGATAGTTATTAGAACTAGTTGTCACCTAAAAGTCGACAATGTAACTCTTTAACTATGCAACGTAACGTGTCTCATGGGGATTGTCTATCTTGAGTTGATCAATTCAAAATATCCGCTCTTTCCTCACTATGCATTTAACCATTAAAACTCTTAAGCACATGTGAAGGGGAGTATTTATGTAAAATCTCATCTCAACAAATGATTCTAAAATGTTTTCATTCACAAACACTTTGAGAGATTTTTCTGTGATGGTTTTATAGGTAACATAGGTTAGTCATGGAGTTATAAGGTGACTAAGGTTAGGAATAACTGTCCTATAATCCGCTTGAGCCGGAGGGATCTATCCAAGGACACCACAAATAGTTAGAATTTAGAAGTCCTTAGGTATGATTGTAAAAGGAGAAAATGAGAATAAAAAAGAAATGCAAAGAAAAGGGTGAAAAGAAATAGCCCTCAGTTATTCAACTTAGAGGCGCATAACGGGTTCAATTCATATACTCTTGGTTGTCACTTGATGACACCGATATTGAAGATTAAAGTCGTCATGGACCCGATGGCGCATGCACTAAACCTTCTTAGCCACTCAAGTTTCTCTCAATGAAGCTTGTTTCATTCTCACGGGGAACCCTACGTAAACTATTGGCTTTCTCTTAGAGATCGCCGGTAATGAAAAAGGAGACCTCTCCTATTCTCCGCTCGGAAAACCAAACGCACTATTGAGTCTAGAGCCACGAGATTCATCAATAGATCTCTTAGGAACACTTGACATTTCATCACTTGTTGATCACCAAATAAGATCATCGATGGTTCATATCGAGTCCTTCACGGATCTTAGCAACTGTCGAGAACATTTATGAGAGGTTCACAATTGTGATCCTCGGTGATTGAATGGAAACTCTGCGGGGTCAACATCAAACAGCCACGACAAAGAAGTCACTGGTAACTCCTCGTGGATTACGCTTAGTGTGTCTCAAACGGTCTCACAATCATGAGGTGACACTTGATGTACCTCAATGACTCATCTGAATCGTAGATGTACTTGGTACATCGCGTTATCTCACTTGTGGGACTCAGTTCGAGAGCGGCCTTTGTGAGAATTAGAGTTGTGTTTTCACACTATGTCATTAACACTCTCGAAGTTCAAACTTGTAAGTGCGGAATCCGCTTATTACTAACCGTTTAAATGTTTTCTTATGGAAGCTCGAGCGAGATGATCGTGCGATTCTTCTCATGCTCACGCCAACATCATCACTAATGGAAGTTCTATCCAAAAGCAACAGCAGATCAGAATGATTCTTCGTCATCAAAGAATCTACAAAGTTAAAGACTTAAAGAACTTCATCAAGATCTTGAATTCCAACGTCAAAGAGCGTGTGAGCATGTTGAAGAATGACGTGGAGACAATGTAGCGTGAAAGGCACTTGATGCGACTACAACATACTATCACTTTCATCAAAAGAACAATGATCAAAGAACAAAGTTAAAGATGATGTCAAAGCATAAGCGTTCAAAGATAACTATCTCTCCACACCGGAGAGATTGTTCGAATCAAGGCAATTCTTCTCACAAGAAAGAAGAATGTCGGAAGACGTCAAGCTACAATTACATCAACGCTTCACTGCTTTTTCATCACCAACACTTGAGGGGAGATTGTTGGAATCACTCCTAAACCTTAATTCAAGTGTTAGTTTCTCATATGTAATAGGTAACTTATTATGGCCTTTATGTTTGTTATTAGCCTTAAGCTTATGTAGAAGGCCCATGAGCTTAGGCCCAAGCCCATTAAGGAAAGGATAGGAACTAGGAGTGTTGCCCTAGCTTCCCTCCTATAAATACTCTTGTAAACCTTCATTTGAAGGTTGGTTGTTCAAGTTATTTATTTCACTACATACTCTACGCATAACCGTCTCTATCATATCGTGTGTGTGTATGATTCTTGTTCAATCGCCTCTCTATTTCTTTCTAGTAAGCTTGTGTTGTAAAACTAGTGACCTAACATTCTTCTACATCAACGAAGTAACCAAAGATCATCCTCGAAGCCAAAGAAGAAAAAGTCAACATCGGTTGTATCATCGCTAGATGAAGACGAAACTAAAGAATATGACTGGTTTTCAAAGCTTGATTCAACCCTCAATTTAGGAAGGCCAAGAACCGTAGATGGTCGAACTCTAGAGCATGCCAAGTTAATTCAAGAAAAGTTTAAGGTGAAGAAGATGATGAAATCGAGTTAAGATGCATCAAGAACGAAGCTTTTCAGCTGCTAAAAGATAGCTCCAATAAGGCAATTGAAGTCGAATATCATCTCGACAACATAGCACGAGCCATGTCCAACAACATTGATTGGCTTAACCTCGAATCCAATATCGACTACACCGATGGACAAAGCCACTACCCACCATTGGCCGACCGATCAACCGAATATTCCCTACCGATACTTCTTCAACAATGACCTAGAATTTCTTGAGACGGTAGCGATGTAAGCATGAAATCGCTACCTCACTCACCTTCCCTTTCTCGGCAAGAATCTTCTCCAACAATGTGGCCATCGAGGAAGAAGCCACACATATGTTTGTTGATAATGTGGAAAAGTATGAACTCGATGCACTATATGGAATTCATCATTGGCACGAATGAAGAAGAATATACTGTCGCCGGTACTCAAATCGAAAAGGAGGTGTCTGGTGACCAGCGGATCGTTGCCATAATGCATGTTAGCTTTGTCAACTAAGTGGGATTACTCATTCACGAAGAAAATCGTTGTCAAACGCCAATACTAACAGAATATGACTTTTCCAAGCGGATTTTCCGAGATTGTGACTCAATGACATTGAAGATATGTATCTTGCCAAGGTACAAGGACAAATGTGACACTTCTCAACGAACATCCACTCCAATACATCAAGTCATTGCTAATATTCATTAGAAGCATAGTCATCCGTGGGCGTGTTGAAGACTTTCAACTTGCCGTGGAATCATACCAAAAATGTGTCAATCTCACCAAACCACATCTAGACCTTCCCGATATCAACCACTTGCTCGAGACACCATCCTTAAGAAACCAAAGTTCGGGGTCATTTACGCGAATGAACTTCACATAATCGCTTTATGGCGTGCAAGGAGCTTCACAATTTTGTGATCACACTTTCAAGAAGGTTCGGGACGGGTTAGCATATCGGTTAAAGGAGATTCATGAAGGCATAGGGTCGCGAAGAGGTGGAAATCTAGGGAAAGGAGGATGTGAAAGATCATCACGGGATTGATGAAAGGTTGTTTCGTCAGATCAAATAAGGACATTGGAGAGCTTCAGGTGGGTGGGCGTCCAAGCATATCTCTAATCGGCTATCAACTTCCGCACGAACTCCCGGTGTTATTGACGGACTTCACGGTAATCCTTGATTTGATTCTTTCATTAATATTTTGATGTGTTGATCTATACTTTTATCAATGGCTTATGCACACATAACGATGTACAACCCATACTTGTAATGAAAGGACCACGTAGTGCGCACGATTGCCACAATCCTATCAAAGGAGTGAAAGCTTCTTACTTTTGAGTAAAACTTATCAAAACTTTCATTTTCAAAGTTTTGCTCAAAAGAACAAGTACTTCCCTTATGATCTTCAAAACCTCAAAAGTTAATATCACTTGTTGAGGGGGAGTATTTGCTTAAAACTTTGTTCACAAATTGTTCTTCGTGGGAATCTTCCCACAAAACTCAGAATGGTCATATTCGATATCAAAATTTTGTCAAAAATAACATTTATATGCCATTTTTGAGGGGGAGAAAAATTATGTGATACAAATATGTTGTGATAATTTTGATTGAATCCTCGTGCTAAGTCTTAACCAATGAATTGACGAGCTCTTAAATGTTAGTAACTCGAAAAGACTTCTCGGGACGGTAATAATTTCAAGCTAGTTCGCTAGTGATGTAAGCGTGTCTGAAAGGACTTGTCTTAGTATAATGTACCATCCGAGAAACTCTTGGTAGACATGAACCTTGACGGTCAAACCTCCTCTCCAAGAGTGTTTAAAACTTCAAGTGACCTAGTCTTGATGTAACCGTGTCTCATGGGAATTGTCTATCTTGAGTCGATCAATTCAAAAGTGCGAGCTCTTCCTCACCGTGCGCATTTCATCAAAATACTTAAGCATGTGTGGAAGGGAGTATTTCGAAGTGCAAAACTCTCAAGGTATTATAAAATGTTTTCACTTATAAAATATCTTGAGAAATTTTTGAGAAAATGGTTTTATGGCAAACTAGGATAGTCATGGCGTTATAAGGTGACTAAGGTTAGGAATAATTGTCCTATGATCCGCTAGAGCCGGAGGGATCTACCCAAGGACACCACCAATAGTTAGAATATAGAAGTCCTTAGGTATGATTATAAAAAGGAGAAAATGAGAATCAGGGAAAGGAGTTGAAGAATTAAAAAGAAACGTAAAGAAAATGGTGAAAAGAAATAGCCCTCTAGATTATTCAACTTAGGGTAGACACGGGTTCAACCATATGCTCTTGGTTGTCACAAGAGGACACCGGTATTGAAGATCAAAGTCGTCATGGACCCAATGGCGATGCAATAATCCTTCTTAGGCAATCAAGTTTCTCTCAAAAGAAGCTTGTTTCATTCTCACAGAAACCCTACTTAAACTATCGACTTTCTCTTAGAGATTGATGGTATTAAAGAAGGAGACCCTCCCTAGTCTTCACTCGGGAAAACCAAAGCGCAATATTGAGTCTAGAGCCACAAGATTCATTAAAAGATCTCTTAGGAACACTTAACATTTAATCACTTGTCGCTCAACAATATGGGCGCAGTAATACATTCTAGAGTCCTTCACAGATCTTAGCAATCATCGAGAACATTTATGAGGGTTCACAACTTTGATCCTCGGTGATTGAATGGAAACTCCCGTGGTCAACATCAAACACCGACGGCAGTCACCGGTAACTCCTTGGGTACGCTTAGTGTGTCTCAAACGGTCTGATCGTGGGGTGATGCTTGGTGTACCTCGATGACTCACTCGAACCGTAGATATACTTGTATATCATGTTAGCCTTCTTGAGGGCATCCGGTTTTAGGAACGCCTTTGCGAGAATTAGAGATGTGTCTTCACATTATGTCGTTGACACTTTCAAAGTTCGAACTTGTAAGTCTGAAATCCGCTAAGGAGATTCCTTTCAAGAATCGAGTCCTAAATATATGGGTCATTAATTGAACTTGTTCAATGTAATGCCAATCCCTCACGGGATTTGGACCTTTGATTCGCCCGACCAAGGTGAATGGAATCAAGACATTCTTGATAGAACAATTATAGTAATCAATTCTTTATGAAAAGATTACAATGATCAATTGGTGTTCGTGATTTGTCTAGGAGATCTTTCTGGCGATGGATGCTCGCGGGAGGAAGAGATCGTGCAGACTCTCCACATGCTCATACCAACAACATCATCAAAGAAGTTCTCTCATTATCAAAGGCAACACAAAGTCAAAATGATTCTTCTTCAAATCAAAGAATCTACAAAGTTAAAAAGACTCGAGAACTACTTCGCATCTGAAATTCACTATCAATAGAAGTGTGAGCATGTTGGAGAAAGACGTGGAGACACTGGAGCAACGAAGCTGACATGATGCAGATTACCACAACATAACATCACCATATCCACACCAGAACAAAGAACAAAGATAAATGAAGACGTCAAAGCTGAAAAACTTCAAAGAAAACAAGATCCTCACACTGGGGAGATTTTTTGAATCAAGGCACTTCTTCTCACAAGAAAGAAGAATGTCAGAAGACGTCAAAGCAACTATTACATCAACACCTACAACGTTTTCACTCAAATCATTAATTACCAACACTTGGGGGAAATGGTTGGAATCACTCCTAAACTATAATTTAAGTGTTTGTAATCAAAATGTAATAGGTTGCTTAATTAGGCTTTTATGTTTGTAATTAAGGCAAGGCTTATGTAGAAAGCCCATAAGCCTTGGCCCAAACCCATAAAGAAGGAAAGGGACTTGTAGTGTTGCCTAGTCCCTTCCCTATAAATAATGTTGTAAACTCTCATTTGGGAGTTGGTTGTTCACTTTACACATTTCCTACGCCTAAAGGTTTATAGTCATTCGTGTGTTTGTGTATTGTGTGTTCATCCGATCACCTCTTATCTCATTACTTATACATTGATGCTTATGTTACAATATGGTGACCTAACATTCGTGTACAAGGCGCCTTCGGGGTCAAAGGAACTTCCTTTTCGTCGAGCAAGTTTTTCAACACCCTAGGCAATGAACCTAATTGTTGTAGTGTAGTATTGGGTAAGCCTCGGGTATTGATATCGTTCTCTAAGGGAATAGGAATGCAAGTGAGAAGTGTAATACGCTAAGGTTGAGGTTGAGGAAGATTATTTTTTATCTTTTCATATTTTTTATAAAGCTAAGGGTAAAATCTTGGAGTTTGGATTTGGGGGGTGGTACTTCTACCGATTACTCTACTATTCTAATTATCTAAAATATGGGTAGTCTATGTCTTTTTTATGTGTGCTCGTATGATGATTAAAAATGTGTCTACCTAGATACTATTACTCCCTAGCTATCTTTTATTGATGGATGAATTTTCACGTCCTTATTCTTAACGCGTTGTGTTTTCTAAGGTCGTAGGGTGAGCCTTTTTCCCTAACTCTTTGAGACTACCTTAAGGTTATTGCCTACGAAATTCTCTATGATTCATAAGCTAACTTTAAGGGTTATCTATGGATATTTAGACTACAAAGCCGCTAAGTGATTCATAAACTAAGGTTTACAAAGATTACTCAAGCATTTAAACACAACGATGGTCTAATCGCACTCCTAAGCCAATTACAATTAAGATAAGAGACAACATATCAATAATCAATAACTAGGTTTCATAGATGTAAGCAAACACACAAGAAATTTAGCCGGACATGTTAAACACGCAAGCATATACACATTCAATGGAAGACATAATGAAATCAATGAAGTAAAACACTTATCTTGATGTAAAATAGGGTTTAAGAACCCTAAGATATTGTCCAAGTCGGACTACAAACGTTTATGGTTTTACTCACAAGTCTACCTCCTAAAATTTCGAAAATTTGATTTCTATATATAATTTTACACTTACGACGGCCTTGCCTTATAGGTGGGATGCCGTCGGATCGCCATCATTAGGGTTGTCCTCTTGGCCAAGTAATCGTTGGGATGGCATCACGTTGTAGTTGTGGCGTCGTCGGGCAGATGACGCCGATAAATCGATTCTAGATCTAGGCCGTCTGAGATGAAAAGTCTTCGTGACGCCGTCAGGTGTATTTTAGCAAAAAGTCTACTAAGCCGTCAGAGATTTTAATTCATATAAAGGGACTACCGATAACGCCTACACGCCGTTCGGGTCAAAGGAACTTCCTTTTCGTCGAGCAAGTTTTTCAACAACCTAGGCGATGAACCTAATCGTTGTAGTGTAGTATTAGGGTAAGCCACGGAATTGATATCGTTCTCAGGGAATAGGAATGCTAAGTTACTACGCTAAGGTTGGGGTTGAGGAAGATTTTTTTATCTTTTTAGGAAATAGAAACGTCTGAATCTCGGGGTATTGGATTTGGGGTTGGTATTTCTACCGATTACTCTATTCGTCTAATTATTTAATCTAAGGTGTATGTAGTCTATGTCTAATTATTGTGTGCTCGTATGATGATTTAAAGATATGTTTACTTAGGTTTTATTACTCCTTAATTATCTCCTCGTTGATGGTTGAATTGTCACGCCCTTATTCTTAATCGCGTTGTGTGTCTAAGGTCGTAGGGTATGCGTTTATCCTAACTCTTTGAAACAACCAAAGGTTATTGCCTACAAAATCTCTAGGATTTATAAACTTAACACTAAGGTACTCTTCTGGATGGTTTAGCCTACAATGACTCTAAGTACTATAAGCTAAGGTTCTCAAAGATTAATCAAGCATTAACTACACAACGGATGACCTATCGCAATACTAGATCATTAACAATTAAGATAAGAGACAACCAATCAATATTCATTAATTAAGTTTCATATTCCCTAAGCAAACACACAAGTAAATTAGCCGGACATGGGAAACATGCAAGCATACACACAATTAATGGAAGACATAATTAAATTAATGAAGTAAAACACTTATCTTGATGTAAGATAGGGTATGGAACCCTAAAATCTTGTACAAGATGTACCTTGGTTCGGTTTAGGTTTTACCCAAAAGACTACACACCGAAAACTAAAAATTCGGATTATATATACAAGATTACACATGCGACGGCGCCACACTTTGATTTGTGACGCCGTCGGGTCGTTGTTATTAGGGTTTCGTCTTGGCCACGTTTGTCTTGCGACGCCACCTTATGCTTGTGACGCCGTCCCTTCGATCTCGACGTCTTCGATCAAATCTAGGTCGCCCGAGTTGCGACGCCTACTCTTTTAAAACCAAGCCGTCACTTATAAATGAGCAATTTAGCTCTCGAGTCACAAAAAGTTGTCCAACGGCGTCACTAGTTGTTCCGACGCCGTCACTTGTAACCGACGCCGCCTCCTTGGGCCCGTGAGCTCGAGTGTCTCGATTCTTGACTTTGGCCATTTTCTTTGTATATTCGCGCCTTTTCGTCCAAATAAGTGTCATTCCAGCATTTTGCCTTCAAGATACCTAAAAGTGAAAAGGAACGATATTAAGTAATAACGGATACAAAAGTGATCAAATAAGGGCTTAAACGACCCTCAAAAGGTACATTTTAAAACCTTATCAAATATCCCTACACTTGGTATTTGCTTGTCCTCAAGCAAATGTGCTTTTAGCCAATCAATTTATAAGTTAGAGGTCATGAAGCATTAGTTTAGAATGATTCACAACACATACAAGCCCCGCAAAAGTCATAACAAGCACGGAAATTACATAATAGCACCTCACATGGGATGTTTGGATACTCACATCTCTCGGGTGTATATGAAATATAACAAGTTGGAAATGGAAGATAAACACTCATTAACCGGTCCTAGTACATAGATTACCATAGGCTTGAGACTAGATCAAACCTCCATCGCTTTGGTATAAGCACCTAGGAAAGACTATCCAAGAGGTCTTTTAAAGGGTTGTAATGATAGGCTTACGGTAGGGAAACAAAGGGTTTGGTGGGATAGGCTATTTAGTGGTGGCAAGTCAAAAATCTTTATGTTACAAGCATGCGAAGAATGGCGTTGCTAAGCCAAGACTCGACACTCTAAACTCTAGATAACTGAAACAAACAAACATAAATTAAATGATATATGTAGGATGGTAGCCCGTATGTTTGTGTTTTTTTTTGTCTTTTTTGGTTTTTTCATACACTTTACTCTACCATCCTCTACGATAACATCAATATGATAGGGATTTATAGGCACATCCTACACTTGAGTTTTATTACTCTAACACTAAATATGACCCGAATTGAAAAGATCAAAACACTTGGAGTACATTATTATGCAAATAAAGGAATTTGAATTTAACGTTCCTTCCGTCATCTCATAAATTTTAACTTTTCCCATGAGTCCCAATCATCCCAAAAGCTGTGTACAAAGGATATGACTCGACTTAGCAACTTATGCAAGCAACTAGATAATTGAACTAAGGGTTTAGTGTGATAACAATAATGCACTAAAAGTGAGTGCATACAAGGTAGGCTAAGGCGATTTGGGTGTACATTTGGGGTGGGGTGTAAACAATGCTCTTCATTGATATTCGGAAAACCGAAACATCACGAGAACCGCAAAAGGATTGGCTCGAGGGGTTAACTAGGGTATCATGTACTAAAGATGAGTACAACGCAAAGGTGTGGGGAATTACTCAACCGATGTGGAAGAAGTAATTATATTACAGGTATCAAACAAGGGTTATCCTAATGCCTCTTATCATTTAGTTATTCCTAACTACACAAGTGTAGTCTTACTAGCGATCTCGGAATGCATCACAAAACAAGTTCTAGAATCTATTATACTACCGGTTCACACTCTAAGCATTAAAGATGAATGTTTTAATTCCTACTAATCTAAGGGCGATCCTTACATTTTGGGTGGAATTTAAGTGGTAAAGGGTTTTTGTGCTAGTCATGCAATTTCCTATCCATGAGACGCTTTATTAAGACTAATGGCCAACTCCTATATGTCATGAAAAATTGAAAATTTGGTGCCAAAATTACCCTAACCGACATTTTCTCATGGTTTATTACGTAAATGCAATTTGACAAAGCAAATAATCAAGGATAAGCATAGTTTCAAAGTTCCCATTTTATTTTCACTCCCTACACTTAAACTGAACATTGTCCCCAATGTTCCCCAAAAGTATCAAAGTTATGATAATGGAAGGTAATAAAAGATGAAAGAAACTAATACTCCCCTGATTAGCTCGGTAGGATCCGTGTAAAGTGGTGGTTACATATTTCTTCAAGAAGAAAGTTTGCGTGAAAAGCTCCTTCTCATCTTATGTATCTTCTTCTTGGTAAATTAAACCAGCACACTTGAAGAAAATAAACGAAACCTTCGCGAAAAATCGCGGTAATAATATATATAGGACTCTACTAAACTAGGATATAATGCTTGTGGAATGGATGTTTATAGAATTTCGAAAAATTAAGACACCGAAAATTCCAAAATTTATAAGTAGCTCGAAAATGAGAAAAAGTAATCATTGTTTCGATCCTTCCCGACGCCATCAAAGTTATCTTGACAAAACCGGTCACGATTTTCCGGAAAAATTCGAAAGTTTACATCTTTAGAATCTTGAAAATTTCTGCAAAACATCCATTATGACTCGATACAAGCATTTGATTCGAACAACACACATGTATATCTTTTAATTAATTGTAATTCTCATGTTTACGTTTCTTTTGAAAACGTGTGTAATCCTCCCTACACTTATCCCTTATGTAAAATACCTTTATATGTGATTAAGACGAGGTTAAAGACAAAATAAAGCATTTTTACAAATTTAAACATGAGAATAAACAATCAATAAAAGAGACACGACACAAACAAGCAAACAATTAAGCATGGGTTGCCTCCCACGAAGCACTTTTCTTTATTTATGAGTCTTGTAGCTAGACTCAAGTCGCACCCTACGTGACTTCGTTACCATCACCTTCTTCCTCATGACGATCTCTAGTGGGTGATTCCATGTTGTAGAAGTGCCCAATGATGCACCTTTCTAAGAGTTCATCCTCTCCCACTCAGCTCTATATTCCGGTCCTAAGTTCAAGCAATCCTTATAGAAACCGAAAATCTTGGCCATAACATAATCCACTCCTTTCTCCTTATCCTTCTCATTCCTATAGTAGACCGATAGTTTAAGTTCCTTTTCATCATTGGAGTGATGAAAATTTCTCAATCTTAAACGGCATTTGGTAGGCTACATCATCGATCTCATCCTTGAATCACACTATTCCTAACAAGGGATCATAAGTCATCCCGGTGCTTTCTATGAAAGGTTTCCCTAGAATAACGTGGGACAAGCTAGGATTTATGGTCATACTAATATCATTCACTATTATGAAATCTGTAGGAAACATGAAACTACCTACATAAATGGGCAATCCCTTAACTCTACCAAGAAAATTGCAACTAACCTTAGGATTATCGAGATCTTGCCTAGTTGGGATAGGCTTCTTCATTCCCCAATTATAGTACGTGCTAGTCATTATGGTTATTGGGGACATGCGGTTAATGTAGGCCTTGGCCACGAAAAGGTGTCCTATGTAACATGGTATGTTAAGATTCCAAGGGTTCCAAACTTGATCCTAGGGCTTCTCCTAACATACATGTGACGGAGGTCACGCACTAAGTGAGGGTGGCGAGATAGTTCTTCTTTCGTAGGAAACTTATTGAAATAGTCATTGTCTACTTCATCTACTTCCTGTTGTTTCATTCCTCGGTGTTTCACTAACCTCAAGTATCGTTTCAAGGTTAAGCCGTCATTTGTTCTATCGGGTTTCACTAAGATGATGGTATTGACGAATTGAGCGTGCTTAGCTAGCTAACTTGGGTCCTTAATCTCTACATCGGAAGTTTCGGAGTTGAGATAGCATTAAACTTCCTATCACTATTGGTCATGGCTTTCAAGAGGTTATCTATCTTCATATCCATCTTGGCTTATTGTTGTTTAAAACGGCACGAGAGCTTAGCTATTTGAGCTACTTGGGATGCGACTAGGTGTTGCAACATCCCTCAATGTTTTGTTGGTTAGGGCCGTGAGATGGGGGCCATGAGAAATCATTGGATGTGAATTCGTGGTTTGCCCTAATAAAATTGGGCCACCCTTCCATGCTTCTCGGGCGTCATTAAAAGTCCTAGGTTCGGGTGTTGTAGGAATCTTCCTCCGTTCCATTAGTACGCGAGGTGCGTAGTCAACGGAAGCTTGTTCGGGGAATCTGGTGAAAGTCGCGTGTTATGAGGATCACTACACGGCTCATACGAGGAAGAAACTTTGTTCACATGGCGTGAAGACTTAGGATTTTCGTAGGAGCTCATTAGGAATTTAACTTGATCTTCAAGCTCGAGCATCCTACGGTCGGAAGATTGTGAGTTAATGGGAGGCAAGGAGATTGCCTTAACAGTTTTGGGCAACTCACGGGGGTCATTCCAACTTTCGTTGTCATAGAGAGCAAGGTCCTCTATTATACCCCATGATTCTTCCGCGGTGAGATCACTAAGTTTTCCACTGGGCGCTTGGTCAATGGATCGCTTGGTGGGTAAGTTGACATGATAATATAAGAGTTGGACTTGAAGCCAAAGATCAATGTCGTGATGAGGGACTTTATGGAGTAAGTCCTTGAATCGAGTTCATGCTTCGTAGATAGATTCACTTTGACGTTGTTGGAACATCAAGATATCATTCCTAAGCTTAATGGTTCTCCTCGGTGGGAAAAATTGAGCCGAGCGAGAGGTGAGATCATCCCAACTTGAGATGGGCCGACGGAAGTCACTCAAGCCAATTACTAGCTTGGTCCCGTAGAGAGAATTGGAAGAGACGCAGACGCGTGGTCTCCCGAGTAGTAGCATCAAGGTCGATGGAATCAACAATTTTAAGGAAATCCTTAAGATACTGATTAGGATCTTCGGAACGAAGTCCATGGAATGCACATCCGTTTTGCACCAACCGAATGGTGTCGGATCGTAGGGCCGTAGTTTAGTCTTGGTCAGGAAGCTCAATGGTGTTCCTATAGCCTAGGTGGCTTGGTCTCGAGTATTCACCAAGAGTACGGCCTCTTGGCGGGTCATTTGGTGGTAGGTTGATGAATGGTGGTTGGTTATCACCTTCCACGATGAAAAGTGATGGGGTTACGAACAAAGGTCACGAAGAAGGGGATATACTATGAGAAATCTAAAATTGGGAAAAAGCTACTTGATAGGAATCAAGCAAGGAAACCTAACGAGGTGGACTCTAACTAGCTATTCTATTCCCCAGCCGCGCCTAAAACTTGATAACGCTACACGCCGCGTTCAGTGGTCAAAGGAACTTCCTTTTCGTCGAGCAAGTTTTTCAACACCTAGGCAATGAACCTAATCGTTGTAGTGTAGTATTAGGGTAAGCCACGGAATTGATATCGTTCTCTATGGGAATAGGAATGCTAGTGAGAAGTTACTACACTAAGGTTGGGGTTGAGGAAGATTATTTTTTTATCTTTTATGTTTTTAGGAAATGGAAGGCAACGAATCTCGGGTATTGGATTTGGGGTTGGTATTTCTATCGATTACTCTATTCGTCTAATTATCTAATCTAAGGTGTATGTAGTCTATGTCTAATTATTGTGTGATCGTATGATGATTTAAAGATGTGTTTACTTAGGTTTTATTACTCCTTAATTATCTCCTTGTTAGGAATTAGAAATTCCATGGTGAAGTGTCGGTCACCCCAACTATAGTCTAGCACAAGTTAGCTCGTAGACATATCGTTATTTACTGTTTATTAGCTTAGTTATTAGCTTAGTGCAACACCGTGGAGGAAGGACGAGTCTTTACCCACTATATGCCTGATCCACAGTCTGAAGGAGGACGTTAGTATGTAACTATAAATACCCTCTACCTCCCAAGGTAGAGGGTCGACCTTCATTCTAATCTAACCTTTCTCTTTGTTTACTTTCTCTCTAGAAAGGCTCCCATTCTACTTTCTCTCTCTAAACTCTTAAACTATACGCCATATTTGTGATTGATTGAGTGTTTGTGAAATCCAATGTGTAACAATTGGTATCAGAGCCAAGGTTTGATCATA
The DNA here is from genome assembly GCA_022545495.1 of Chrysanthemum lavandulifolium. NCBI lineage: Eukaryota > Viridiplantae > Streptophyta > Magnoliopsida > Asterales > Asteraceae > Chrysanthemum > Chrysanthemum lavandulifolium. Next base: position 115,405,618 of record CM040244.1, read on the forward strand.
TCTCTTACATATCCTTGGATTTCTAGTGGTTTTATATGGTTTTTTGATTTGAAAAAAGTTTAGTGGTTTTTGCATCATTTGAATCATTTCTTGTGTTAAAGTTTAAATTTTGAGTGTACTTTTGTGTTTAGAATCATTGTAAGTGCTTGGATTTTGATTTGGAAAGCTTGATTCACTGTGGTTGGGCTTGTTTTGGATTGAAAAGGGTTGTGTTTAAGTTTTTTCTACCTAGCGACTTGAGTCTCGGAGTATTTTTCTTCGTAGCGACTTGCTTTGTAAGTTTGCAGCGACTTGTAGTTGAAGTGGTAGCGACTTGAGGCCTAGCGACTTGTCTATTGAGACAAGACGACAAATAGTACAAAGTAGTGGAGGTTCCACTTCGGCTAGCGACTTGGTTGACGTAGCGACTTGTCTTTATTATTTCTAGCGACTTGTCTTTATTGTGACTAGCGAGTTACTCTTTCGCGACTTGGTCTCTTAGTGAGTTGTTCCTTAGCAACTTGTCAACTTAGCGAGTTGTTCTTTAGCGACTTGTCAACTTAGCGAGTTGTTGTTGTAGCGACTTGTGTCTAGCGACTTGTTTCATAGCGACTTGTGCTTTTAGCGAGTTGTTACTAGCGACTTGTTGACTTTTCCCGACAAAACTTCAAACGGCCATAACTTTTGAACCGTAACTCCGGTTTCAGCATTCTACCCATCAAAACGACCGTGAGAATGAGGATAATGGAAGCACGAATGAACATGGGTCATCCTTCAAGGCCTAAATCCGCTCCGAAGAAGTTTTTGAGGTTTTTATGTTTTTACCTAAATTTCTCCATAAAAGCAGTATAAACCAATCCAAATCTCAACCAAACAACATCTATGCTAATCCTACAAACAATCATATGCCCTAACACTCAATTGTCTATCATCGTGTCGATCCATCAGTCATCTTAACACATTCCATTGGTCATTGCTTAACGGTTTGGTCTTGATTTTAGTAAAATCCCACAAAGATTCTATTTCGGTTTAAATCACGGACTTGTAAAATCCGTGTATACATCAACATCATGTCTTACACTCCTCGATTCGATGATTTGAAGTACTCAAACCGTATGATGCAATAGAAAACCATGATAATATTAGCTATACTGAACGGTTACAGATGATGGAATTAATCAATGAGGATGTGAAATCTCGTGTTACGAATCTAAAGAGATAGAATTGCACCGTTTAGGCTAAAAATGCCATGCTAAAGGAAAGTAACATTGAACCTTATCGCCACTTCACTCTCACCTCATCTGACTTTTGTCCACAATTATGGATCGAACATGTAGTGCCATCTTCCGTCGATTTACCTATCTCGACTAGAAACTTGTTGTTGAACTTAGAACAATTGGAACAACAACTTGATAAGGAAAAGTTTCAAAAGGATAGTTCGGTCGCACTACAAGTGATCCACAACCAATTTCGATCATCCATCGCTGGGGAATTTACATCGATTATGATCAAGACATGGTGAAATGTCTTTCAAGAAACACATGGAATGGAAATTGGCGTGTTCATAGAGACACTTATCCATCTCATTGACAAACCGAGAAGTATATTGAGGAAGTTACTCAAAAGATAAAATAATAGATGAGATTCGGTGCAATTGATGTAAAGTTGTGATGAGTTGGGTAATGTATCGGTTGAAGAATCGGGTGTTCTTGAATGCGTAATAATGTAAACAACAAAGAATGATGCAACAAATTGTTCAAGAACTCATGTTACACATAATGTGGATGCAGATATCGACGATAAATTAACAGTGTCATGTGATGAGCTACCTTAATCTGCTCAACATAGTACATCCGCTAATGTACCTAAACATACCGATCTTAATGCCGAACATGATTCGATATATGTTCCTTGGTTGAGGTCGAGTCTAATAATTTCAAAACATATGATATGGTTGATAAAAGGCTTTTGATGAACTTTCAAAGAAATTCTCAAAACTTGAAAACATTGCATTTCACTTGAAATTGCGTCTGAGTAAAGAAGAAAGTTTTCAACTTAACAAACCATGTAAAAATACGACCTTCACGAATTCGTGAACTTTTGAAATTAACACTTTGAAAGCTCAACTTCAAGACAAAAACTCAACTATCAACAATTTGAAGAAACATATTTCTGATATGCATGTGAAAAGTAATTTGGTTACAAGTAACTCTGATGTTAATGCTATTGATGATATTCAAATGAGAAATGATGAATTAGCGGTTTGTGTGGCCAAATTACTAAAGGAAAATGAGTCTTTGAGAAAGCATCACATAGAACCAAGAGACTCACAAAGAAGCTAGAACTAAGTCAATGGAACAAACAAACTCTTTGATAGCAAAATTGATGAGCTCAATGCTCAACTTCAGGAAAGAGTTTCGCCATTGTTGCCTTAAAGAATGAGCTTAGAAAACCATAAGGAAAAGAGTGAACACTAAGTTTACAAAACCATCAACCTTGGGAGGCCGTTTCTCATCCCACTAGAGACCGGTCCGTTGTTAGGCGCTCTTCGCGATTTATATCCGAAAGAACAAAATCTTTAAAGAAAAGGTTTGCCTCCCAAGTTGATGAGATACAAGTTTTGTCAAAACCAATCACTTTACCTAAGTTACCTAGGAATAATGCTTCTAACTCTGTTAACCCTCAACATGTTGCTACTTCTACTCCCAGCACCTCTAGGATTAGTTCGAAATCAGTTTCAAAACCATGCATTAATACCCAGAATTCATATGATATGAATGACTTGTGGAAGAACTATTATCTAGAAGAAGCTAGGAAAAAGGCACAAATTCGAAAAGACGGAATTTTAGGTGCAAGACCTAGGGTGATGAATTCTACAAGATTTCAAGGCACTCAAAAGACTAGGGGTTGGCTTGCATCTAAGAGTAGTTATATGAAGAAGTAAACTAAGCATGTAGAAATTGAAACTAGAAATTCTAAGTCTTTTCCGAATAAGAAACATTTTCCTAATTCACATGCTAAGGTACAATCCACTAAGACTACTAACGTGACTAAGGTTCAATATGATATGAAGCTAAACAAACCGAAAACTTTGCCTAGATGGATACCAACTGCTAAATCTTTGGAAACTAGGAATAAGGATAAGTCTTCCACTATGCATGAAGCTTAACAATCCTAGACCTTACCATAAGTGGATACCGTCGGTAGAATGTTTAAGTATGTTGGACTTAAGTGGATTCCTTCCGAAAGCTATTTCTTGATGGAAAAATCAAGGTTGACCGTGAAACCCCAAAGGATTTGGATACTAATGTCACTAACCAATATATATGCAATCAAGTTTGTAATGTTAGTGCGGTATTCCTTACTCACCGCAGATACTTCAATCATTCACTACATGGATGGCTTAAAGTATGGATAACAAATGGATTGATATCTCATAACTCACGGGTTCAAGTTACTCAACCTTGATATTCAATGCAATGACATTTGTTCACATCGATTCAGCCTCGTACTTCAACATTATGGTGTCTCAGATAACACTTCAGCCCCGTTCCTCAAAGAAAAGAAAGGTACGCTTCAAAGGCGCTTTATCTTCAAAGATAAGAGAAATATTCATATTTATGACCATTCTCATCGACATTCTTCATCAACAAGCTTCATGTTTCTCCCATGCTCATTCGGTCATCAAGTGGATCTACGTTCATTGGTGTATATTCTTATTCACTTGTTAAATCAAAATGGCAACCGGATGCAATTTTGAGGGGAGAAGAGTGAATATACCAAATGATGATGGATGTTTGAATAATGGTCATACGACTTAATGTTTGATGACTCTCCTCCAACGCCTAATGTTTCACTCACTAAGGTTAAATGGGATTTATTGTTTGGGATTCATTGTTTCAAGATATGTTTGATGAGTATTTCCAACCGCTAGCGAATGTTGATCATCTAAGAAGTACAACTCGGACTACTCAAGAAACCCAATCTCTAGTTATTCCTCAAGGTGTTGATAATGACTATCATAATATTGCGCTTGCACTCATGAATAATGATCCGCTCTTTAGTATTCCTTTGCCAAATCTTCACGGATTATTGTTCCTCTCAAGCGCACGCTTATAAATCAACCACATGAACTTCAATGACTACCTCATCTCGCCGAAGTTATTGGTGAATCTTCCATTAATCTCTACATGTATACTTTTAGGAAGATTGCATTGATGTTGAGGAATCATTTGTTCCGTTCATTCGATGGGTCAATGTACATCCGATTGTAAGTTTATTCACGTGTTGGGCATTTGACACAAGTTGATTACTTGATTTAATCATTTATCAATAATTTGAGATTGAAGTTGACTTCACAAAGGCAAGTTCTTATTTGATAACTTGCTCGGGCTTAAGAATCGAGTTGACGACTTGGTTTATCTAGTTACCAGATCGGGGTAGATGGTTGAAGACTGCTTAACTATCACTATTAGGAGTTACGTTGTTTTACTCAGTGTCACACGCAGATGATGTAGGATCGTGAATATTATGTTGTTTGATGATTCAGGTGGTCTAGGACAATGATTAAATAAGAAAGCCATTAGAGAGATGAAGAGAGTAGAGAGGAGGTTTCTTGAAAGAGAGTTGCTTTAAAAAATGAAAGGTTAGATTCAAAGAAGCCACACCCCTTCCATCAATGGAAGGGGTATATATAGTTACAGACAACACGACCTCCTGACGGCCTGTGGATCAGGTATACATTGGGTAAAGACCCGTCCTTCCTCCACGGTGTTACACTAAACTAATCTACGCTACTAACTAACTAATAAACTAATAAATAACGTAAATAATGACAAGTCTACGAGCTAACATATGCTAGACTATAATTGGGGTGACCGACACTTTAACATGGAATTTTCTAATTCCTAACAATCTCCCCCTAAGGGAGGTCACCCCATGAAATACATTTTGCATCCTAGCATTCTATCTTTGACTTTAGTTCTGAGCTCGTAGACTTTAATTCTTCAAGTTCCGCAATCTTTGTGCTTTAGTAGCAATTCTTCAAAGTCCGCATTGATTTGTACTTTTAGTGGACGCCTTTAACCGATCCACATCTTTGATGATCTTTGAGCTTTCATTGAGATCTTCACCACGAATTACCGGATCACCCTTTGTTGTGTTGCCATCATGTGATGTTGTCACTTTTGACCGACATGCTCACACTTTCGGATCATGACATCTTTCCATCATAGTAGCGAGCTTTATCGTTCATGATATTTGGCAAAGAACAGTAGCGTAAGCATAGTATAAAAATATCGTAACCGTGTTATGTAGATATGCACCGTCATGATTTCTTCAATTAAGTGTGGATCTTTGTGAGCATGCGGCTTTGGATTGACTCCTCAATTTTGATCACCGCAACCGTCCAAATGTACCGTAAACAATAGTTAGCAATAAAACACACAAAGTGTCTTTGATCACTTTCGTTGAATTGAGGTACGCCCACGGTTCCTCGCTGATCAAGACAAGTCTTTGCTGTGATCGTAGAATTCAAGAATCTCCTTGACAGGTTTCGCAATGCTCTAGCCGCCTTAAACCGAAAGTTGTCGAGAAACCACTTCCCCCAAGTAGACGAATTGATGCAGTTAGTTTCTTAGACTAGAGCTCATGAACCCGAATACACAAACCCGAAGACAAAGAAACTTATACCATCGAAGTAGCAGATTAAGTCCAATAGCTAAAGAATAACACCGATGTATACTTTTCTCTCCCCTAGAGGAAAGTGTATGAAGCTCAATAACCCTAAGTACCTGAATGCCCAAGGAGAGAATAACCGATAACATTGAAGAAGCAGTCGAATCATCGATTATCTCTCGGATGACAATCTGCGGATGTCCACTCCAAATAAGTGATTATATCTCAATCACCGATTAAGCCTCAAGTGAAGCAACCGAGCATCCCCAATGTACACAATCTCTCCCTAGATGATTATGATAACATCAAAATCATCCCACACTTATGTACCTCATTTATCTTCGTAAACTTTCTATTACATCACTTCCCCACATAGTTGGAATAATAACACTAAACGCCTTGATGAGTAAAACCTTGAGTTTTTTGCGGTCATGACATTCGTCTTCCGGATATCTTCAATCACTTAGAAGAATTAAGTTCATCAAGTTTACTCGCCATGAGTCAAACTTGAGTTTCTCTCAGTAATAACATTTGTCTTCCGGATATCTTCAATTACTTAGAAGTATTAAGTTCATCAAGTTTACTCGTTTAGGTGCTTGTCTCCTTCCCCTTGCCGGTTTTGACACTTGGAATCAAGAAACATTATAAGCCCAAATACTTGAAATCTGTTGAGAAGATCGCTTGAAGTCTTTGTGAGAATCAACATGTTGAATAATGTGAGCAAGTCTAATTGGGGATTAAATTAGACATATCACTCTCCCCAATTAGTGCCTCCCCGAACCGACAACTGCTTGATAAATGCCCAAATTAAAAGAATTCTTTGGATAATCAAATGCAACTCGTCTTTAGTCTTCTAACATGCGACATAAAATGTAGAACCGATCGTAGACTCGACCTTCTTCAAGATTGTTCGGTTGGGGATTAGATAGTTAACATCTTAAACTCACACCAAAAGCATCCCACCAAAAGCATCCCAATTAACTTTACATCTTGCAATCCCTTAATCAAATCCTCCCAATCAAACAAGAACGAAAGATGTTCATCAAGGAAATCAAGAATCAAAGCCGCAACAAACACACAAGATGGTAACACCAAACTACCAATCACATCAAACAAGAACAGAGAGATTGTTCGGAATCATCATGTTGATGTGCACGGAAGCATTAACGGAAGCACTTGTCGTTAAACTTATCAACCAGATGAAGATGTCAACCAACGACTCTCGGAAGAAACTCCATGTAAAGATGACCCGAGAAGTAGAAGCTCGGTTCTTACATGAGTTTGGAGCCGTTTGACCATTTATTCTCATATAATAATCAACCATGCAGTAATTTCACACTTCTTCTCCCCCTCAAGAATTGCATACAGAGTTGCCATTCTTGATTGAATAAGTGAATATCATCCAAATGTTCTATTTACACTTCTCCCCCGCAAAATAAGCACATGATGTCGCCATCTTCATTATATTGAGCAAGTGGAATAAGAGAACAATCAATAGTAGCCCGGTTCACTTGATGACTAAAGCGCATGGAAAAAGTATGAGGCATGTTGATAAGAATGGTCATAATAAGAAGATTTCTCTTCTTCTGAAGATAAAGCGCACTGAAGCGTACACTTTTCTTTTCTTTAGAGTACGAGGCATGAACTGATGTATTCATACGTCATTATCTCTCTCTTTTCATCTATGCTTGGCAAACTTATAATCAACTCCATTATCATTCAGTAGGCTCTTTGTAGTGACAGCTGATGGAGAAAACCCAATATGATGAATTTGACCATGAAGTAAACTAACCCGAACTCGTGACTTAAACTTGCACATATGTAACAAAGAGCGGTGCCGAGACTTCATCCTCCATTGAATCTCTAAGTACTCTATACTCTTCAACCAACCAACAATCAAGTATTAGACGACATCACCTCTTGAGAATCCACAATTAAATGTGACATCGAGCACTACAACGAACTCCTTAAAGTGATAGTTATTTTGTGGTGATAAGAGCCCAATTCCCCAAGTGGTAAAAAGGAAAAGTCACCCAACAATAACTAGATTTCCAAGTCTTCGTATTTGAAAACACTGAACAAGGATCATGAAGAATCTTCATCCAACCATCCCCGATACCTTCGGATACTAAGTACACTCGCCCATGATATTTCACTTCAACCTCAAATAAATAATAGTGAATTAACCCGTTGTCACATCTTCGGTTAAAAGCTCAAATCTAGCCTCCTTTGACGCTTTAAGTGAACTATGATAATGGTTTTCATCCCACCATGGTAAAAGCACATAACCCCATAAAACCTTGTAATAACCAAACCGCCATGAAGAAAATCCAAACACACATCCAATTCATGAAGTACACTTTTATCCCTTCTCAAGTAGAAATTGTAGCACCAAAGATCCGATAAGACCTCGAAATACACTTTCCTTTCTCCGGATGGTTCCATCATCATGGGATTTTACAATTCTATAGTTTAAACCGAGAAATAGTTTCTTTCGCGGGATTTTACAAAACCAAGAATAAACCGAGAGATATAGCCGGAAATGCACTTTACTTACACTAGGATGATTCCATTGTCACGGGATTTTACAAGTCTATGATTTAAACCGAGAAATAGATTCTTTCACGGGATTATACAAAATCAAGACAAAACCGTAAACAATTTTAGCTTGAATGTGTTATGACACCTTTGGTTTCGTGAATATCATTTTAGGGGAACATGCAATGTTCATCAACGGTTCATAATCCGGCTTCAATGATATCATCAACAATTCTTTACCCAAATATAGACAACTTCACAAACCACACTAAGTCGAGTAGTAAATACTACTTCCCCGAGGTTGACCGTAAACCATCAAAGTACACGTTTCTCCCCAAGATGGTTTCGAACTTTCGGAAGCATCATTAACTTGTACGACCATTTGCACGAAAAGTTCTTGTCATAAGCAAGCATCTTGAAAGATCATGACTGACGTTGAAGATTCTTGAAAGATTTTGCTTAGACTGTGAAGTATTATTGACATTCACTGGCGTCAAATATATCATGAGAATTGTTGATCACATCACAACCAATCAATCCATTGGTACACACATCATTCACGTATTCTGACGGCTATTGCAGTGACAACATGGTGAAGTAAACCCGATATGCCAACTTGAACATGAAGTAAGATTCCCCAGATTTGTTACTTAAACTTGTGCTGATCCTCGTGAAAAAGAAACGGTGTAACCAATGTACATAACCTCTTGACGTATCCTCAACTGCGTGAGACACCGAAGTGATAGCTACGTTGTGGGTTAAGTGAGAAAGAATCACAAAAGTAACCAAATAGCCAAGTCTTTATCACACTCATTAAATGCCCAAACAAGTCATCTTTGAATAAGTAAACGAGCCCGAAAAACTTCACTTCAAATCCAAATAAGAGATACCGCTCACACAACCAAGTCATCCTTGTTCAACTATCAATTCGAAATGTGACATAATATTCTTCGTGAAATGTATACTCAAGGTACCAAATCTCATAACACAACAAATCTCAACATCATACCAAATCTCATCATCAAACCTCATTAAAAATCTCATATACGATCCAATTTCGAGAAGCCCATTTGACCATCATCCAAATCCAAGTCCAACAAATTAAATATCCGGTATTAACATACAAAATGATGCCCATGACATAATATCCGATCCAATAGTTTATTTAAACCTTCATGACCAGATAACCATAACAACCTAGCAACTAACATTACTATCTCCAACTAGCATCTTACACATTGTCCCTTTATAATGTTAGTGTTTATTTGTTTCAGTAGTGATAAGCTCATGCCCAATTAACACCCACCTAATAAAACAAATCCCACACGATACACATCTCTAAATATCCATATTAACGAGCAGATTCACGGTTTATGTTGAAGCTAGTCACATGGCCTATATTGAAAATCCAAATCTCATAGAACCATACTCAATTAAGTCTCATGTTATCACTAAAATGCATGAAAGAAGAAATACCACGGTACCCGATTAAATGCTTGTAATATAACAGCTCATGTAACCATTTCACCAACCGCATACACAAACTTGTTCACAGCCCAAAGCCCACGTTTAACACAACATTTCGGTCCACCCATATAGCGCACATGCTGGCCCATAATCAGTCAACATACCCGTCCAATTCATTGCCCTAATATCCCGGGTATTTAACTCTCACTAATACTTCATGAAACCCTAGTAAAACTCAAACATAACACACCTCAAAGAAAAACTCCACAAACCCTAATACATCTCATCTCAACACAAAGACCACATTAAACTCACCTTACTTTGATATTTAGAATATGCGAGGTCGTGCGAGGATGGCTTGACCCATTGATATGACTTAGCCACTGTGGATGGCATGGGTTCATACATACTCGAGGATGGTTTGGAGTTAATAACAATGAGATCTTGGACAACAATCACGGTAGGTTATCTAATATTTGTTTGTGTTTCAACGAATCAAAGTAAAAGGGACAGACAAAATTGTTATTATCTTTTCTTTAAATTCGGATAGCATCAAAGAAGTTTACATGGATCTATGATGATGTATCTTTGTGGTTGATTGTTCTGAAAAAGGTCACAAAGAAATTTATTTTAACCACGAAGAAACTGAGATCTAATTTTTCAATTCGTTACATAATATGTTTCTTTATCTTAAGTTTAAACGAACCAAATAAAAGAGATAACATTATTGTTGTCATCTTTTATTTATGTTTCGGAGAGCAACAATAAATATTGATGATGATTAATTCGATTGTGAGATCTTTCATAAGTCTTGATGCCACATATGCATTCAACTAGTGAATCTGAGATCTTTGTTGAATATAATTGTATGAGTCATGGTTTTGATGGATGAGTTGAGGTAGAATTGGACTTGTTGGTGAAGTTGTGAATCGAAATGGTCTCATGTATTGTTTATTCATTTCTGTTATGAATTGAATATGGATTGATGATGGTTAGTGTTAACCTGAGGTCTAGTGTTTTGCATTGTGGTATTGTTTGGTTAAAACATCAACAGTCAACACTCATGGTTAACAACTCGCTTATGTCTTTTGAGTCTCAAATCACTTTTGTTATCAACTCGCTTCTGGTTTGGTTAATCAACTCGCATTCAGTAATGCAAGTAAACAACTCGCTTTAGATTCTAAAGAGTTGACAACTCGCATTCTTGAAAACATTAAATCTGGACATGATATGACAAGTAGCATTTCACAACTTGCATTTGGACATTATGACACCAACTCGCATCCAAGAATACATTGAGTAAGGACAGTCAATACTGTCAACTCGCTTTGATGAAAAAACAGTCAACTCGCATTTATGAAAAATGTCACCAATCTTAAAAAAAAAACACATCGAACAGCAAGCATATAAAACCAGATTCATCCATGTAGTACCAGCAGATTCACAACAAAAAATATGCTTAAAACATATTGTTCACAAACGTCACTAGCTTAAATATGTTCAAACATAAACAAAGAACTATTTGTATAAAACATCAACAATTGAATAAAGTGACCATCAAAACAAGTTTAAGCATAACGAGAAACGACCAACTAACAACAAAACCATGTTATCACAACACATGTGACACAAACCGTATTCAAGAACGCATTGAGATCGTCTGAATCATCAAGAACAACACAACTCGCTATGATACCAATTGTAGGATCGTGAATATTATGTTGTTTGATGATTCGGGTGGTCTAGGACAATGATTAAATAAGAAAGCCATTAGAGATGAAGAGAGTAGAGAGGAGGTTTTTGAAAGAGAGTTGCTTTACAAAAAGAAAGGTTAGATTCAAAGAGCCACACCCTTCCATCAATGGAAGGGTATATATAGTTACGACAACAACACGACCTCGACGGCCTGTGGATCGGTATCTGATGGGTAAAGACCCGTCCTTCCTCCACGGTGTTACACTAAACTAATCTACGCTACTAACTAACTAATAAACTACTAAATAACGTAAATAATGACAAGTCTACGTGCTAACATATGCTAGACTATAATTGGGGTGACCGACACTTTAACATGGAATTTTTTAATTCCTAACAGATGACGGTGTGGATAATCACAAGAGGTGTTAATGTCTCATACTTTGTTTGAGTAGTGAGTACTTAGAGATTTGCTTGAAGCATAAATTCTCTACACCGTTCTTCCAACATTAGTGTAAGCATAAGTCACAAATATGGGGAATTCGACTTGAGTTTCAAGTTTGGTATATCGGGTTTTTCATCATGGTCACTTCAAATTGTCTACATATAGGTTGATGAAGATAGTCGAGAGAGTCTCAGAAGCGATTGATTCTCACATGATTCGATTGAGAAAATTGTTTGTTCTTCTCTAATTCAAGAGTATTTGGCATGTATAATGTGTTGTTGATTCCGAGGTATCAAAACCAGCAGACGGTAGCCTTTGGTGTGTTATTCCAACTATTTAGGGGAAGGATGTATTATTCCAACTATTTGGGGGAAGGATATATTATTCCAATCATTTGGGGGGAAGTGGTCTCTGGATACTTTTGGTATGTGTTAACTCAGCCTTCAGTAGAAAGAAATATGAGAAGATTATTTGTATTGTGAGATGATATTGCTTATCGACATCTTCTATATGACTTATGATAAAGTGCTTCCGGTTAGTGTTTCATGTACACAATGTAATGATGATTCCGATTAGGTCGCAACCATCAGGGGAGAGATATGTGTACATCATGGGAGAGATATGTAATGATGATTTTGATGATAAAGTTACTGTGATGTCGTTGTTTCTACTCTGGTTGGGTACTTGTGTACATAATTGGCTGATTGGTTATATGGAAAATAACTGGAATGCACTTGGTAAAATGAAGATGTTGATATATGGTTCCCCTGAACAGACAACTGCTCAAACTCGAAGAGTTATGTGTATGAGGGACTCACAACGAGTTCATGTGATCGGACTTAATCATTTATTTCGGGTTTGATAAACGCATCGATGATCCGTGTTAACTTGTTACTTCATTGTTATCGTCGTCTTCGGGTTCTTGAGCTTCATTCAAAGAGACCGTTTGTGTTCATTTCTACTTCTTGGGGAAATGGTCTTTGTTCTTAGTTTGTCGGTTTGGGAGGGGGAAGCTACCAAAGTCTCACTTTCATAAGGCTCAAGTTCTGATGACGATTCAAGAGCCTCGAAAGCTTTGGTGGTGAAAGTTTAAGAGATGATGACTTATCTTCTACAAAGTCTTGAACGATTTCCTTATCTCGGTTTTCGATCATCATCTTCTTAAACTATCTCTATCTTTGTAAATTTTATCAAAAGAAAATACAAAAATATAAAACCAACATAAACAAAATAGAAAATATAAAATCAACAAAAGCCCATAAAATCGAAAATTGAAAATACCAAAATATGTTTTCTCAAGACATATCTTCGTATCGATAACATCTACGGTCTTAGAAATGTCATTCAATAATGGCACGGAATTTAGATGAAGTTCGAGCAGGAGGTGTAAATATTCTTTCCAAAACATGTCTCAAACATGGCTTGCAGCTATTACTTGATTGTGACCGGCTTAAACTATGGTTTGCTATTATTTCGATAGCAACCGCTCTTTTAAGAAAGGAAAGTGCTACACTTAAACGATTTTCACAAAATTCGTGCACTTATCCTAAAATCAAAATGAGGAAAGTATGTCGCAGGACTGCTGTTTCCACACAAATGTTTTTCCGTCTAAAATTCTTCAGAAAAATATTTGTTGTATTCAAAAATTGGTGGAAAATGAGTTGCTTTAAAAACAATCAGATTCAGAGTTTTTCAAAAAAAAAATTGAAAACTCAATCAATGACTTCTGCGCTTCTAAACTTTTCATAGAAAGAGTCATTGATTGAGGGGGAGAATGTTTTTCAAATTTATATCATCTATCAGGCTTATCTAATTATCCTAAACGCTTAACTGAAAAACATGTTAACCTACGTTGAAGGACTAGGTGCCTAGGATATGATTGTTAGGATTAGATGATTAGAGTTTGATTAACACATAATTCCCATGCCTTTTATGATCTGATTGATATGTTGAATTGACTTTTATTAGTCGATTGTTGTTTTGGTGTTGTCGACCACCATATATCTGTTTGTATGTCTACTAACGTATGCAGATATCATGGATTATAAGAATGTTCCCGATCCGGATCCCACAGTTGAAGATGATTGGATGCCGATAGGAGAGGGTAACTATTTCTTGGGTCAACAAAAGAAGAAACGGGACTTAATTAGATCTCTCTATGGATAGTTGGCACGATAGATGCAACTTCAGAGGTCTCACTGCATCAACAGACGGTTTTCTTCCAACCTTGAGCAACAACAACAGAAGCAACTTGTTACTCTTAACCACCTAACGTATCTTTGTGCAGGATAAGTAGTAGATGATACTATTTTCTTAAAAACAATTTTGAAAATATTGTTTCGAAAATGGAAAAATATTGTTTTTGAAAATAAATTGGACTTAATCTTGAAAATCATCGGACTTCATTTTATCAAAACTTAAGTCACTAAATCATCGACTACGGTCATCGATTGAAGGGAGAGTGATTTAAAATAAAATATTTTCAAACGATATTTCTTCATAAAAGGTCCGTTTGTACAATAATAAATGGTAATCTAAAGATTTAATGTTATGTCATGGTATGATTTTCTTTAAAACTCAAAGATCTTACAAAATGAAAATTTTCTGTTCTTGTTTGATTGTGAAATTGTTTTATTTTACTTAAAGATCTCTTAAAAAATATCATACCTGACACTAACAATCTTTAATGTCTTAAATTGGTCCATTTCAATTATTTTTTTAAATTAAATTTTGCCACGTCTTTCCCCAAAATTTTCCAAATAATTTAAATCAATCGGGATCCAAAATCTCAATTGGTTTGAAATTTTTGATCAGGGGAGAGATCGTGATTTAAATCTCAAATCGGTTTTAAAAGGGTGATTGTTTCAAAAGCACTCCTTCCTTCATGTGCCAAACGATTTCAAATACATAATGCACATGATTGTGGAGGAGCATTTAACCATAAACAAGAAGAGTATTTAAACAAGGCCACATCTTCGCCCATGTTTTCTAAACCTTATTAAATCACTTGGGATCCAAAATCTCAAAGGGTTTGATATTTTTGATCGGGGAGAATTTGTGATTTAATTATGAAATCGATAAATGATGATTGATTTGATTCAATTGTGCATGCTGACTCCCATATGTGCTAAACGCTTTTCAATCTCGAAGCACATATTGAGGGGAGCATTTTATAAGAAAATAAACTTTCAAGGTACAATGATTTCTATGTTTTAAGATAAGTACCTTGATTGATTTTCTAAATGATTTCTTAATGGCTTGTGTGTTCGTGAATGTACTTCAAAGAACTCTTTCCTCTATGTGCAAAATGATTTTCAAATATCCAACGCACATTTTGAGGGGAGAATTTACCAAGAAAATCAAATGGCTTTTCCTAAGGAAATTGTGATCAAGAAAAGATTTCAAAGAACTCTTGCCTCCATGTGCTAAACAATTTCAAATCATGTGCACATGTTGAGGGGGAGCATTTCTAAATGATCAAAACAATTAAGGTACAAAATGCTTTGATTTTATATCACAAGTACCTTGATTGATTTTCCAAATGATTTTTCAATTGGTTTCGAGAAGGAAAGAACAATACCAAAAGACCGACCAATCTACTTTATGCATGGTGTTATAAGGATGGTTAGGTTAGGTATTCGTTCCACGATCCCACCGAGCGGAGGGATCTACCTAGGGACAATCCACTAGATAGTGTAGAAGTCCTTAGGTATGATGAAAAAGGAGAAAATGAGAATTGGGAAGAGTGCGGATCGAGACAGAGCTAGTAATTGGAATAAACCCAACAAGGTTCTAGTTATGAAGTCTCGGTAAGCGAAGATGTTGAAGAATGAAAAGAAATGAATGAGAAAAGGGTGAAAAGAAATAGCCCTCCAATAATTCAACCTCGAGGCGAAACCGGTTCAATACATATGTTCTTGGTGTTTACTAAGGTAACACCGGTATTGAAGACAAGACGTCATGGACCCAATGACGACCGCACCTAACTTCCTGTTACTCGATAACGCTACACGCTGCGTCGTTCGGGTCAAAGGAACTTCCTTTTCTTGAGCAAGTTTTATAACACCCTAGGCAAGTGAACCTAATCGTTGTAGTGTAGTAATTAGGGTAAGCCACGGGTATTGATATCGTTCTCTGGGGAATAGGAATGCTAGTAGGGAGTTACTACGCTAAGGTTAAGGTTGAGGAAGATTATTTTTTATCTTTTATATTTTATGAAAATGGAAAGGTACGAATCTCGGGTATTGGATTTGGGGGTTGGTATTTCTACCGATTACTCTACTATTATCTAAATATCTAAACTAAGGTTGTGTGAGTCTATGTCTAATTAATGTGTGCTCGTATGATAGTTTAAAGATGTGTTTACTTAGTTTGTATTACTCCTTAATTATCTCCTATTGATGGTTGAGTGTCACATCTTATTCCTAGTTGCGTTGTGTGTCTAAAGTTGTAGGGTATGCGTTTCTCCTAACTCTTCGAACTTACCAAAGGGTCTTGTCTACAAACCCACTAGAGATTATAGACTCCTACTCTAAGGCGCTCTTGGATGGTTTAGCCTACAATTACTCGGTAATTATACTCTAAGGTTCACAAAGATGAATCAAGCATTAAGTACACAACGAATGACCTATCGCATTACTAGATCATTAATCAACTAAGATAAGAAACAACCAATCAATATTCAATAATTAAGTTTCATACTTCCTAAGCAAACACACAAATAAATTAGCCGGACATGGAGAACATGCAAGCATACACACAAATAATCAAAGACATAATTGAATTAATGAAGTAAAGACTTATCTTGATGTAAGATAGGGTTTAAAACCCTAAAATATCGTACAAGACACCTTAGGTTCGGTTTTAGGTTTTACCCAAAGACTCTCACACAAAGACCGAAAAATTCGGATTCTATATATAAGATTACAATTGCGACGGCGTCACCTTATGTTTAGTGACGCCGTGTCGCCGCCATCGTAGGGTTTCGTCTTGGCCACGTTAACCTTGCGACGACGGCCACCTTATGTCCGTGAAGCCGTCCTCTTCGACTTCCGGCGTCGTCTGGATTGCATCTAGGCCGTCTCGAGTAGCGACGGCCTACTCTTTCACAACTAGACGCCGTCTCTTGAAAATACGAGTTTTGGGTTCGGCCCGTCACAATAATTTTGGGACGGCGTCGCTAATAGCACCGACGCCGTCTCCTTCTACTTTCAAGAATCTGTGAGTGCCTCGATTTCGACTTTGGCCATTTTCTTCATATATTCGCCTTTTCGTCCAAATAAGTGCCATTCCAGCATTTTGCCTTCACGAGACCTAAAAGTGAAAAGGAACGATATTAAGCAATAACGGATACAAAGTGATCAAATAAGGACTTAAACGACCCTCAAATGGTACCTTTAAAACCTTATCAAATATCCCTACACTTGTTATTTGCTTGTCCTCAAGCAAATGTGCTTTAGCCAATTAATTTATAAGTTAGGGTCATGAAGCATTAATTCAAAACGGTCCACAACACATATAAGCCCATAAAAGTCATAACAAGCACGGAATTACATACTAGCACCTCACATGGGGTGTTTGGATACTCACATCTCTCTCGGTGTATAAATGAAATATAACAATATAGGAAATGGAAGATAAACACTCATTAACGGTCCTAGTACATAGATTACCATAGGCTTGAGAATAGATCAAACCTCCATCGCTTTGGCGTAAGCACCTAGGAAAGACTATCAAAGAGGTCTTTAAAGGGTTGTAACGTTAGGCTTCGGAAGGAAATAAGGGTTTGGTGGGATAGGCTATTTAGTGGTGGTAAGTCAAAATCTCTATGTTAAATGCATATGAAGAATGGCGTTGCTAAGCCAAGACTCGACACTTCTAAACTCTAGATAACTCGAAATAAACAAACATAAAATTAAAGGATAGATGTAGGATGGTAGCCCGTATTTTTTTTTTTTTTTCACTCTATTTTTTTCTTTTCTCTTTTTCTATTTTTTTTTCGATTTTTTTTTTTTTTTAATCATACACTTTTACTCTACCATCCTCTAAGATAACATCAAAATACTAGGATTTATAAGCATATCCCTACACTTGAGTTTTTATTACTCTAACACTAATTTGACCCGAATTGAAAAGATCAAAACACTTGGGGTACATTATTACGCAAACAAAGGGAATTTGAATTTAACGTTCCCTTCCGTCATTTCATAAACTTTAACTTTTCCCATGAATCCCAATCATCCCAAAACGTATACAAAGGATATGACTCGACTTAGCAACTTATGCAAGCAACTAGATAATTGAACTAAGGGTTTAGGGTGATAACAAATATTTGCACTAAAAGTGAGTGCATAAGGGGTAGGCTAAGGCGATTTGGGTGTATATTTGGGGTGGGGTGTAAACAATGTCTTCATTGATATTCGGAAAAACCGAAACATCACGAGAACCGCGAAAAGGATAGGCTACGAGGGGTTAACTAGGGTATCGTGTACTAAAGATGAGTACAACGCAAAGGGTGTGGGGAATTACTCAACCAAGTGGAAGAAGTAATTATATTACGGTATCAAACAAGGGTTATCCTAATGCCTCTTATCATTTAGTTATTCCTAACTACACAAGTGTAGCCTCACTTGCGATCTCGGAATGCATCACAAAACAAGTTCTAGAATCTATTATACTACGGTTCACACTCTAAGCATTAAAGATGAATGCTTTTAATTCTACTAATCTAAGGGCGATCCTCACATTTTGGGTGGAATTTGGGTGGTAAGGGTTTTGTGCTAGTCATGCAACTTCCTATCCGTGAGACGCTTTTGTTAAGACTAATGGCCCACTCCTATATGTCATGAAAAATTTTAAATTTGGTGCCAAAATTAACCTAACCGACATTTTCTCATGGTTTATTACACAATCACAATTGACAAAGCAAATAGTCAAGGATAAGCATAGTTTCAAAGTTCCGCTTTATTTTCCTCCCTACATTTTAAACTGAACATTGTCCCAATGTTCCCGAAAGAATCAAAGTTTTGATAAAAGAAGGTAATTAAAAGCGAAAGAAACTAGTACTCACGATTAGCTCGGTAGGATCCGTGTAAAGTGGTGGTTAAACTCTTTTCCAAGAAAAATTATTGCGTGAAAAGCTCCTTCCAATCTTATGTAACTTCTTCTTGACAAACTAAACACGCACACTTGAAGAAAACAAACGAAACATTCGCGTAAAATCGTGGTAATAATATATATAAGACTCGATTTAAACTAGGATATAATGCTTGTGGAATGGATGTTTCTGAAATTTCTAAGAAAATTAAGACACTGGAAAATTCCAAAATTTATAAGTAGCTCGAAAAGCGAGAAAAAGTAATCGATGTTTTACTCCTTCCCGACGCCGTCCGTTGCAATCCCGACGCCACAGTTATCCCGACAAAAGCGGTCTGCGATTTTCGGAAAAATTCGGAAAATTTACATCTTTAGAATCGGAAAAATTTCGCAAAACATCCATTATGACTCGATACAAGCATTTGACTCGAACAAACAAACATAAATATCTTTTAGTTAATTGTTATTCTCATGTTTACGTTTCTTTTGAAAACGTGTGTAATCCTCCTACACTTATCCCTTATGTAAAATACCTTTATATGCAATTAAGACGAAGTTAAAAACAAAATAAAGCATTTTTACAAATTTAAACATGAGGATAAACAATTAATAAAGATATATGACACTAACAAGCAAACAATTAAGCATGGGTTGCCTCCCACGAAGCGCTTTTCTTTAATAAAGAGTCTTGTAGCTAGACTCGTGAGTCGTGCTCCTACGCTTCCTCACCACCTCCTCTTGACGGCCTCTAATGGGGATTCCATGTTGTAGAAGTGCCCTAATATGCGCTTTTCTAAGAGTTCATCCTCTCCCAATCGGTCCTCAGATTCGGTCCTAGGCTCAAGCAATCCTTGTAGAATCCGAAAATCTTAGCCATAACATAATCAACACCTTTCTCCCTATCCTCATCATTCCTATAATAGACCGATAGTTTAAGTTCCTTTTCATCATTAGAGTGATGAAAACTTCTCAATCTTAAACGGCATTTGGTAAGCTATGTCATCGGTCTTATTCTTGAATCGCACTACTCCTAATGAGGGTCATAGGTCATCCGGTGCTTTCTATGAAAGTTTTTCCTAGAATAACATGGGACAAGCTAGGGTCTATGGCGTGCTAATATCATCCACAATTATGAAGTCCGTAGGAAACGTGAAACTACCTACATAAACGGGCAATCCCTTAACTCTACCAAGAAAATTGCAACCGACATTAGGATCATTGGGGTCTTGCCTAGTTGGAATAGGCTTCTTCAATATCCAATTGTAGTAGGTGCTAGTCATTATGTTGATTGGGGACTTGCGATCAATGTAAGCTTTTGCCACAAAAAGGTGTCCTATGACACATGGTATGTTAAGATTCCAAGGGTTCCCAAACTTAATTCGAGGACTTTTCTAACATACATGTGACTTGAGGTCACGCACTAAGTGAGGGTGGCGAGATAGTTCTTCTTCCGTAGGAAATTTGTTGAAATAGTCAATGTCTACTTCATCTACTTCCTCGGTATTTCCTCATCCACAAGTGTATAGTCCTCTTCGTCATTTGTTTCATTGGGTTCAACTAAGGCGATGGTATTGACGAATTGGACATACTTTAGCTTGCTTGGATCCTTAATCTCTATGCTCGAAGGCTCGGGAGTTAAGATAGCACTAACCTTCTTATCACTAGCTATGGCTTTCAAAAGGTTGTCTATTTTCCTATCCATCTCGGCTTGTTGATTATTAAAGCGGTCCGAGAGCTTAGCCATTTGGGTTTCTTGGGATGCAACTAGGTTTTGCAACATCCCTTCGATGTTTTGTTGGTTAGGACCGTTAGGTGGGGGCCATGAGAAATCATTAGAAGTGAATTCTTTGGTTTGTCCCCAATAAAAGTCGGGCTTGTTTTTCCATGCTTCACGGGTTTCATTGAAATTCCTAGGTCCGGGTGTTGTAGGAATCTTCCTCCGCTCCATTAATACTGCGAGGATGCGAGTCAATGTAAGCGTGTTCGGGGATCGGTGCTAGTCGCGTGTTATGAGGATCACAAAACGGCTCGCACGAGGAAGAAGCTTTGTTCACATGGTGTGAAGATTTAGGATTTTCGTAGGAACTCATGAGGAATTTAACTTGATCTTCAAGTTCGATCATCCCACGGTCGGGAGGAGGCAAGGAGATTGCCTTGACGGTTTTGGGCAGCTCACGGGGTCATCCCAACTTTCGTTGTCATAGAGGCGAGGTCCTCTATTATTTCCCATGATTCTTCTGCGGTGAGATCACTAAGTTTTCCACCGCCGCTTGGTCAATGGATCGCTTAGTGGGAAAGTTGACATGATCATAAAAGATTTGGACTTGGAGCCAAAGATCAATGCCGTGATGAGGACTTTATGAAGTAAGTCCTTGAATCAGTCCATGCTTCATAGAGATTCACCTTGACGTTGTTGGAACATCAAGATGTCATTCCTAAGCTTAGTGGTTCTCCCGGTGGGAAAAATTGAGCAAGGAAGCGAGAAGTAAGATCATCCCAACTTGAGATGGAGCCGAGGGAAGTCGCTCAAGCCAATTACTAGCTTGGTCCCGTAGAGAGAATTGGAAGAGACGCAGCGCGTGGTCTCCCGAGTAGTAGCATCAAGGTCGATGGAATCGACGATTTTGAGGAAATCCTCGATGTCGATTTGGATCTTCGAACGAAGTCCATGGAATGCACATCCATTTTGCACCAACCGGATGGTGTCGGATCGCAGGCCGTAGTTTGGGCTTGGTCGGGAAGCTCAATGGTGTTCCTATAGCCTAGGTGGCTTGGTCTGAGTATTCACCAAGAGTACGGCTCTTGGCGGGTCATTTGGTGGTGGGTTGATGAATGGTAGTGGGTTATCACCTTCCATGATGAAAAGTGATGGAATTACGAATACAGTCACGAAGAAGGGGATAGACTAAGAGAAATCTAAAATGAGAAAAAGTTTACTTGATAGGAATCAAGCAAAGAAACCTAAACGAGGTGGACTACTAACTAGCTATTCTATTCCCGCAGCGCGCCTAAAAACTTGATAACGCCACACGCTGTTCGGGTCAAAGGAACTTCCTTTTCTTCGAGAAAGTTTTATAACACCCTAGGCGTTGAACCTAATCGTTGTAGTGTAGTAATTAGGGTAAGCCACGGGTATTGATATCGTTCTCTGGGAATAGGAATGCTAGTAGGAGTTACTACGCTAAGGTTAAGGTTGAGGAAGATTATTTTTTATCTTTTATATTTTATGAAAATGGAAAGGGTCTTGTCTACAAACCCACTAGAGATTATAGACTCCTACTCTAAGGCGCTTCGGATGGTTTAGCCTACAATTACTCGGTAATTATACTCTAAGGTTCACAAAGATGAATCAAGCATTATACACAACGAATGACCTATCGCATTACTAGATCATTAATCAACTAAGATAAGAAACAACCAATCAATATTCAATAATTAAGTTTCATACTTCCTAAGCAAACACACAAATAAATTAGCGGACATGGAGAACATGCAAGCATACACACAAATAATCAAAGACATAATTGAATTAATGAAGTAAAGACTTATCTTGATGTAAGATAAGGTTTAAAACCCTAAAATACTGTACAAGACACCTTAGGTTCGGTTTTAGGTTTTACTCCAAAGACTCTCCACACAAAGACCGAAAAATTTGGATTCTATATATAAGATTACAATTGCGACGGCGTCACCTTATGTTTAGTGACGCCGTGTCGCCGCCATTAGGGTTTCGTCTTGGCCACGTTAACCTTGCGATGGCGTCACCTTATGTCCGTGACGCCGCCTCTTCGACCGGCGTCGTCTGGATTGCATCAAGGTCGCCCGAGTAGCGACGGCCTACTCTTTCACAACTAGACACCGCCTCTTGAAAATACGAGTTTGGGTTCGGCCCATCACAATAATTTTGGGACGGCGCCAATAGCACCCGACGCCGTCGCCTTCTACTTTCAAAGAAGCGTGAGTGCCTCGATTTCGACTTTGGCCATTTTCTTCATATATTCGCGCCTTTTCGTCCAAATAAGTGCCATTCCAGCATTTTGCCTTCACGAGACCTAAAAGTGAAAAGGAACGATATTAAGCAATAACGGATACAAAGTGATCAAATAAGGACTTAAACGACCCTCAAATGGTACCTTTTAAAACCTTATCACTACTCAAGTTCCTCCTAAAAGGGCTTGTTTCATTCTTACGGAACCGACATTATCTATCAATTTCTCTTAGAGATTGTTGATATTGAAGAAGGAGACCTCTCCCTAGTCTCCTAAATAGGAACCAAATGTGCACAATTGAGTCTAGAGCCAAGAGATCATACACAATATCTCATTTGGACACTAAATTAATGAAGACTCACTATTTCACACAATGTGGAAAGTGATAATATATCTTAAGAGTCCCACATTATCCTTGTGGTATTGCCGTAACATCCGAGTGATATGTAAAGTATTCACGATGAAGATGGAAATCCTTCTAGAGCCAACATCAAACAAGCTCTTCGTGGGTGACATGTGAGATCTTGCAAAGATCAAGCTTGTGGCGGATAGAAACAATGGGGCGATTCAATCTTGAATCAACCTTGGTCCAGAAATGAATTGTGAATACTTTTGGAAAAACCGTTCGATGTGCAAATCTTCTTTCTCTAGCACATCGAATGTGTATTCATGTTTTCAAACACAAAAGTATCTCGATTAAAAAATACTTTGGAAAAACCGTTCGATGTGCGAATCTCTTCTTTCTCTAGCACATCGAATGTGTACTCTTTTCATATACAAAAGTATTTTTGATTAAAATTGATCTTTCTCATAAAACCTTCGTCAGTATTGCAAAACTCTTTCGTCTAAGTGTACGCGATTGTTTTCAAATCAATCTTTCATCAAACAAGTGAATCTCAATTCGCTTGTTCACTCACTCCGTGTTGTCTTCTTTAAGACGTCCGGTTTGAGAACAACTAGAACATCGGAAACCACATCAAGGAGATTCTTGA
Organism: Chrysanthemum lavandulifolium; assembly: GCA_022545495.1. Taxonomy (NCBI): domain Eukaryota; kingdom Viridiplantae; phylum Streptophyta; class Magnoliopsida; order Asterales; family Asteraceae; genus Chrysanthemum; species Chrysanthemum lavandulifolium. Next base: position 115,429,494 of record CM040244.1, read on the forward strand.
ATTATACCGATCACAGGCAAGATTTGTAATCGATCAACGAGGAACCGTGGGCGTGTACCTCAATTCAACGAAGTGATCAAAGACACTTTCGTGTGTTTTATTGCTAATCGTTGTTTGCGGTACATTTGGACGGTTGCGGTGATTAGAACCGAGGAGTCAATCCAAAGCCGCATGCTCACAAAGATCGACACTTAATTGAAGAAATCATGATCGGTGCATATCTACATAACACGGCTCGATATTTTTATACTATGCTTACGCTACGTTCCGCAAATATCATGAACCGAAAGCTTCCGCTACTCGATGGAAAGATGTCATGATCCAAAAGTGTGAGCATGTCGGCCCAAAAGTCACAACATCACATGATGGCAACACAATAAAGGGTGATCCGAGATTTATCGCGGTGATGATCTCAAAGAAAGCTCAAGATCATCAAAGATGTGGATCGGTTCAAGACCTCCACCGAAAGTACAAAATATGCGACTATGAAGAGTCATGCTAAAGCACAAAGATTGCGGAAGTAAAGAATTAATGTCTACGAGCCCAAGACCGATGATAAAATAGAATGCTAGGATTCAAAATGTAAATCATGGGGTGACCTCCCTTAGGAGGAGATTGTTAGGAATTAGAAATTCCATGGTGAAGTGTCGGTCACCCCAACTATAGTCTAGCAGAAGTTAGCTCGTAGACATATCGTTATTTACTGTTTATTAGCTTAGTTATTAGCTTAGTGCAACACCATGGAGGAAGGACGGGTCTTTACCCACTATATGCACGATCCACGGTCAAAGGAGGACGTTAGTATGTAACTATAAATACCTCTACCTCCCAAGGTAGAGGTTGGACCTTCATTCTAATCTAACCTTTTCTCTTTTGTTTACTTTCTCTCTAGAAAGGCTCCCATTCTACTTTCTCTCTAAACTCTTAAACCATATGCCATATTTGTGATTGATTGAGTGTTTGTAAAATCCAATGTGTAACACTCCTATTGATGGTTGAATTGTCACGTCCTTATTCTTAATCGCGTTGTGTCTAAGGTCATAGGGTATGCGTTTATCCCTAACTCTTTGAAGCGACTAAAGGTTATTGCCTACAAAATCTCTAGGATTTATAAACTTAACACTAAGGTACTCTTCGGATGGTTTAGCCTACAATGACTCTAGGTACTATAAGCTAATGTTCACAAAGATTAATCAAGCATTAACTACACAACGGATGACCTATCGCAATACTAGATCATTACCAATTAAGATAAGAGACAACCAATCAATATTCAATAATTAAGTTTCATATTCCTAAGCAAACACACAAGTAAATTAGCTGGACATGGGAAACATGCAAGCATACACAATTAATGGAAGACATAATTAAATTAATGAAGTAAAAGACTTATCTTGATGTAAGATAGGGTATGGAACCCTAAAATCTTGTACAAGACAACCTTGGTTCGGTTTAGGTTTTACCCAAAAGACTCCACACCGAAAACTAAAAATTCGGATTCCATATATAAGATTGCACATGTGGCGTCACTTTTTAATTTGTGACGCTCGGGTCGCCGTTATTAGGGCACGTTAGTCTTGCGATGACGTCACCTTATGCTTGTGTGCCGCCCTTGATCTCGGCGTCGCTCGGATCAAATCTAAGCCGTCGAGTTGCGACACCCTACTCTTTTAAAACCAAGCCGTCACTTGTAAATGAGCAATTTGCTCTTGATACGTCACAAAAGTTGTCCGACGGCGTCACTAGTTGTGCTCGACACCGTCACTTGTAACCGGCGACGCGCCTCCTTCGGCCCAAAGACTGAGTGTCTCGATTCTTGACTTTGGCCATTTTCTTCAGATATTCGTGCCTTTTCGCCCGAATAAGTGTCATTCCAGCATTTTGCATTCAAGATACCTAAAAGTGAAAAGGAACGATATTAAGTAATAACGGTCACAAAAGTGATCAAATAAGGGCTTAAACGACCCTCAAAAGGTATATTTTAAAACCTTATCAACGGCGCCGCTTTGATTGGGATTCCGTCGGTGGAATTCCAAGAGCTTAAGTGTCTTTGATCTTGACTTTGCCATTTTCTTCATATATTCACTCCTTTTCATCCAAATATGCATCATTCCACCATTTTTCTTCCAAGAGACCTATAAAGTGAAAAGAAACGAAATTAAGCAAGAACGGATATAAAAGTGGGCAACTAAGGACTTAAATGACCCCTTAAAATGTATGTTTCGAATCGTCATCATAGAGTGATGTTTGCATGAGTTCAGTTCGGTTTGACGATGTTGGTTGGAAGTTTCCTCCGATATTTCATTGATTTTCTTTTCTTAGATTTTATAGAACTTGCGAACTTCCACTTTCTTGGCCTTGTCTTAATCGCTAAAGTAGTTTTCTCATCCATGAAACCAACTTTTCTAGCAATCGGTGCTTCCTTGTAGAGTCCGTAAGATGGAAGATCTTTGATTGCATCAATCGTAGGCATGCAGGAGATCCACTCCTTGTTTGCAGTAGTTGTTCCTTTGAACCTGATTGAGATTAGTGTAGGCTCCTCTAGCATTGAGTGCATGTTGGGACTGTTCAGTCTCTTGGGAATAGTCTGGTGCTTTCCGAGAAGGTTGTGAATTAGTAGCTTTGTGTAGTGGGCGAAAGGAACCTTGGAGCCTGGTTTCCTGAGATGTTGCATCATGTCCTCCAAGATGAGGCTTGGATAGTCTATGTGATTCACATGGACCATTCCCCAGAATGTTTACAGATGCATCAGCTTCGGGTGTTCATGACTGCTATCTCTTCCCGAGACTGATTTGGTGATCATTAGATAGAGAGTTCTCCATGGTTGTGGGATTTTCTTGACGTCAACTCTATAATGTGCAGAAATAACTCCAGATTCTTCATCATACCCTATGTCGACCAAGAAATCCATAACCTCCATCTCATTGGGAGTCCTGACATATTCATCTGGAGGTATAACTGGTAGCAGAAGAATAGTGTGAAGATCAGCAACAGTGACTGTTACTTCCTGAGTGTCAAGGGTCACTTTTACAGCGTCTTGTCCATCAATCTTCTCCATAGTGTGCTAGAATTGATGGATGTAAAATTCTGGTGTTGTGGCTGAGTTGGTGAGCATGAGGTTTAAAGGGTGTTGCTTAAGAATGTCCACAGCAACTTGGTAAGATGATTCTGAGCATGTGAAGTTGTGGAAGTCAACTCGTAATTTGTTCTTGCCAATGCTTTTTTTGTAGTCAGCCGGGAAAGTGTTTTCCATGGTGAGTTCAGCTGGGGCATTGATGTTTGCTTGATTTGCAGCCATTTTGTAATCTGAAAGTTATTAGACAAAGAAACGTACATATGGAAACACATTGTGTTAGATTAAGTCTGATTAATTATCTAACATCTTGTTTGATGATATCATGTTTATGTTTGTTACAAGTCCTAAGTCTCATTTTTCCAGTTAACTAAAGTTGTGGTGATAAGTTACGTGAACGTGTTAATATTGAAGTTTTGAAGTCCATTAATCACACAACATACAACATATACACATTTGTTTGCTTATACGTAAAACATAGTAATTGTGACTTATGCGTAACGTTTAATTAGCAACTTATGCGAAACAGGACAAAAAATGGTGAAAAGTAGCTTATGAGTAAACTTGGATCCTTATTCGTAAGAAAGGGAGCTTATGCGTAAGAATAAGCTAAATCGTAAGACTATTCTTATGCGTAAGAAATTCTTACGCGTAAGACATATTCAAAGGCTTTTAGCTTAAGTGTATGGATAGGCTAAATGTTACGAATAAGGCTTACTCGTAAGAGTAAAGCTTATGCGTAACACCCTTTTTTACGAATATCTTTCCAAGATATCCATAGACCACCGTAGACTTTTTATGCGTAAAAAGTTATGCGTAAAGTTTCCCTTATGCGTAACATTTATTCGTAACAATATCCTTAAGCGTAAGGTTAGAACACCTTTTTCATGTCTTTACGTTTAAGCAACCTGTTAATCACAAACATAATAACTTGATTACAGTACATTCCAAACAGCCTAAAGATCACAAAACAATCATAAGAACACATAATCTAAACACAGAAAGCTTTAGGCGTAAAAGTCCTTAAATCCTAGACCCTTATTTTATGTGTAAGAGATATGTTCAAAAAAATCAAACAAGCAATGTTTCTGGGGCATTTAAGAGTTCATAGGAGACATTTTCAACAACTTTTAACATTTTTCAACCACAGAATCAAAAGATTCATGTGGAGCGAACCCTATTATCATAAATTTTGAACCATATGTCGATTCCGTTTAATTGAATTTTAGAACAATGTTTAACATGACCCTATAACACTTTCTTAAGCCCACAAACACATCAAATAACATGTACATGAAAAACCCCAAATGGGCACGCATGAACCCTAAATCACAAAATCGTTCAATTGGAGTTTCTGGGTATTTTTTAAAGATTGAAACATGTTTAATAATCAATAAGAAATGTTTTAACACAACTCATTTCAATCCAAACACTTTTACGTGTAAACCCTTAATTCGTTCTTATGAATGAATCTTCAAAATCATTTTTGAAAAAATTAAACCGTTGGATCTTAAAGATTTTCAAGACCATTGTTTAGAATTAAGATTAGAACAGTTTTGCACTTACAGATTTTGAAAATGAAAAATGGATTTGAAGAACGAATGTTAGCCGTGGATCAAGGTGGTTGAGGGAGTAAATGCTATGGTAAAGATACATTAAATGTAAAAAAATTGTTTTTGTTACATCTTCTTTTAAAGAATTACACTTTCAGTCCCTTAACCTCATAGAGGTTCCAACCAAGATCCTTTAGCTCACACTTTGTTCAAACAAAGCACATTTTGGCAAGAAACTTGACGATACTCCCCCTCGACATTTGAAATAATGAATTTTATAAACATTTGAGTCCGAGGAAGGTATTTTTCAGGATAAATGACCAACACTTTATAAGAAACAACGTTTTTTGGTAACATGCAATTACAAGGTTTTATGAGATGGAAAAATATTTACTTTCTCCCCCTCAACACTTGTTCGGGGAAAATGGTGAAATGTTTGATAGAACACGGTGTTGATGGAAGTTTTGTACTTGCAATGTTTGTTTTTCAGATAAAATTTAAATGAAAAATGTTTTTGCTTTTTATAAGATTTTATATTTTTGTATTTTGTTTTTGAAATATATTTACAAAAGAGGTTTTGGTGTTTGACTTTTCAAGTGAGCTTTAAAAATTCATTCATTTCTTCTCGAGTCAAACATCTCATACCAATTCGGTGAACCAAGTCAAGTAAATCTTACGAGAGGCAAGGCTTTAGTGAGAAGGTCCGCCAATTGATGTTCTGTACCTACAAAGTATAATTCCATCGTTCCATTTTCCACGTGCTCTTTAATGAAATGATATTGAAGATCGATGCTTTGACTTTCGGTGTTGAACGGTGTTGCACGAGATCGCAATAGCACTTCGTTGTCGCAAAGACACCGGGATCTTGTCGAATATATAACCATAATCCTTGAGTTGTGTTCTCGTCCAAATGACTTGAGCACAACACGTAGACATGGCTACATATTTTGCTTCAATTGATAACAATGAGGTACAGTCTTGTTTCTTCAATTGCCATGACACCAATTTATCACCAAGGAAGTGTAAACTCTCGAAGTACTTTTCCATGAATCTAAGCATCTGCGTGGTTAGCGTCTAAAAAGATATTAGTTCAAAACCATAATCCTTCGAATACCGGATCCTTAAGTTAATGGTTCTCTTGACGTATCGAGGATTCTTTAGCCTCGAGAGGTGTTTTTCATTGGTCCGAATCGATAGCGGGAGCAAAGATAAACAAAGAAATACTATGTCGGGTCCATCGGCTATTAGATACATGAGAGACCCAATAATACTAAGGTATTTGGTAGGGTCAACTAATTTCCCATGTAAATTAGCATCCGGTTTGTTGGTATGTGTCATTGGTGTATTATAGGTATCACGGTTTGCATTCCATGTTTATTCAATATTTCAAGAGCATATTTGACCGACCGAGAAAATACCACGGGTGATTGATGAACTTGTATTCCTAAGAAGAACGTAAGTTCACCCATCATTGACATTTCAAAATTTGTTTTCATTACTCTTGAAAAAGCATTTGAGTACTTTTGTGGGTAGAACCAAAGATGATATCATCCACATAAATCGAACAATTAAAATGTGCCCTATGATATTGAATAAGCGATGTGTTGAAACCAAGATCCGGACTCAACTAGGGTATCAATGATATCAATTGAATGAAAGCACGTGGAATGATAATAACAATCAATATCACTAATAAGGTTTTCTTTATTGAATTGAAATATAAAAACTACTACTACAACTAATGTACACACGCTATAATCGTGTGTCTAGACTCTCATTGGAGATGTCTACTATGAAATGAAAATGAAAGGGATGATGGAAAGGGATTATCAAAACTACTATGCATACCCTCTTTATATAGGAGAGGAGGTTACATAAACCCTAATTGTAGCTTACTATGAAAGCTACTAACTATTTTATAATAGACCTCATTGTTTCTTCTTTCTTCATTCTTGCTTGTGGTTTTGTAATCTTCAACTATGCAATTCCCAACAATCTTCCCTAAACCGAATTTGACTAGGTAAAGTTCCAGTTTCTTGATAGTACAAAACAACCTGTAGGAAGAAACAATGCCAAAACATGTCATCACAAATAATAAGCTTCACACTATGAATTTGCTTCCCTATTTCTAATAGGGTCTTGTGCAACTTGTAGACGCTTCCTCAGTGATGCATGTAGATGGTGAGTATAAGCTTCCCTTTAAACATAACAATCTCGAATATCTTTTTTTTTTTTTTTTTTTTTTTTTTAACTAAGAACTCTTTGATCCTCTATGGATCGTTATATTGATAATAATCACGTAAACTTCTAGTACATAACTCATTCTATTGTGTTCCTTTTATAGACAATGAACCCTAATTTGTTCACAAAGAAACGTAAAACTAAATAAGATATACACAATCACTTCCTAATAAAGCTTATGCATATCCTAACTAACTTATAAAATATACGGAATACTATCTCATGAAACAAACTAATAACTATATAACCCGGCATGATTATGTCTTGGCGAGAATCCATACACTTGATGAGAATCCATTCGTGATAACTTCAAAGATAATCCATACTTCACATAATTCCCAACAATCCTCCCTAAAGCTGGAATTTGACTTGGTTAAGTTTGGTTTCTTGATAGATCTTTAGCCTTGCAGCACTAGAGGATTGTACTCGAACATCATCGACAAATAATCAAATCAAAACATCTCTTTGATGAATAAACTCAAACTCCGTATCTTTGCGGTAACAAATGACAACGGGTACATCAAAACATATTAGTTTCATACTATTCTCATCACATCCGTGTGTTAACTCCCGTGAGAGGTGAATCATTGAAAATAATGGATTTGATGTCTCTTTACCAATAGCCATCACTCTTGGAGTAGCCAAATGTTTAAGTTCGAAAACTATGGTACTGCGATAACCATCGATTTATTAGCAAATTAGCAACCATGAGCGGATTTGAAATATCTTTACCACAGCCGTTTGCTCGGGACTAGTCAATTCTTAGAATTGGTGAACCGATTACCAAATATGGTATTCCAATGCCTTTACCACAAGCCATATACAAGTGGGCTAGTCAATTCTTGGATTCCAAAAGGAATAAACCATGGTGAATTGATGACCATACAACTCTCAAACAATGAAGCATGGGTAGTTCCAAACCCTATGATTTTGAGCAAACCATTCTGACTATCAACAGATTTGATGTGTCTTTACCAAAGTTGTACCCTTTGGACTAGCCAACTCTTTAATATACACAAGGTACATCTGGTGAGTCAATGACCAACTATAATGTACAACAAACCTGCAATAATAGTTAGACAAAATTAAAAAGAAAAACAAACTTTTTTTTTAACTAATAAAAGAAATAACACAAAATAAATATATTACAAACTATACATAATACCGAATCAATATGAAGCTTTATGTTGCGTGTTGAGTCTTAATGATTCCTACACATTGTTCAACATGCAACTTATCATTACCAACTGGATGGAGGAACTTCCAACTTCTGTCTAAGCATTCTTTCCATCGACCTCATAGACAATGGATAATTCTTATCGACAAACATACATACGATAATCCCACTCTTTGTTTCCACCACATGCACACTAGGCAAAGGATAAAATCTCCAAGTCTCAACCTTCCATCGATGTGAATTCTTCCAAATATGATACCCTTTACCATTTGGAGATTGAGAATCAAACAACACTGAAGATCACCCAAAATAATAAACGAACCCTATGGTGTATGAATATCATAATGCTTAGTAACAATATCATACAGAGTATTCAAATCTTGCCTATCCACGGATCGATTTCTTCAAGAAATTGAACTTCACAGTAGTATAATCCAGACGATAAATAGTATTAAGCTCCTCATCGGTCAATGTCCAATTAATCAACACAACATGAGATCCTTCAGAAAACGAAAGAATGATCCTTCTTTAATAAAAGTTGAATCGTGACTTTTAAATCTAAAGAACTCCTCGATAGACTGATGAATCAGTGAAGTATATGGCCCATCGATCTCACAGATCGCCTTAGAGTAGTGTGACGTCGTTTAGACATTCTTTTCATCCTCCTACCAGGTATATGTACCTCCATAGATGGCACATTCTCAGATGTTTCAGGAACATCTTTAGCTTTAATGGAAGAAATACAAGAAAACGTAATCGAGCAATACCTCTCAATTGATACATTTTCTCAAGTATCACTCTAGCTCGCTTATCATTAGCAACTTCACTTTCGACTTTCTTACCCATATCTTCTCCGTCTAAATCAATTAGCACATTGATCTTCTTAGCACAAGGTAATATCTTGTAGAAGAAATAGTCTGTGGTTCGGAAGATTGAACCCTTTCAGAAGATGTAACCCTAGCAGCTGAAGGTATAGATGCAGTAGATGCTTCAGAAGTAATAACAGGAGAATCCATTATAGGTGGAACATCATCAAAATTATCTACAATCTCAACTGTTTTAGTCCTCTTAGCCTTTGGAGCATCTGAATCAGCATCACTTCTCTTCTTAGAAGATGATGCAGTCTGCTTCATAATCCGTTGAAACAACCTATGCAATTCATCATCAGGTAAATTCCAAACTTGCCTTTTCTTCAAACCAGAATTAAATATAGTAGAACTTTGAAAAAAGACAACATGTCTCATGTATGCTTTCTTCTAAGCTTCAGTAGGTGGTTTTTCCCTTTTTGCCTTATTCTTTTGAGCAACAATAGCTTTCCTTTTTGTAGGCTGCCTCTTTCTTTTTGTTTTGACCAAAAGCTATCATTTGTGCAACAAATGTTTCACTGTTAAAGTCTGCACCTAAAATAGCCTGTGCAAGAGTAGGATCTGAAGCACCTTGCTGTATATAAGTATCCCATTGTGCATCAGTCATCTGAATTCGTAAGTCATCCAATTCTCTTTGTCTCTCAAGAGACAAATTTGAAATAGATTCAACTTAATGCATTTAGCTAAATCCTCACTTTTCTTCATGTACGCACGATCACTATCATTCTCTTGTTCTTTCATCTCTTCTTCACTTACTAGACCGGACCAAGCTCGCATCAACTATTACATCTTTCTCTTTATCGGTAGATATGTGAACACCATCGGTGAAGAATTATCCAAACAGAACTTCGGAAGAAACATCCAAATTCGCATCGGAAGAAACATATTGAGACAAATCTTCAACAGGTGTGGAAAATACATCAACCACTGGATTCAAAACAAAACTTCTGCCAGCATGAAAAACTTCAGAATTATCAGCTGAAAGTAGAGAACTTGATTGTTCTTGTACAACTGAAGCTTGACCATGTACAGAAACAACAATCCTCCATTGAAACATCAGTAGTTACAGCATCAAAACTTGGTTTTGTTGAAGCTTCAGTGGATTCCTTATTCATATATTGTCTTCTCCTTTTTCTAGAAAATCAAATAGGTTCCTTTTCTTTGAAGATTCAAGAGTAAATGGGAGGAGAAAGCAGAGTCTCTTGAGCAACATCGGCCAAAATATTAAGAGAACCATATGGATTATCCTCTTGCTCTTCATCATACCGGTCATGCATATCCGACCATCGAGATAGAAGGAATGGGTGGTTATGCAAGACATCACAAACGATATCCAAAGAAATTTGAAATGGAAGATATGAGCAATCATGCATATCCAACAGTGTTGGAATAGATGATATAAGCTAGAATAGGTTTAGTAGATCATGTATAGAACGTTCTTGTAGTTGTGTTTGAAGTTGATTGTACAGAAGTCGTAAGTGGTAACTGCTTCTCTAATGAATGAATTTCAATGAACTTCAACTTCTCTTGAATGAACACTTTAACTTCAAGACTTTCTTTTCGGTGGAAACAAATTGTTCAATTCAAGACTACGATTTCGGAAGAAACAAGCTTTAAAGCTTACTTGACCATTTTCCATTTGACCAATCATGATGAACTTCAACTTAGATAAGCAATCTGCAAAACAAACCAAACAGAGAAACACACAAACCAAACAAAGACAAACAAAACTATCATTACATTAGCTGGTTAGTGTTAGAAAACCAAAGAAATCAAAAGTATACACGAAAACTACAAATATACATACTAAATATGCAAAGTGTACACAAATCCTCCCCAGAGGCATATGCCTCCCCGAGCCTATTCCTCCCTTAAACTTTGCGTTAAGGGTTAAGCATACCAATATGGACCACAAGGTGTTCAAACCTTGGTCCATCAAAAGCCTTAGTTAACAAATCGCCACATTATCATCGGTGTGAATTTTAACCACTTTTATCAAATGTTTGTCATATGCATCTCTTATAAAGTGGTGCCCGATTTCAATATGTTTTGTTCATTGTGAAAAACTAGATTTTAACAATGCATATGGTACTTTGATTATCAATAAAATTGTTGTGTTCATGAAGTTATACCCATAATCCAACAATTGATTTTGTATCCAAAGAACACGTCCACGACAATTTGCAAAGAAAGAACGCATCGCTTTAGTAGATGAGGTAGCCACAATTGTTTGTTTCTCGCACTACCAAGAAATCAATCTTTCCTAGGAAATGGCACCCTCCGTGGTGGACCTCCTATCCGATTAGCACCAAGATAGTCACTATCACTATATGCTTCCGGTTTAAATGGAGACTCTTTTGGGTACCAAAGGCCTAGATGAGGTTGGCCTTTGAGGTACTTAAAGATCTTCTTAACAAGATTGAGATGGGAAGTAAGTGGAGTAACTTGATGTCGAGAACAAACACTCACAAAGAAAAGTAATACCGGGCCTTGAAGTCATTAGATACATCAAAGAACCAATCATAGATCTGTATAAATGAACATTCATTTGGTGGATCTACTTCATTGTTGGTCTTTGTCTTTGAGCTTCATAAGGTGTAGTGGCGATCGACACTCTCCATACCAAATTTCTTTAATATGTCCTCACATATTTGTCCCGACCGATAAAGATACCATCATGTTTCACGAACTTGGAGACCTAAGAAGAAAGTCAACTCCCCATAGCACTCATCCGAAACTCCTTCATAAGCTCCTCAAACTCCCCGCACCAAGCTTCCTTTGTGGATCCAAAATAATGTCATCCACATACACTTGCACAAGAATAATATCGTGGAATTCTTCTTAAGAAAAGTGTCTTATCAATTGCACCTCTTCGATAACCATGCTTCAAACAGAAATGATGAAAGCCTAACATACCAAGCTCGGGTGCCTGATGAAGTCCATAGAGAGCTTTGACTACCTTGTAAACATGATTAGGATGTTCAGGGTCTTCAAATCCTTTAGTTTGAGTGACATAAACCTCCTCTTCTATTTCACCATAGAGAAAAGCACCTTTAACATCCATCGATACACCATAAATCCCATGTAAGATGCATAAGCCAAGAATATCCGTATGGCTTCAACTCTAGCCGGTGCAAACACCTCATCATAGTCAATTCTCCTCTTGTCTATACCCACGAGCTACCAATCTCGCTTTGTTTTTAATGACAACACCCTTGCATCTCTTATTCTTCGAATCCATTTAGTCCTAATTGCATACTTGCCATCGTGTAGTGGTACCAAGATCCAAACCTGCTGATTTTGAAATTGTTGCATCTCTTCTTGCATTGCCTCAAGCCAACTTGAGTCATCAAGAGCCCGAGTAACACCTTGGTTTGTTCCATCTGTGAGAGAAAACAAGCAAAGAGACAATGTTCATAGTCGTGTGATTGTCTCTTTCTTCGATTTGAGACATAAGAGATAAAAGCCACTTGACCATATTTAGAACTTGTCACATAACCCTAGTTCTAACAGTGCATTAGGATCACCAATAATATTGGATTGTGGATGAGTATTGTTGATCCTTTTAGTAGCGATGGTGTTGACATCAATGGAGGTATCAAGATTAGTCACGTGATGGGTTCAAAATCGGTTTCATAGGAAGGTGAGGTGAAGATGCCGACTTTGGGTTGATGATGACCAAGATCTGAAGGTTTTGGAAAACGTGTATAAGGCTCCCAAAGTCTTTAGACACTCTAGTAGAAATAGGAGTAGAAACAAGATGTCTTTCAAGCAGATTTGGGGATGTTAGGAGAAACCGGATCACTTTCGGCGAGTATTGCTTCCACCGATTGCTTCACTTGCACTCTCCTTAGCATTCCTCTCAAAGATCTAGATTAGTCGCATACTCTTGTTTCTTCATCTAGCAAGGTCTTGACATAGTGTGAGTCATCTTCACTCTCATCGATAATATGGGTAGAAGTGTCACTCACAAAATTGTTAGGGAGAAAGAAGGTACGATAATGGGTTGTTCATCATCTTCAAACTCATCGTTAGAATCAAGATCCATAGTACCTGCTTTGTTAGTTGGAGACTCTTGAGTACCTACATGTTGGTTAGCCATATGTCTAGTGTAACCCAAATAATCGCTAAATAATCAAGATCAAAAGACCAAACATGACTCGTCCTTGAACATTAGGCTTGTCTTCTAGAAATCTCGTGTTCAAAGTCTCCTCAATCTTCTTAGTAGATAAATTGTAAACCCGTACGCCTTACTATGAGCGTAATATCCCACAATATAACCATCATCACTTTCTCATCAAATTTGCCCAATGGATCACTTGTATTCGAATAGTCACTTGACAAACCAAAAGGTTTAAGGTAATGAATAGCATGAACTTTTCCATAGAGAAGTTCATATGGTGTTTTGAAGTGAGGTCTAGTAATGGACACCCTATTCAATTACATAACAAGTTGTACCAACGACTTGGTCCAAAACATGGTGGGTAACTTAGAGTCCGCCAAGATTGATCTTGCGGCCTCTATTAAGGTCCTATTCTTCCTTTCAGCCACCCCATTTTGTTGTGGGGTTCTTGGAGTGCCGTAGTCCCTTTTATCCCTTTTGACCTCTGAGTTCTATAAGTCAACATTCTTGAACTCGCTCCATTATCACACCAAATTCCTTTAACCTTTTGATCAAGCGATTTTCAATAAGGGTAATGAACTCTTTCAACACTGGAGATGTTTCATCTTTGGTCCTTAGAAAGAATACCCAACAAAATCTACTATAGCCATCAGTGATAACTAGACAAAATACTTTTGATAAATGCTTCTAACTTGAGTTGTACCAAAAGATCCATATGAAGCAAGCGAAGAGGTTGAAATAATGCTCACAAAGAAGAATGACCTTGTATGAGGCTCGTGTTGCTTCCTTTGTTGCGTGCAACACAATTATGATCATTTGTGAAGACTTTGGAAGGAAGACCTTCAACAAGACCCGTTTAGAGAGCTTGTTTATGGTCTTGAAGTTGACATGGGCCATCCTCCTATGCCATTTGGTAGACTCATCCAAGGATGCTTTAGCCACCAAACAAGTTAAGTCACCTTACGGTTTAACATCGCTTAAGTTGAATGTATAAAGATTGTGATTTCGAGGAACTTTCAGAATTGAAGTTTCTTCCGGGAGTTTGAAGTCTTTAGATAGCACAAGACATTCATCCTCTGTGAAGAGTACTTTGTTCTCGGTGTCATGATTTGTGAGGCGAGAACAAATTGAAGTGTTGGAGTTCCTTGACATAGTATACATTCTCAAAGTCCAGCTTGAGGTGTTTTGATGGTCCCTTTCTAGTAATTCTTCCATCACTTCCTCCAAAGGTTACATTGGCTCCTCCTTCAATAGGTACAAAGTTATGCATCATATCCCTGTTTCCGACATACTTCTTGAACAACCACTATCAACAATGCCAACATCTTTATGCTTAAGAGGATGATCTTACAACAACAACAAAATCATATATAAACTATTAGTACACTATTGAGGCTCAAGTCATTGCCGACTTGAACCGCCTTGTGGATCATATGAGTGATGCCATGCGGATGTATAAGATCCACTATTGTTCTTGGGTTTCCATTGAAATTTGGGTCCCTTTGTTTTCCAAGAACAACTCACGAGGACTTGACAACAGATCCCAATACCCTTTCCCAAAGATTCATTGAGTCAACATATCCATGCCAATAACCATTATTAAAATATGAACTTGTGGGTTAAACAAATGGTCTAGCAACCGAACTTCTCCAATAATAAGGAGAAGTGGTATAAGTTGCTTGTGGAACATAAGGTGGTATACTATTAACATTATTCCACATTGGTCTAGATTTCCTAGAATCATCACACCTACCATCCTTTGCTCATGATAATCACAATCCTTAATTAAATGAAATTTACTTCCACACAAAACATGTCTTCTGCTTAGAAGATTTATTCAAACCAAAAGATGTTCTATTACAAGCGAAGTATTCAAACCAAAACCATGAAAAGAATTGTTTTTAACAGAATTATTATGCAAAGAATTAAAAGCAAGTCTTCGTGAGGCAACTGCCTTGGAAGTGGATTCCTTGACAACTCCGACATGCTTATTGGTAGTATTGGGTGTAGGCGGAGGTGAAGACTTGGGAAGGTCGGACTTGTCATTTGAATCACACTCTGTAGACCCTTGGTCGGAGGACTTGTCATTGTTAACACAAGAGACAAAGTCATTAGAAGAAGTATCGTGGTCCGCAAGTCATTTGACTCTTTGCCATATAGATGGTGTAATCCATCAAAGTCAATAGTAATGGAAAGGTCAATGGGCATGTGCTCACCTCTAATAGGTCCACGAAAGCATGTAGGTCACCTTCTTTCACAAAATTAGCTAGGCCTGCTGGTGTAGATTTGCGTGTGTCATCCCTAGCTTCTAACCCTACATACTTCTTAAAGCCTAAACCTATAGAAGTATTTGGAGTTTGACTAGCATAGATGTGACTAGCTAACTTGTTTCCATTTAATAACCATTCATTATGCCTAGCAATTTCCTCATCTAGTTTGTCTTTTAGCTCTAGATTTTCTGACACTACATCTGCTCTTAATTTCTCGAGACCCTTTTAACTCATTTTAGCACATTCGAGATCCCTTTCTAATACACTAACTTCTCATCATAAGCTATTTGATTCTTCCGAAACCAAACCTTTTGTCTTTCTAGTGTTTTTAAAGCACTGTTTATAAGCTTCAACTTCCACATAGCATTCATTGTATTTAGGTTTCAAAATGTCATAAGCTTCTTTGAGTTCATTATAACGCCACTACAACCAAACAAAGCAGTTTTGTACCGAGAGATGCCCATCAAGGCAATGCGATCATGCCTATCCTCACAAGTATAGCTAGCCAAAGAACCCAATATTTTCAAAGACTTAAGCGTCATCATTCTCACGATCATGCGCCTTCGGTCTACATTAGCATCCATAGTAACAAGAGAAGTCGACGATCCAGCTTCAAGTTTCCGACTTCCTCCGATTCTACCGATAGGAAGAGTATCTCACCTCATCACCGGCTTTCCTATCCTTGCACTCTCCGAGAAGTGACCCATCTGCTGACATGTAAAACACTTGACCTTCTTTTGTCAAACCTTCTGGATCTCTTCCCCGAAAGCCAAACCTCCTCCCATCTTTGCGCTCAAACCTCTTGATTTCCATAGATAGCATAGCCACTTGCCATTTCAACTTCATCTCCTCCATCTCCGATTGGGTCAATCGATCTAAATCCTCATATGCAAGTTCCTGCGAGGATCATAATCGACAAAGAAGGATCCAAGCACATCTTCCATTATACCACTAGATTTAGAGTGAGAGCTTGATGAAGGAGTAGTATAAGATGATGATGATAAGTTGGACTTGGACCATAACTCATCTTTGGGGTGGAGGCTCCTACAAATGTTGTGTGACTAGCGGTAGATGATGAACGAAAAGGACTTCTCACATCATGTTCAAGAGCTTTAATTTTGTTATCGACTCATCAAAAGTAAGCATATCCGACCACCTTTAGCTTTTAAAGCAATGCTTACTTGTAGCCGGGATGGAGGTAAAGACCTCAAGAACTTAGAATTACAATCATCATTATCCGGCTTTGCCTGCAATGATTTAATGACTTAAAATCGTGTGAAACTTGTCATAGCCCTTGTGTATTCCTTCCTCTTCGTAGATTTGAAAATCTTGAACCTGTTGTCTCAAAGATTGACTTTCTCATTTTCCTAGACTCCTTATTCCCCCGAACTTCGCCTTGATTGCTAACCATATGTCCTTAGCATCATTCATGAAGTGAAAATCACTCAAGTGATCCTCGTGAATAGCTTGAAGAAGAATTGTCTTAACTTTGGTTTATCTCTCGAACCGCCAAGATTTCTTTAGCGATTTGGGAGGAACAAAAGTAAGATTGCCATCAACATCATTGGTAGTTCTCAAGTCGCTTCCTTCTTAACTATCTCCATAGATTCCAATCAATGTTGGAGATCCGCTTTGCATTTTCATCGCCCAAAGATCATATTTGTAACACCCCAACCCGACAAGGGTAAAGATATCGCAAATACGGTTTCATATCGTAACTTTAAATACTATACAATAGCGGAAGCCTTTACAAAATATTCAAAAGAAAACATAAATAGCTAAACTTCAAAATAAATCTAAGATCTCTAAAGGTCAAGTCTTGCTCTCGTCTCTACTCTCAACCCGCATCGCCTATCCCATAAGCTCATCTTGAATGCTTAAATACCGCCGCAGAAAAGAAAAGTGCTTGGTGAGCTTACAAAGCCCAAAGTGAATGATATAACAAAACAAAAACTAAACAAAAACATAAATACGAATTGAACAAAAGAAGTAACAAATCGTAGCGGAACGAGAATAATGAATCATTGAGGATTCAGCGGAAACACAATTGCACGAAATCCGGAAAAAAACAATTAGCAATCAAGGACAAACACATAGCATATTGATGACTCAACGCAAACACATCAAAATAACCAAACACTTAACATATCAAGAAGAAATAGATTACATATAAACCAAACGAAAAGTCTAAGGCTA
Organism: Chrysanthemum lavandulifolium; assembly: GCA_022545495.1. Taxonomy (NCBI): domain Eukaryota; kingdom Viridiplantae; phylum Streptophyta; class Magnoliopsida; order Asterales; family Asteraceae; genus Chrysanthemum; species Chrysanthemum lavandulifolium. Next base: position 115,446,993 of record CM040244.1, read on the forward strand.
ACGGAAACACTTTCTAGAAAATAAACATGGCATTCAACAAATTAATTAACCTTCACTTAACACACTTAATTCAATATTGCAAATAATGAAAATAGCAGTTCAAATCATGGCAGTCTCACAAACAAATAGAAACATAGTAGACAAACTATAATTAAATAGACCAAACAAAACATAGCATAACCATTAGCAATTATCAAAACAGATATCATAAGCTAAACCAGTTCTCAGATCAAATCCTAACATCAGCAGAGTTTAAGCATGGCAGGTCACATAGGCAATACAACACTAACGTATAAGCAAAGTTCCCAAAATTAACTGAACAAATTATACATAGCAAACTTATAGAATACTCACTTTCACACTAGCACATACATCTCACCGATCAACGAATTCACATAACAAGAAACTAATATAACATCAGATAACAGCATGCGAATCCTATTAAAACATATTAATCATAACCTAGCATAGTAGACGGTATTCACGTACACATACAAAAGCATACACGTGTACAATAACATATAATAAGCCCAGCACATAATCATAAACACTTGAACATACCGAAACAAAATCAGAATACTTATCATAGAAATAACAGATAAAGATTTAGTTAACTACCACGAGCCCAGACATATCATATCAGAAACATCATAAATATACATGAATAATCTTAGAAAATAATTTGGAGTAGCTAGCTCCCAGAAGTTGTGAAGACGCGTATTGCACGACATCATTCACCTAAACAAATCATATCGGATAATGATCGATCTAGGATGCATCCATACGCCCAATGCATGAGATAGTAGCCATATATTATATAGCGAGCTCATAAACGATAACAAATAAGGGTGGCGTAACTTCACTCATCGCCCTAGAGTCATGTCGAGGTGCATCATTGACACGGACATGGAACCCCATGACTAGGTATTATTTGGCTCGGGTGTCAAACTAACTTAGGTCAAATCAGAATGTCATAACTGACATAGATCATGTTTTATCAAATGTTTAATCATGTTTTCAAAATCAAAGTCTTCATATCATATAGTTCAAAACCAATGTTTTATGATCAAAAATCAAAGTTCAGATAAGCAACAGCTCAAAAGACACATTAGTGTTCATAGCAAATAACATATCACATAACTCATATCATAAGGTTCAACAAATATGCACATCAAAGTCTTCCTAACATAAAGTTCAAATCAGATATCGCATGGTTCAATAAAACATAGGTTCAGATAAGCAACAGGTCAAACAATCAGGAAAGGGTTCATAGCAATGGCATAGGGAATCCTAATAAGTAAAATAGGAAAGCGAACGAAAAGAACATCATAAGGAACCTTTACTAAAAAGGTCAGAATATCTGTACGATAGCATAAGTGTCTTAAGGTAAGACAAAATATCCGTACCTTAAAGCAAATGAGAGGGAAAAACAAACGAACGAGTGAATCACGAAGATGTAACGTCGCGTCTTCTTCAACTAATCTACACGGATTATGATTTATTTAATACTTATTAGCATCATTAAAGTTATAACGGATTCCTCGCATTAACATTATTAGAGTTATAAGTATACTCTCATTTTATAAGCTTCTTATGCATTTGTAAGTGTGTTACCTATTGATAACATATTTTATCTTTCAGTTTCATAAACTCATATTCGGACCAGACTTTAGTGATTTTTATAAAATACTTACTTATCTCAAATGAAATCAAGCAAAATCCCAGAGTTTCCCATATGAGTTAAAAGACTCTACAAAAATTGGTGGGTTCTATATCTATGCCAAATGGCCTATGGAAAATCACAAGTCCAGACCTATCCAGAAAGTAATCAGAAAATACACCTTAAAAGTTTACGCTTATTGGACCGGTTTAGACACCTTGGAAAAATTCCCAAAACTCCCAGAAATTCATTTATGTCATAAAAATCACTCCTGTAAAAGGAGAGCTCCCAATTCCTTATGGTTTGCAAATGAAAATCAAACAATACAACTAAATTTCGCACCGTTTTCTCGCTTTGACACTTGATTTTGTAAAATTCAAAAATACGACTTAGACAACTCCAAATCCGACCAAACCACTTGGAAAACTTAACTAAGACATAAAATAAACTTTTCCCACAAAAACCCAGATTATTGTACTTATAAAATTCGATCTATGACACACACAAATTCGACATATGATGCTGTCCAGTTTTAGGGTTTATTAAAATCATCATAATTACATGCTTAGACCATTAATTACACTTAGGGTTCCATTCTAATTAGGGTTTCGGATTTATTAGGCATGATAACATTTATATATATGTGATTTGGTTCTCTTGTGCTCGATATACCTATGATCCGATTCAAACAATACGTATTACACACATGTTCTCCTAATATTACAAGATTCAATTCATATGGTTTGTTTTCGGTTTACATAAGGTTCGGCCAAAAAGAAAAGAACACAAGCTCGACTAAAACAAACATGATACAACATATTATACGTTAGGTGTTATCAAAAGAAGACGAGAAGATCATTGTTATACCTTAGCTTGTTGGTTACAAGGTCTCGACACCAAGGAGTTGGTTCGGCCGAATAGGAAGAAAAGAGAGGAGAGGCAAAGAAAACTAGGGTTCCAAATTGTGATTAATGTATTGTATTTATAGTTAGTACAAAAATTCGGTTTAGGGCTTTGAGGAGGGTTGGGTTTCGCTTGGCCCAACCGAACACACAAACAAACGCCCATCTTGGGCTCACCAAGAATCGAAATAAGGCCCAAACGATTTAGCGAGACGCTTAACTTTCGTCATAAAGTCGATCACGTATACATATTAGTTAAGTTTTAATTATTCGTAAGTTGGGTTTTAATTTCGTTAAATGATCATAAACGTATTTTAATAATTTTGATTTCAAGGGTATTTTAGTCTCTTAACACGTTTCGTATTTTTAGGGTTTTACAACTCTCCCCTTTTAAAAAGAAAATTTCGTCCTCGAAATTGGATAAGACGGACAGAACGGCAACAAATGTGGATTTCGGAACTTCAAGGAATAAATGACGAACGCTAATCATATACTTATAAAAGTATTAGCATTAAAAGATGAGATGCAGAAAATCAAAAACACGCTCTAACTTATTCCGGTATCTAATGACGAGATCAATCATATGCATAGACAGAACGAATCCTAAAGGTCTTACTAATCGCAGATAATCAAACTAAAAGGATCTAATGTTCCTCAAACACTTCACGAAAATCCTAGGACCGCAATAAGGGTACACGGAGACATACACATATAGAGCAAACATAGCAGTTCATAGTTCACACAAATCATAACAATTTCGGTCCAAAACGCACAAAACTTACACGTAATGATATCGACGAAATCTCACAAATAGGTACAAAATTTCCAATCGAACATAAGGAGTGACAAATAATGAGACAAGTCAAAGTCCATTCACGATAAACCATGTGCATTTCCCAGACGTCATATGATTTCAATAAGTTCAAATTATATGATCTCAGATATTACGTTGATCAAAGCGCCATAATACTTGCATCATATAACAAGTTCTTATTGTCATCATATCCCGTCCCGGTCATGGCAACCCACATAACTAATATCGTAACAAAACATATCACATACGGATAACATACAGCCTAGCAAGTAACATACTATAATGACTGATCACATACATACAAAGATATACGACATCAAAACAACTTACCATACCACAAAAGAAAAGAAGGCCACCAATGCACAAAACAGTTCCTCATGACTCATTACTGACGATCCAGAAAGAAAAGCTGAGTTATACCAGAATGCTAAACGATAAAACTTCACGATTCAAACCGAGTTCTGAACGAATCAAAGAAAAGTAATGCCGATCAAAATCGCGTAGCAAGACATCAAACCGCTTCAAAACGCGTGACAAACGAATCAGAGTAACACACGTCGCGCCCAAATCATATGAAGTAGGTGAACCTTCCCAGCCACGGTTGAATCATGTCTTCGCTCGTTGCGTCTTTGGTTGATTCGTCCACTTCCTCCAAGAGCATCCGATGTCTCCAAGAAGACGGCAATCGGTGTGGCTTCGCTCACGAACCTCTCCAAAGACAAGGGCATTGCATAAAGAACGCAGGTCGGCACTATCTTCTTCGGATCCATGTGTAGTCTCCATCTAACGATCGACAAACGGACGAGCGAAAAAAAAATAACAAAATTCGTTGCGAAAGAGGAGGCCAATTCGGTGAAGACGAAAGATTATCAAGTCAAATCGAATGACAATCCAAAAGGAATTGAAAGATATCCGAATGCACGGAACCTAAGATCTACCCAATCCTCGGTGTCATAGCCTAAGCTCTAAGGGTCCTAAAACCTAGTGCTCGATACCATAATTGTAACACCCCAACCCGACAAGGGTAAAGATATCGCAAATACGGTTTCATATCAGAACTTTAAATACTATACAATAGCGGAAGCCTTTACAAAATATTCAAAAAGAAAACATAAATAGCTAAACTTCAAAATAAATCTAAGATCTATAAAGGTCAAGTCTTGCTCTCGCCTCTACTCTCAACCCGGATCGCCTATCCCATAAGCTCATCTTGAATGCTTAAATACCGCCGCAGAAAAAAAAAGTGGCTGAGCTTACAAAGCCCAAAGGAATGATATAACAAAACAAAAACTAAACAAAAACATAAATACGAATTGAACAAAAACGAGTAACAAATCAGCGGAACGAGAATAATGAATCATTGAGGATTCAGCGGAAACACAATTGCACGAAATCCAAAAAAACAATTAGCAATCAAGGACAAACACATAGCATATTGATGACTCCAACGCAAACACATCAAAATAACCAGACACTTAACATATCAAGAAGAAATAGATTACATATAAACCAAACGAAAAGTCTAAGGCTAACGGAAACACTTTCTAGAAAATAAACATGGCATTCAACAAATTAATTAACCTTCACTTAACACACTTAATTCAATATTGCAAAGAAGGAAAATAGCAAGTTCAAATCATGGCGCCTCACAAACAAATAGAAACATAGTAGACAAACTATAATTAAATAGACCAAACAAAACATAGCATAACCATTAGCAATTATCAAAACAGATATCATAAGCTAAACCAGTTCTCAGATCAAATCCTAACATCAGCAGAGTTTAAGCATGGCAGGTCACATAGGCAATAAAACACTAACGTATAAGCAAAGTTCCCAAAATTAACTGAACAAATTATACATAGCAAACTTATAGAATACTCACTTTCACACTAGCACATACATCTCACCGATCAACGAATTCACATAACAAGAAACTAATATAACATCAGATAACAGCATGCGAATCCTATTAAAACATATTAATCATAACCTAGCATAGTAGACGGTATTCACATAAACATACAAAAGCATACACGTGTACAATAACATATAATAAGCCCAAAGACATAATCATAAACACTTGAACATACCAAACAAAATCGAATACTTATCATAGAAATAACATATAAAGATTTAGTTAACTACCACGAGCCCGGATATATCATATCGAAACATCATACATATACAGAATAATCTTAGAAAATAATTTGGAGTAGCTAGCTCCCGTGAAGTTGTGAAGACGCGATTGCACATACCGACATCATTCACCTAAACAAATCATATCGGATAATGATCGATCTAGGATGCATCCATACGCCCCAAGACGAGATAGTGGCCATATATTATATAGCGAGCTCATAAACAGTAACAAATAAGGGACGGGCGTAACTTCACTCATCGCCCTAGAGTCATGTCGAGGTGCATCATCGACACGGACATGGAACCCCATGACTAGGTATTATTTGGCTCGGGTGTCAAACTAACTTAGGTCAAATCGTAATGTCATAACCGACATAGATCATGTTTTATCAAATGTTTAATCATGTTTTCAAAATCAAAGTCTTCATATCATATAGTTCAAAACCAATGTTTTATGATTCAAAATCAAAGTTCGGGATAAGCAACATTCAAAAGACACATTAGTGTTCATAGCAAATAACATATCGATAACTCATATCATAAGGTTCATATTCAAATATAACAAGGTTCAACAAATATGCACATCAAAGTCTTCCTAACATAAAGTTCAAATCGATATCGCATGGTTCAATAAAACATAGGTTCGTATAAGCAACAGTCAAACAATCGTGAAAGGGTTCATAGCAATGGCATAGGGAATCCTAATAAGTAAAATAGGAAAGCGAACGAAAAGAACATCATAAGGAACCTTTACTAAAAAGGTCGAATATCAGACGATAGCATAAGTGTCTTAAGGTAAGATGTAATATCCGCATCTTAAAGCAAATGAGAGGAAAACAAACGAACGAGTGAATCACGAAGATGTAACGTCGTCTTCTTCAACTAATCTACACGGATTATGATTTATTTAATACTTATTAGCATCATTAAAGTTATAACGGATTCCTCGCATTAACATTATTAGAGTTATAAGTATACTCTCATTTTATAAGCTTCTTATGCATTTGTAAGTGTGTTACCTATTGATAACATATTTTATCTTTCGGTTTCATAAACTCATATTCGGACCAGACTTTAGTGATTTTATAAAATACTTACTTAGCTCAAATGAAATCAAGCAAAATCCCGAGTTTCCCATATGAGTTAAAAGACTCTACAAAATTGGTGGGTTCTATATCTATGCCAAATGGCCTATGGAAAATCACAAGTCCAGACCTATCCAGAAAGTAATCAGAAAATACACCTTAAAAGTTTACGCTTATTGGACCGGTTTAGACACCTTGGAAAAATTCCCAAAACTCCCAGAAATTCAATTATGTCATAAACATCACTCCTGTAATAGGAGAGCTCCCAATTCCTTATGGTTTGCAAATGAAAAATCAAACAATACAACTAAATTTCAGACCCGTTTTCTCAGCTTTGACACTTGATTTTGTAAAATTCAAAAATACGACTTAGACAACTCCAAATCCGACCAAACCACTTGGAAAACTTAACTAAGACATAAAATAAACTTTTCTCACAAAAACCCAGATTATTGTACTTATAAAATTCGATCTATGACACACACAAATTCGACATATGATGCTGTCCAGTTTTAGGGTTTATTAAAATCATCATAATTACATGCTTAGACCATTAATTACACTTAGGGTTCCATTCTAATTAGGGTTTCAGATTTATTAGGCATGATAACATTTATATATATGTGATTTGGTTCTCTTGTGCTCGATATACCTATGATCCGATTCAAACAATACGTATTACACACATGTTCTCCTAATATTACAAGATTCAATTCATATGGTTTGTTTTCGGTTTACATAAGGTTCGGCCAAAAAGAAAAGAACACAAGCTCGACTAAAACAAACATGATACAACATATTATACGTTAGGTGTTATCAAAAGAAGACGAGAAGATCATTGTTATACCTTAGCTTGTTGGTCACAAGGTCTCGACACCAAGGAGTTGGTTCGGCCGAATAGGAAGAAAAGAGAGGAGAGGCAAAGAAAACTAGGGTTCCAAATTGTGATTAATGTATTGTATTTATAGTTAGTAAAAAAATTCGGTTTAGGGCTTTGAGGAGGGGGTTGGGTTTCGGCTTGGCCCAACCGAACACACAAACAAACGCCCATCTTGGGCTCACCAAGAATCGAAATAAGGCCCAAACGATTTAGTGAGACGTTTAACTTTTGTCGTACAAAGTCGATCACGTACACATATTAGTTAAGTTTTTAATTATTCGTAAGTTAGGTTTTAATTTCGTTAAATGATCATAAATGTATTTTAATAATTTTGATTTCAAGGGTATTTTAGTCTCTTAACACGTTTCGTATTTTTAGGGTTTTACAATATTCCTCCTTTTTAAGATAAGGAAACTTAGCATTACTGTTTGAGAGACTTAGTTGTTGCATTTGTGTGGAGTTTTGGTTGTTGGTGATTTCGATATCAACGTCTGATCCTGGCATGGTGATTTTTGTTTTGGTTGTTAGGGTGTTTAGAAAAACATGTTCTTAGTATCGTAGAGACTCTCACGAGGCTCTGATACCACTTGTTGAAACCAAGATCCAGACTCAACTAGGGTATCAATGATATCAATTGAATGAAAGCACAGCGGAATGATAATAACAATCAATATCATTAATAAGGTTTTCTTTATTGAATTGAAATATAAAAACTACTACTACAACTAATGTACACACGCTATAATCGTGTGTCTAGACTCTCATTGGAGATGTCTACTATGAAATGAAAATGAAAGGGATAATGGAAAGGGATTATCAAAACTACTATGCATACCCTCTTTATATAGAAGAGGGAGGTTACATAAACCCTAATTGTAGCTTACTATGAGAGCTACTAACTATTTATATAATAGACCCTCATTGTTTCTTCTTTCTTCATTCTTGCTTGTGGTTTTGTAATCTTCAACTATCTAATTCCCAACACAGTGTTAGGTCGACCGATCCTTTGACAAAATTATGAGCAAGGAGGAAGGAGGACAACTTATCATATGACGCCTGGGGGCTTGTTTGAGACCATAGAGAGCCTTGTTCAGTTTGTAGACATGATTAGGGAACTCTGGATCAACAAATCCTTCCGGCTGGCTAACATACACTGTCTCCTTATGTTGACCATTCAGAAAAGCCATTTTGACGTCCATTTGGTAGACGGTGATGTTCATGTGAGCCGCGAATGCCAGAAAAATCCTTACAGCCTGAAGTCAAGCATTCAGTGCAAATGATTCTTAAAAGTCAATACCTTCTTCCTGTTTGTAACCCTTAGCCACCAGACGTGACTTGTTTCGAATAACCGTGCCTTCAGCATCTAACTTATTCTTCCAAATCCATTTTTGACCAATGATATAGACCCTTGTCGGTCTTTCAACCAATTCTCATACTTCTAAACATTTGAACTGGTTCAGCTCTTCTTGCATGGATTCAATCCAGTTACATCCTTAATGTTTTTGGGTTCGGTTTGACTGACAGTGAGTGCATAAATGTAGTGTTCTTCGTAAGTCTGAAGGTGTTGTCTAGTTACGACTGGTTGGTTTGGGTTGCCAATAATGTTAACAAGAGGATGATCTTTGGTCCATCAGTGTGTGGAAGGTTGGTGTTGGTATACATTGTGTAGATTAAGTGGATTAAGATGGCTGGTAGAAGATTCAGCGACATCTGGATTTTTCGTTTCTATTCCGAAAGGGTTAAAAACGCATTTCCATCATAATCCGCAGGTGCAGGTACATTTTGGTTAAAAAGATCATCAGTTGGGTCAGTGTCATTAGAAGTGGTTTGTTCAGTTGTTGTTGGAGATTCAATCGGGGGTGCATCAGCAATAGTTGTTGTTGTTTCATGTGTATCAGGTATTGGAATATTATCACGTTGAGAAGCGGAAATAGTTGATACATCTGGAGCACGTTGATCAAAATCTTCATTGAACGAAGGAGCAAACAATGTTTCCATCTGACGACGAGTGAGTTGAAAGGTTTGATCAGCTGATGTTTGAGGGAATATAGACGTTATGTCCGGGTTCTAAGCTGTTTTGCTCAGAAGCCATTTCTGTGAGCTCATCAAAATTAGCATGAATAGTCTCCATAATTTCCTTTGTGCAAGGATTCTAGATCCGGTATCCTTTTGAGTTTTCACATTATCCAACGAATATCAGCTTTGGCCTTGAGCTTTCCAAAGTCATCACGATCATTATTTGGATAACAGAGAGCACCAAATACATGAAAGTGTTTTAGATTCGGTTTTCTGTTATGGATAAGCTCATAAGGTGTTTTGTTGTGGCATTTAGTTATCATAGAACGGTTATGAGTTTAGCATGCAGTTGACATGGCTTCTGCCCATAAGTAATCTGGAAGTTTTGCATTTATCAACATCGTTTTTGCAGCTTCCACTAACGTACGGTTTCATATTTCGACAACTCCATTGTGTTCAGGTGTTCTTGCAATTGATGTCTGATGCTCAATTCCCACTTTCTCATAATATTCCTGAAGACTTTGGTTTAAAAATTCAGTTTCTTTGTCTGTTCTGACTTGTCTGACCGTGTTCTGAAGCTGAACTTGAATTTTCTTGCGAAAGGTTATGATCATCGGTGGAGCTTGATCTTTACTTCGTAGAAAATAAACCCAATTCCATCTGGAGTAGTCATCAATGATTACGAGAATGTATTGTTTGCCATTTATAGTCTGCACACGCATCGGGCCACACAAATCCATGTGAAGAAGATGAAGAACATGTTGAGTGTTGTCTTCAACCTTCGAAGGAAAATGAGCACGAGTGATTTTCCCTTGTTCACAAGCTGAGCATAAGTGGTCTTTTGAATACCTAAACCTTGGAAGACCTTCAACTAGTTTGTGTTGTGCAAGGTTAGTTATGGTTCGGAAGTTTAAATGTGAAAGCCTTCTGTGCCACAGCCATGATTTTGTAGATATTACTTTAGAGAGTAGACAAATAGGAGATGAAGCAATCATGTCTTGCATTGAGATTGCGTAAAGGCTTAACGAGCGGGATCCTGACATGAGATCGTTTCCTTGTAGATCACGGATGAAACAAGTTTTCTCCCTAAACGCAACTTCCAAATCACCATCACAAAATTGACCGACCGAGAAAAGATTGTATCCAATACCTTCCACATAATAAAATCTACTAATTTCGATATTCCCATTCATGTAATCTCCGTACCCCATGATAGCTGCGAAGTGATCATTCCTGAACCTGACAGTGCCAATGAACTTTGAAACAAAGATTGATAGAAGTTTGAGGTTGCATGTCATGTGCCAAGAACAACCGCTGTCAACAATCCAGAGAATGATTTGTATCACCTGCAATACACACAGACGACACAGGTGGAATAGAGGTAGAGCTGGAACCCAAAGAGTTAGAGGGTTTCGATACAGTTACAGATGAAACACACATGTTGATAATTTTGGGTAACCATTTAAATCCAGGTGTATTTTGTAACCATGTATGACAAGTCCAAGTAGTTTGTGCTTTGGTCTTAGTGAATGTACTAGGTGATATTCTCTTCCTAGGAGGTGATGAGGGTGCTAAGGGTACATCAATGATATTCTCGACACTATAGAAGGCGCTTTACCTAGCATAGACTTAGAAGCATTAGTGGGCCTAGAGGTAATTCCATTTCTATGTTTCCGCTTACGAGATAAGATAGTTTTAGCAACACAATTATCATGACAACCAGAAAACATGCTTTTACGACAAAAAATACAAGATGCTTCAAACATAACATTCAAAGTACTCAAAGATTCAACATTCGTTACATCACTTTTGCTATTACATTCATCTAACGCAATATCTAAAGTAGGTGCAACATGTGTTTTATTCAAAGTCCTAGTGTGTTGTTCTACTGCAGGGGTCTTTACTGATCTTCTCTTACGTTGCAACTTCATATTCTTCTTGTTTGTGCTCTTAAGTTGTGAAGTGCTAACGCTAGGATTATAGGCAACTACTCCTGCAGAAGTGGAAGGAATCACATTAGTATCTTGTGGTTTGTCAATATGCTTCCTAGTGTCAATTTTAAACATTCCAGGTGCAAGAACATTTGTGTTACTAGACTTATCATTCTCATATTTCTCCAACTTACCTTTCAACTCTATGATAGTTTGTAACAAATCTTGATTTTCAGAGAATATTTTTCCATTACCACTTAATACTTCACGAGTGTACACAATATGATCATCAAGATCTTTTGACGCTTTGCCTCGTGTCTTTTTGAGCAAATTACATATGACACCATATTATGTTTTAACTTTTGCAATTTCTTGTTCATATTTTAAAATTTGACACTTCAAAGACGCGTTCTCATCATCCAGTCATTCGAGTTTTGTTTCAAAAGGTTTTTCACTCTACTGGTTGAGTTTGTTTTGCAAAGGAAGTTCTTGATTATTACAATCTTTTTGACACCATTGAAGACGACGTGTTACTTTCGAAAGTTCATTTACCAAACGCTCATTTTCAGCTTTCAAAGATTCGATTTGAGACACATTATCAACAATATCAACATTATCAATGTAATCAACAAAGAATATTATTAAAAGCAAAGGCGCAGATAATACAACACAATTAATATGATATCAAAGACGTATAACATCTTTCAAGAGTCGATCAACATGATTTCAAAAATTTATTCTTCTTTTTGGTTTTCAAAATCCATGCCTTTGTTTCATTGAAAATTGTTTTTATTTGTCCAATTTATTTCTGAAGATCCCGTTCCTAATATGTTGCACACATACATAAATTTCGAACATGTGGTAAAAGTTGTTTTTGAAAAATGTTTCTTTGGTATCTGGCATAAGCCGATTGAAATGTCGCAGCTTTTATTTCCGAATTAAGTTCAATTTCACGTTCCAAAAGTTTAATTTCAGACATGAATGTATCAAAATATTTTAGAAGTTGACATCTTTCGAGTAATGGTGTGATTTCACTCAAAGAAGGTAAAGGACCATTAATTTGTGCAACTGGTTTGACGAGACCGACATCAGAAGAGGACTCATTAATAGGTGCGATAACCTAAAGTGTGTTTGTTTTAACCTGTTGTGGAACAAAAGTTATGAGAGGTCTTTATGAGTAATCAAAAGGTTTGTTATACTCAACTTTTTCCATTTCAATCGACTCTCATCTTCTGCATCCCATTCCTCTTCATGATTATATTCAACAACACGCACAATAGATTCATCAAGCATATGTTTGACACTATACAACTTTGGATTTGCCTTGAATGCTCTATAGAAAAAACGTGGTTTGTTATCAGCTAGATCTGGCCCATATCCATCTGGATTTGGCTTAAATGTGAACTTTTGAATTGTTGTGATAGACTCACCATGTTTATATACAATATTTTGAAACTCTTTGAGTTTGTTTTGCAAATCGACAATTTCATCAAGATAGAGATCTATTCGTTTCCTTGAAGTTTTTTTGAATTTTGAAAACTCTTTTTGACACGAAGACAACTCAGACTTGGCTTTTTGAGTTTCGAAGTAAGAGTGTTAACTTGTTGTTTATGTTCAAATTTTTGTTGTTCTATTTGAGAAATCAAATCATTTTTGGAAACAACTAGATCACGTATCTATTTTTCTAAAGATTTTTCTTTTTGGTATGGATTTGGAAAAGCGATTTCAAAACTATGTTCATGTTTCTCTTTTGTTTCAAAATTTTTTAAGTTGTACCTTATAGCATTCAATATCCTTAGTCAATAGTGCCACTTTTTCACGAAGATTATTATTTATCTCATTGCACTTCTCCAGTTGAGATTGGGTGGTCAAAATAAGGTCATGAGCTTTGGATCTGGATTAGACGAAGGTTCATTTTGTTCAACTTAAGTATCAACATGTTCATCATTTAGATCCTCAAATGTAACCTCGGGGTCAACTTGATCATCAAAGGTAACCAAAAGGTCATCTTTATCATAAAATGTAACTACTAGATCCATTTGATTATCTTTTTGATGAGATGCAGATGGCTCATGTTGAACTATCTGTTCCTCGTCAGATGCAGATGCATGCAGAGATATCAGATCATGTATAAGACATATGTTAGGATCCGGTACCTGAGACAAGCCATCAGTGTCATACACTGGGCATGTGTCACTCATGTGGAGTTCTTGCATGTTGGCCATCAATATTACAGTTGTGTTAGCTTGTAAGTCCTCCATGTCATCATCAGAATCTGCATTGGCCATGAAGCTGTGTTCTATGTTGGTAAGTGTTCCACCAGCTTCATCTTTGTGAGCCAAGACTAAAGCCTCCTTGTGATAAGCACTGCCTCTTGGTCTCGGTTTTGGACAAGCATTTGCTAGATGACCCTTCTCGTTGCAGTTGTAGCATCTAAGACCAGTATTCCCATTCTGAACATTTCCCTGATCAACAATATGAACCCTTTGCTCGGGAGCAACCATGTTATTCCTACTAGAAGCATTGAACCCTTGTCCACTACCCATGTAGTTACCAGTTCCCACCTGACAACCGTTGTTTCTGTTCTGAACCTCAACCCTTCCATTGTTAACAACTGCTTGACTCCTTGTGTTAAATGAGGTGCGAATACGGTTGTTGGCTTTGTTAGCCAATATCTTGAAGGCACGAGCAATTAACGAAAATCCTTGATTCAACGTATCAAAAGCCTATGCATCCTCATTTGGAGTCTCACTGTTGAGTGCTGAATCGGAGTTGTTGTTGTAAGGAACCAGTTGAGTTTCTTGTGATTGTTATGATGGATCATATGGTGTAATCTGGGCTGATTGTGGTGGATGAGTAAAGACAGTAGGCAGCAGTGTAAATTGTGGATAACAAGCTTGAGTGAACAAAGCAAGTGTGTTTGCATTAGGTAGAGGTGCTTGAACTCCACGAGAGCTCTATCTTTCTCCACTTCCTTTGATGGTGCTTCAAGTAGTCATACAACAACCCGTACTTTGCCTTGTGAAGATCTTTAGCTTGACGGATGAATGTAACATACTTTTCCCAATCGTGACCAAGACGACTTAGGAACTTTGTGTTGATTGCAATTTTGGCATAATGATGTTGGTCTGCCTCAAGTCATTGATGATGTCTATAAACCAATGATAGTATGACTCTAATGATTCCCCGATCAATCATGAAGTTCTAATAGGATAGGTGAAGTTTTGATTCTATGTCTTCTTGATTGAGTTATGTGCCTTCCATTAGGAGATGAATGTGATCCTACTGTGGCTTTTGCGCTCGAGCATCAACACGCGAAGAATCGGATTGGTAAACCCAAAAGGATATATTGCATTGCAATTTCATCGCCTTCTAAGTGAAGTAATTGTTCAAGAGATGAGTTGATCCATAGTGGGAATGGAAGTCGTGTCATCTCTTGGTGGATTAGCATTTGGATCTCCGGCATCTGTAGTAGGCATTTAAAAAGGACCTTCAAGGATGACCTTCTTCAAGAACTTACCATGAGGTTTCTTAAGATCACAGAACCTAAAGAACCGCATCACCCATTGATCATAGTTTCCGGGAGTGAGCATTGGAGGTCTATCAAGGGATCCAGCTTCATTAATGGATTGTTGGATACTTATAGCTTCACACATTTTTTGCAAACCAAGTGGGTTCCTTTTGCGTTGCTGCATTCATAGCATACTTTTGTGGAAACTGATATTGAAAGTAGTTAGTATACTGATGTTGTTGAGGGTATTGTTGAAGGACTTGTTGTTGTGGTAGTGGTTGTGCAATTTGATGAGGAAAATAATTTCCAACTTGTTGTGGTTGTTGCTGAAAGTTGTTGTTGAGGATTTTGTTGTTGTTGTTGTTGTTTTTAAGGATATTCATGAGGAAAGTAGTTGGAATAGGGTGATTGAGACATCTTTGAAACTTGTGTTGATGATGGATGTTACACCCCCAAAATATCGCAGCGGAAGATTGTGTCATTGGGGTGCTACTTCATAATACAAAGTACAAGTTATAGAAAACGACCTCTAAATGAGACGTTTTGAAAAGTTACCATTCGATTAATGAAATCAGAGTTACAAACAACGAGGTCCCAAAGTATAATATATAAATGTTTACAAAATGTTTTGAATGGTAAATGATAAAAGCGTAAGTCTTCAAATTATGTCGTGCGACTCTATGCTTCAAACTCTAGCTATTGCCTTATAACCTGAGATAAACATGCTAAAAAGTGTCAACACAATGGTTGGTAAGTTCATAGAGTTTGTTTAACATGTAAAGCCTTTAAAGAATGTTCACACAAGAAAGGCATTGTAATCCACTCGGCCCAAGTTCCGCCCATACAAAACTTGCAACCCGTGTGTTTACAACCCATCGCTAAAAATAGTACGTCAATCATGTGCATGTATCATAGTAGTTAAAAGTATAAATGTTACCGCAGTGGTCTTCCAACAACTTAATTTGGGATGTATCTAATTTAATAGCCTTCCAACAACTTAATTTGGAGCCACTAAATTAATGGTCATCCAACAACTTAATTTGGAGCCACTGTGTATGTATCTAATTTAATAGCCTTCCAACAACTTAATTTGGAGCCACTAAATTAATGGTCATCAAACAACTTAATTTGGAGCCACCGAATTGCACGCATCGAGAGCCTCTTCCCAAAGATTAATGGTCATCCAACAACTTAATTTGAGCCACTAAGTTGAATAACGCAATTAAGTATAATGCACTCAAAAATAACGCAAATAAGTATAATGCAATCATTTATAATGAAATCAAGTATAATGTTTTGAGTATTTATACAAGTAAAAGCAAGTAGTTGAGCATGTATCTCCCTCAAAGAGTTTGTAAACCAAGTATTAAAAGAGTAGGGGCTATGACTCACGGTAATCAGTAAAAATTTAGAGTACTTATGAAAGTAAATGAAAGTAGTTGAGCATGTATCTCCCCCAAAGAGTTTATAAAGTAATTAAACGAGTAAAAGTGGGGCTACGAACTCACCTTAAAAATGATATCACAACGTTTAACGGGATCGATGGATAAGCCTGGAAGTCTCTACGTATAACCTAGAATATGATATCAACTCTTAGGTTCGGAATAATGCCTAAGATAGCATGAACGAGCCTATATATGCCATTATATTGATCATGATGTAGTATTTGTATGTTTGTTTATAGAAATGGTTTTAGTTTGTATATCTCGTACTACCGTTCGGGGCCATCACAATTCAGAGGTCATGCAGTAAACGTTCGAGGAGCTAGGACACTTTAAATCATAACCAAAGCAACTCGTCGATCTGTTTACCCAAATGAACCCCTCACATGAAGTTCCCTAGTGTTGTAGTGCTCAATACGTAAAACATGTATTTTAATTATTTGATTATATGATAAATTAAGTGTTTATAAATACAATAAATAAACTAACCAAGTTTATAAGTATTTAAATAAGTTTGAGTTATATATATACTTAACGGAGCTTCTACGTAGAATTTGCAATGTTTGAAAACCCAAGGCTATTAGAAGATTATAACAACGCCTTCTTGAGAACCCAAGAAGAAAAGAAGATTATAACGACGTCTTTTGGAGACTTGAAGTTATTTGAAGATTATAACGACTCTTTCTTGAAAACTTCCAAGAACGAAGATCAAACGCTAGTTTTCTTCAAGAACACATGAATGTTCTTACAAGATTTATAAGAAATGCCTTAGGTTTAGGACTTTATATGTTAAGAAGGGGTGGTGCAAGAAATTATGAAGGTTTATGCTTGGTATTTATAGGCTAGAGATTTTAGTTAACTATATATTGGGTTAAAAACTAACCATGGTTAAATTTACACATGTAAATGATCTAAAGGAAGTATGCTTAGGATTTTGACACCAACATGATGACTCCCCTCCCTAATTTAGTTCATATAGAGATAAGATGAATAAGGTGGATAGTTTTGGTATTATCTTGATTACGGATTGAGTTTTGGTTCCGTTAAATGCTAATCGAAGCCATAAAAGGTAAAACCGGGTATCGTAAAAATATGAAACTTGCAGGAATGATGAAACTCATCATTATACTCCATCTAAAAATATAAAATGGGTGATAAGTCTTATTGGTGCAAAACGCCGCTTAAAGTCGAAATACGGTAAAAAACGCGAATTGCAGTTTATCGAAAAGAACGAAATTTTAGAGAAACGACCGTGAATTTATTTAGAGTAGACTAAAATTAGTCTAAAAGTGATATGAGATGTAAAATGTGGTTTTCATCATCGTGGATAACTTAACAGCTTATTTGTGAATTTTAAAATTACGCGATTTAAGAAAAAGGTAGAATGTACAAGGTTAATTTCTTTATGGTTAAAGAAGGAGGAAATATGTTTGACTTTTCCAAAAATATAAAAGTTTCTAATCATCTTAGGAAATACAGTGCATGAATCGTTAAGTCTGGATGTAAGTAGAATCGTTTAAAACGTAAGTTTAGTTTCATACTGCGTTGGGCTTATTTGGTAACATAAAAATAAATCTTAAAAATTCTAAAATTAATCATGAGTGATCTAAAAATTTATCTGATGCGGGAAAAATTGTCAGAGACGGTTTTTGTTATGCGCGGGATGTTAAAATGGCATTCCGACCAAAATGAAGCTTTAAGACGATGTTTTCTTAATAACTTTTGCTAAAATGATCTAACGATTGTCGAACTCTCAGGTCATTACTAAAATAATTTATCCTACGAGAATGTGAAATAAAAATTTTACGGGATGAATAGTGAAAGTGAATAATAAAAGTGAATAGTAAATTCTCAAAAATGCGAATTGTTACAATGGATCTTTGTAGTTGAATGAAACTTGAGTTTGTTGTTGAAGATGTGCTTAGGTGTAAAAATCCTTAGGCGTAAACTGTTGATGGTTACTTGTAAACTTTCTTAAGCATAAACTACTTGCTTAGGCGTAAACCTCCTTAAGCGTAAACTTCCTTCTTACTATTAAGAGTATCTTACTCGTAAACTTAATAGTTAAACGTAAACTTAGGCGTAAACTAAAGACTTAGTAGTAAGGAACCTTAGGCGTAAGATAAATCTTAGGCGTAAAGGCTTACTCGTAAGGTTTTAGCTTAGTCGTTAGATTAGGTTTTAAACCAAAATCTTTCACACTTGTCCAAGTAAGAAAGATATCCACAAGTCGATGTGTTTTTCAAGCTTATCCAAGCAAGGAAAACAAGTTACAAACAGCTTTGAAGAATTTGATGAAGATTCCTTAGGCGTAAAGTCTTCTTAGACGTAAACTCTAGCTAAGGCGTAAAGGTTACGCGTAAAACTCGGGTTTTCTTAGGGCGAAGAAGAGGGTTTTGCTTAGGCGTAAGCAAAGGGTTTTGCTAAGGTGTAAAACCAATGTAAATGACCAAACGAATTTTAAGCATCAAAATGCTTTGTACACTCGATTTTAATGATGAAACGACTTCAAAAACACTTAAATAACAAGAAAATTTTGAACTTGAGCAACCAAAGTGAGTTTTCGACTTATGCGTAAAGATGAACTATGAGTAAAAAACGAGTGTAAAAATGCAATAAAACACGTAAAGTTTGTAACTTTTTGCTAAAACTAGAATTCTAAACACTATATAAACCTTAAAACATAAGAATCTTGAGGTTTAAAGTGCAAAAATCAAAGTTTTCAAGCATATCAAATGGTTTAATGTGATAAACTTACGTGTAAACTACAAAACTTCAAACACAAAATGTTTCACCCAACTAGATAGCGATTGATACCACTGTTAGGTCACCATAATATGAACACAAGTATGTTTGATGTATAAAGAATGAAGGAGATGAGAGGAACGGTTGTATTCTAACACACACAAGATAATATGAAATGTTTATGCTTAATGAAAGTACCAACACCTCTCAAATGAGAGGTTACAATGTTTATATAGGCAAGGGAGCTAGGGCATCCCTTTCCTTGGCCTCATAATCCTTTGCATAGGCTGATGGGCTTACTACATAAGCCTAGCCTTAATTATATACTTATAAGCCAAATTAAGCAACCTATTACAGGCAAATGACTAACACTTGATAATACTAGTTAAAAGTGATTCCAACAATACGACACGCAAATTAAGCACATTTTATAAATTATAAGCTATGATAACTAAATTAATAAGATTTGTACAAAAAATCCTTCCCTAAGAGCATTTACATTAGTAACTCAAGTTATAAAACAACACCAGCCACGTCAGCGCCACATCAGCTTTAACATTTCACCTTAACATCCCCAAAAAACATCCACATCAATAACATCCCAAGTTAAACTTTAACATTTCATATTTTCAATTTCAACCCCTAAACTAAAACAAACACTTCATTTATTAAACTAAACATATTATTAAATTTCAAAACATATTACAATACAAAAAAAAAAAAAAAAAAAAAAAAAAAAAAAAAAGTTACAACAAAATAAAAACACACCGCAAATTAAACGTTACAACATAAAAGAAAATGACAAGAATACAATCATCGACGAGGTTTCAAGTTATATTTTTGATGATTCGGTCTTTTTCGTCATTGATCCAAGCCACGACATTTGGATCTTTCCTTCAAGATCCGCCATCAAAAACTTCAACCTCCAACCTTGTTATTGTTTCATCTTTTTTCGCTGGGCCGACACATCATGGGCGGTTTCACGCTTGATACGATACTGCTTGCCATAGTTTCGTGAAATAAGTTGTGAGCTCGTTCCTCTAGTGCTTGCTCCCCAAGACTTGTCGTGCTCTGGATCTTGCTTTCTTGGTAGCACGCTTTTCTCATGGGACGTGGTTGTTCATCATGACCAAAAAAATCCTCGTTTGTTTGGCTTGTGACATCGCCGGTTAAATCAATCGATTCCGGTGTGTCCCATTTCTTAGACTGACGCAAAACCTCCCAAGCGTTATCGAGCAAACGGTCGCTTTGGTTTCCTCACGATACCATTGCTTTGCCCGCTTCATCACATCCATCTCACTTTCCCGCCGTTGTTCCTGCTATGAACGTTGTAAAAGAGTTGAACTTTGTGCATATGTCGCTCAACGCTTTCCACTTGCTTGACATCATATCCTTGTTGCGCCGTTGAAAGTTGAGTCTATTAAACTTATTTGTGACCCGATACCAAAACGTATCTTTGGGTTGCACGCCCAACTTTCGGATCCTCCGTAATGCCTATGTAACACCTTGCAAGTAATTCTTCCTCCCTGAGTCCAACGCCTAGTAGCTAAAACTTCCTCTTCATCATCATCAATTGGTTCAGCTCGGGTCTTTGGATTTTTTGATTTTCGTTTAACACGACCTTTGGATTTTTTTGGAGGAGACATGGGTGTCTCAGCAACATCATGTGTTTCAGTTTGTGAATGTTGTGAGTGTTGTGTGAATTGTAGATTTTGAAAGTTGGAGTTTAAGGTGCTTTGTTGGTTTTGTTGTTGCCAATAGAGATATGCTTGATGTTGTTGCCACATTTCTTGGCTCGAGAAGCCTAGTGGGTTGGGAAGAGACATGTTGGGGTTTGAAGATGAACCAACGTTCAGGTTGGATGATGAACCCGGGTTTGAGGTATTCCACCCACCACCAAGAAGATTGAAGAATGTATCATCGTTGCCTCCCGACATTTTTTTTAGTGAATAAAAGATTGAAGATTGAGAGGATTGAGTAGTGGAAGTGTGAAAAAAATTGTGTTTTAGTTGGGTATTTATATTGGTAAAAAAATGTTTTTGATTTTTTTTTATTAGAACTAGCCGTTAGGGGGGCAAAGTGTAAATCTTTTGAATTTTTTTAAATATAATGGTAACTAAACCGTTGAGAGGGCAAAGTGTAACTTTTTTGAATTTTTTTTTTGTTTAGCCCTCTAACGGGCGTTGCTTGATTAACGCAACCCCTCCTTTGCCTCCTTAACGCCAGACATCCAATGGTGGTAACGGCCATAACGCCGTTAAACGAGCCATAACGCCCGTTATAGCGTTAGCGATGGGATTGCTCTAACTCTAGTCAAAACCTATTTGTTTCCCCATGATGTACATTTTTTATTTCTTTTTATAAATACAAAAGATAAGAGCAAAAAGGTGAATGTGTATATCTCTATAAAATTAAGAAGATCTCTTTGTCCTTTCGTTTTTTTCACACGTCACAGTTTCTTTTGCAACACAATATACGTTTTTAATAGTTGCCTACAATACCACTCGCTTTACCCTGGTATAATATGCGCCTCTCATTCTTTCTATCTCATTCGACATATTAACAAAACACAATAGTCTTCTGCTACTTTTCTCTCTAAAGTTCAAGGATTCAAAGGTGTTGTTGTAGGATTGAATCCGTGGGGATTGTGATCGTGTTCTTGTTCTCTTGTTTCTCTTTGTCTCGTTGGACAGCAGGCAAGACCAAATCTTTTGTTTGTTTCTTTTCCAGTCGACACCTAGAACCTGTGAATACAACCTGATATAATCTACTACATTCAGTAGCATGCTTCTTTTCATATTAGTCTTCTTGTTTGTTTGGTTGTCTCATGAACCTGTTATAACAATTATATAAAGCATCACATGAAATCATAAACCTAACCTACCTAAAACCAGTATTAGTGGACCATGGTTTCTGCTTTGATCAGTCCACCTATATACAACAATAAATCTGATACGCAAAACCCTAAAGTAACTACTTAATAAATGTTTATTGAGTCTTGTAAATTCTGGAAAACCCCAAGAAGCTGTTAATGAAGGCTAGGTTTGTTTCGTAAGTTTATGTGTCATTATGGTATGTTTTTATGAGTGAGTTTATAGTCGTTTGGGTTGTGCTTGTTTGGGTGAGTTGCATGTCGACTGATGGAGTGTATGCATGAGTATCATTGGTTAATTAAAACTATGGAATGAGTATGTTACTCATATCTAAAAGGAGCTAGACTTAGCTCGTGTTAGTCTCATTAAAAGTCTGATATCTTTAAAAACTCTCGCATAACCTTATTAAAAAACTTAATATGGCCGCCATATCAAGAAACACTATACTACTATTATTGAGAGGGTTAAAGTCTTAATGATGGGCTGATAATGTGATTTTATGTGGGGGTTTCATATAGGCTGTCCTGTTTTACCTTGTAGATTTCATGGTTGTTTTTTTTGTGTGTGTGTCAACCTGGTGTTGCATAAATGTTGTATTATAGGGGTTAAAAGGTGATTTAGGTTCGTGGTTTTGTGATCCGTCTCGCTAGTACTTATAGGCCTCATTTATATATGGCTGTGTGGTGACTTGTGTATGTGTTGTTTTTATCTTAAACTCATATTTAGACTTGCAATTGTATCGGTATAAAAGGGGATATGTGGTTTGTGATTTTATATGGCTCGTTAATATTGGGATTGAATGTGGGAATACTTGGTGTCGTTTGGTGTGTAAATTGTGTGAATTGTATGTTGAGTCGTGTAAAGGGTATGGGTGTGTCTCGCATGTCTTTAGCCTAGGAATATGAGTTTGGGTCATTTGCATGCGAGTTATGTTGTCTCATATATAGGTGGACAAGTATGATTATAAGTTGTGTAAGAATGTTATGTCGAGTTGATTTCGGGTTGAAACATATTATATATATACATGAAACATTAGTATGAAACATGTCTAGTTGCTACATGTCTCCTACCATTCGAATGTATATATTTGAAGATTAGCGCCACTTGAAGTGCAATGAGATTCTTGTTAACATGTGTGTCAAGTGTGTTGCATTTTAGTTGTGTGATATGTATGGTTTTGGCATTGCATGCATAACTATTGAGATAGTTCATGCCTCATTTGCCCCTTGTGTTCGTGTGTGTGTTTTTATGTTCAACCTATCTTTTGTTTTAAAGGATAAGTTTATGTTTCGACCTATCCTTACTGATCCTTTTATTTGCAATTTGATTTTTGACCTCGCATGTGTCTTCCACTAATCTAGTATTAGGATGAGCCTCGGTATGGTTTATTTTGAGAGTGGTCTCGAGTTTGCCTTGTTTCTAATTTGGTTTGTTCTCATTCAATCTTTCATTATTCGTGAAACATTTAAATCTATGTATGGATACATATATTCAAACCTTAATTATTGTTAAAATAATAGTTCGGTACTACGAATAACAATAAGTATTAAGGAAATTGTCATTTACATCATTAAAAGAATAAATGCACATATAAATAATTAATTATTATAATTCATGTAGAATCCGTGAAAAATGAGTCTTTGTTCTCTAGTATTCTTTTCATTTGATTTCATTTCCTAAGGTACATATATTCTACCCTTTATCAGTAAGGGTTTCTCATGACTCTTTGATCTTTAATTTTGTTTCATTTGTTATGATATTCGTTTGTGATCCCATTTGATATGATTCCTTTGTTACGATATTCGTTGATTATGCTATTTGATGTTTATTCAGTTTATTTCATTTTCATATTATCTTGATGAACAACCCTTGATCATTACCCTATGTTTATTTATATTGTTTGACCAGATCCATTGCCTAAGGTACTAACTAGCCATGGAGGTACCATGGCCATGTCATCGAGGCACCAATGGCATGATGCTATCTGTGGAGGTGTTTTTTTGTCCATAGTGTTCCCTTTTGTGCTAGCATTTGATTATGACTATGATTCCATACGTAAGTATATTTTCTGAAAGCAAGTGTATGTTTATGTATGATGTTTATTTTTCAAAAAGCGTACGGATGCATCCTAGGTACTCAATTCAGATATATGTGTGTGCCATACATTTTTGGGAGTTGTACACTCGATTTGATATGATTTGTTATAATATGATATGATATGATTGAATTATGTGATATGTTTGGTTGTGTTGGTGTATTCATGTATCATGTTTAGGCACTTGGGCAATTCCTTGACAGTTCTGTTATTATTTCTTCATAACCCTTTGGTTAATCCTTAATACCATATTTAGTCCTTATTTCATTTAACATCTTGTTCAGCAGGTTTTCGTGGGTTCGTTTCGCTTATTCATTTTTTACTTATTGTTTTTCATTATTTATACTTATTCACTGAGCGTTAGCTCAGTCGCATTTTTCTTTTCTCTGCGGCAGGTATTAAGCGGGATTCTGGGATTGAGTGATGAGGGTAGGAGCTTTTAGTGGACCGAACCAACCATAGCTTTCCTTGTCATCTAGAATTAGTTTATGATTTATATTTTAGTTATTTACTTTTGTTTAAGAATTTGAGTTGTTTTGTATTCCTTAGAAGTTATTTGTTTCATGACTTGTATTTTATTTATTTAAGACTTCCGCTTGCGTTTATTATATTCCAATGGACACCATAATGTGACATTTTGACCCTTGTCGGGTCAGGATGTTACAATTATGGTATCAGATCCTAGGTCTCGTCTTGTAGAGCTTAGGTTATGACCTGTGAGGATTAAGTAGAAATTAGGCTTCGCTATCCGTTTTCTTTCATACTTGATCTTAACCTCTGATTTGTCTTCATTGTTTCGTTTATTGATCTTTTAGATGGGGAACACGCGTTTTTCTACCCCACTGAGGTGATGTCGCTTAACGCAGCCTATTGTTGCGCTATTCGCCATGTTACCGGATCTCACTGCCAGATCACCGATTAGATTCACGATGAGGACTTCGGTGGTTCGTGGGAATGCTCCTCCACCATGCATGTTTGGTTAGAGAGGTTTAAAGCGAAACCTCAATCGCTTAGCTCTGCTCGTTACTCTAGTCGGTTGAGAATTGGATTGCCCATGTGGAGAAGATTTTTGAAGTGCTGGGTTGTGCGGATGAGCTCAAGGCTAGGCTAGCTAGCTACAAGTTGGAAGGGGGTGCCTTAAATTGGTGGAAGGCACACAAGCAGGATAAGGGAGACGATGCTTATGCAGCTGCACTACCATTGAGTGAGTTCCGTGAGATCTTTTTTCTGCAATATTTTCCTAGGTATGAAAAGCAGAAGTACGACAGGGAATATCATACCATTCGTCATAAAGAAAAAGAGACCAGTGGCGAATTCATGAAGAGATTCCTTAGGTTAGCTAGTTTTTTAGGAGCTAAGGCTGGTCCTCAAAAAGATCAGGCAAAACATTTTAAATGGGCGTTGAATGACTAGTTTTGGATGGTATCATGAACACTGAGTTCACAGATGTTGCACAGGTTGATAATGCGGCTCGGAACATCGAGATTCTACGCTACAGGTCTAGGGTTAATAAGAGGAGCAGGGATGAGGACATAATACGACCAACTGAATTGAGTTCTGGGAAAGATTATGAGAAGAGGAGTTATGATAAACGTGGTTCAGATAGATGGGGTCCGTACGAGCAGAGGAGTTATGATCGGCGGGTTCGGATAAGCGAGTGATTATTATCGTAACTGGGCGAGATTGTAGTCCATGTCTAATCGTGATTCCGGATCGCCTTACTAGAAGAAGTACCGATGAAGCATCGTCTCCTCCATGTGATACATGTGGGAAGCTTCACCCAAGGAAGCCTTGTCATAAAGTTACTGGAGCATGTTTTTCATGTGGTTCGATGGAGCATAAGGCTCGTGATTGTCCTAAGAATAGTGGAAGAGGAAAGTGAGTCCGTAGTTCATGGGTTCTTTATTTTGTTTTCATTTGTGCGGGTGACATACCCATTCCATTATGCGCTTTGATACATTTTAAATACTCTCTTTATTCTATTGGATTGTTTTTACGTTTTGACTGTTCGTTTGAAAGTTTGGGATTTATTTGATAAAGTTTCTTATCATTTAGCTTTACCTTCGTAATTGTTTCATATTTATGATTGTGTTTTATGTATTTATCATCCGCTCTATATATGTTTTGTATTCGTTGAATCAGATTCGTCATGATTCGTTTTTTGTTGAAGAGCCTGAGACTATTCTGGACCGTCAGGATCGAGTCATGAGAAACAAACCTTTTCATTCATTAAAAAAATATTTTCCTTTCGTAGTCTGGTACGTTTCCATTTAATCATTTCATTTCAATTTCGCAGATAAAATTTTCTTTTTAGAGGGGAAGAATTGTAAAACCCTAAATTCCAAATTCATAATTCTACTTCTAAATTAAATTTTTTCCCAAAGTCATGTGATTTTAATAAAAGCCCAAAACTATATGTTATGTGATAATTAATATGAAATAAAACTAAGTAATTTAACTAAAAATAATTTGTTACGCTCCTTATTCCCTACAATTTGTTACAGTTTTCTTTTTGGCTCCTACTAGGGGTGGAAACGAGCCGAGCCGAGCTCGAGCTCGTTAAGGCTCGAGCTCGGCTCGCTTATATATATAAAGCTCGAGCTCGGGCTCGAGCTCGCTTCGAGCCTTATACTTTGAGCTCTAGCTCGGCTCGTGAAAATTTTCACAAGCTCGAGCTCGGCCGGCCTCGACTAATTTTATGATGTTTTGAGTTCGCGTTAATTACATAAAGCTCGAGCTCGCTTACTACTTTTAAGCTCGCTTATAATGATAGACGATCAATACACGATATAATTCTAGGGCTCGTTTAGGCTCGCGAGCCTACTCGAGCTTTTGTCAGAGCTCGGGCTCGAGCTCGATTATTAAATGAGCCCAAAATTAGGCTCGAGCTCGGGCTCGAGCTCGTTTAAGCTCGGCTCGTTCGAGCTTTTTACCGATCTGATCCCGAGCTTTTCACGAGCGGCTCGACTCGTTTACACCCCTAGCTCCTACGCATCATACGACACGCAAATTAATCACATTTTGAAAATTATAAGCTATGATAACTAGATTGATTTGTACAAAAAATCATTCCCTAACTCTAGTCCAAACCTGTTTGTTTCCCCGTGATGTACATTTTTTTTTCTTTTTTTTAAATACAAAAGATAAGAGCAAAAAGGTGAATGTGTATATCTCTATAAAATTAAGAACAATTCTTTGTCCTTTCTTTTATTTCACACGTCACAGTTTCTTTTGCACCACAATATACGTTTTTAATAGTTTCCTACAATACCACACGTTTTAGCCAGCTGGTATAACATGCGCCTCTCATTCTTTCTGTCTCATTCCACATATTAACAAAACACAAGTCTTCTGCTACTCCTCTCTCTAAAGTTCAAGGATTCAAAGATGTTGCTGTAGTATTGAATCCGTGGGGATTGCGATCGTGTTCTTGTTCTCTTGTTTCTCTTTGTCTCGTTGGACAGCAGGCAACACCAAATCTTTTGTTTGTTTCTTTTCCAGTCGACACCTAAAACCTGTGAATACAACCTGATATAATCTACAACTAATACATTCAGTAGCATGCTTCTTTTCATATTAGTCTTCTTGTTTGGTTGGTTGTCTCATGAACCTGTTATAACACTTATATAAAGCGTCACATGAAATCATAAACCTAACCTACCTAAAACCAGTATTAGTGGACCATGGTTTCTATTTTGATCAGTCCACCTATATACAACAGTAAATCTGATACGCAAAACCCTAAAGTAACCACCTAATAAATGTTTATTGAGTCTTGTAAATTATGGAAAACCCCAAGAAGCTGTTAATGAAGGCTAGGTTATGGCATGTTTGTATGAGTGAGTTTATGGTCGTTTGGGTTGTGCTTGTATGGGTGAGTTGCATGTCGACTGATGGAGTGTATGCATGAGTATCATTGGCTAATTAAACCTATGGAATGAGTATGTTACTCATATCTAAAAAGAGCTAGACTTAGGTCGTGTTGGTCTCATTAAAAATCTGCTATCTTTAAAACCCTCGCATAACCTTAGTAAAACACTTAATATGGTTGCCATATCAGGAAACGCTACACTACTATTAATGAGAGGGTTAAAGTCTTAATGATGGGCTGGGAATGTGATTTTATGTGGGGGTTTCATATAGGCTGTCCTGTTTTACCTGGTAGATTTCATGGTTGTTTTGTGTGTGTGTGTCAACCTGGTGTTGCATAAATGTTGTATTATAGGGTAAAGTTAAAATAAAAAGACAAATATCCGTAAAAAGAATAAAAAGATTTTTTTTTTAAATTCTCCAAAAATTCCAAAAAAAATCCACAAGATCAGGTATGTTGGTGCTTAAAACTTTTGTGAAAACTTTTTTTTTTTAATTTTAAGTTTTGATATGTTTTTTTTTAATGCACAAAAAACGAATTTTGATGCGCAAAAACTATTTGATGTACAGAATTTTTAACTTGTTTTAGTTAGATGCACAATGTTATTTTGATGAAAAAAGTCAAAAGAAGTTGGGTGCAAAACCAATTTTGATGCACAAAAACGATTTAATGCGCAAACATATTTTTTCATAAATGTTTTTCGGAAAAAATATCCACTTTTAGAAAAAAGTTTTTCACAACTAATTCATGCACCATCATACCAAATCTTGTGGAATTTTTTGGAATTTTTCGAGAACGTTTTTTTGTAAAACATTTAAATCTATGTATGGATACATATAATCAAACCTTAATTATATTAAAATAATAGTTCGGTACTAAGAGTAACAATAAGTATTAAGGAAATAGTCATTTACACCATTAAAGAATAAATGGACATATAAATTAAATATGATTATAATTCATGTAGATTCCGTGAAGAAGGAATGATTCGTTGTTCTCTGGTGTTCTTTCCATTTAATTTCATTTCCTAAGGTACATATATTCTGCCCTTTATCAATAAGGGTTTCTCATAACTCTTTGATCTTTGATTTTGTTTCATTTGTTATGATATTCGTTTGTGATCCCATTTGATATGATTCCTTTGTTACGATATTCATTGGTTATGCTATTTGATATTTATTCAGTTCATTCCATTTGCATATTATCTTGATGAACAACCCTTGATCATTACCATATGTTTATTTTTATTATTTCACCAAATCCATTGCTCAAGGTACTAACTAGCCATGGAGGTACCATGGCTATGTCATTGAGGCACCAATGGCATAATGCTATCTGTGGAGGTGTGTTTTTGTCCACAGTGTTCCCTTTTGTGCTAGAATTTCATTATGACTATGATTTCATACGTAAATTTATTTGCCGAAAGTGGGTGTATGATTATGTATGATGTTTATTTTGCAGGGAGCATATGGATGCATCCTAGGTACTCAATTCAGATATATATGTGTGTGTCATAAACTTTTGGGAGCCGTACACTCCATTTGATATGATTTGTTATAATATGATATGATATGATTGATTGATACGATATGTTTGTTGTGTTGGTCTATTCATGTATCATGTTTAAGCACTTGGGCAATTTCTTGACAGTTTCGTTAAATTATTTTTTCATAAACCTTTGATTATTCCTTAATATAATATTCGGTCCTTATTTCATTTAACATCTTGTTCAACAGGTTTCCGTGGGTTCGTTGCACTTATTCATTTTTTACTTATTGCTTTTCATTATTTATACTTGTTGAGCGTTAGCTTAGCCGCATTTTTCTTTTTTCTGTGGCAAATATTAAGTGGGATGTTGGGATTGAGTGATGAGAGTAGGAGCTTTAACTGGACCAACCCAACCTTAGCTTTCCTTGTCATCTGGAATTAGTTTGGGATTTATGTTCTGGTTATTTCTATTCTTTTAGAATTTGAGATGTTTTGTATTCCTTAGAAGTTATTTGTTTCGCGACTTGTATTTTATTTATATAAGACTTCCGCTTGCGTTTATTATGTTTTGATGGACACCATAATGTGACATTTTGACCCTTGTCGGGTTGGGGTGTTACAGCAGCACCAACCTATATACAATCGATATTTCCCAAATGGCCTTTACATCACCAATTTGTCTCATGGCAAGAGCATCCAAAACTAAAACCTGGTTGTGGCACAAACGCTTATCTCATCTTGACTTCGACACCCTAAACAAACTTGCTAAGGATAACATCGTCACCAGTCTTCCAAAGTTCAAATACACCAAAGATCACCTATGTCTCTCCTATGAGTTAGAAAAGAGCAAAAAGGCTTCTTGTAAACCTAAACCCCTACCTAGTTTGGAACAAAGGTTGCATACGTTGCATATGGACTTACGCGGTCCAATGAGAGTTGAGAGCATCAAGGGGAGAGGTATATATTGGTAATTGTTGATGACTATTCCATATATATTTAAGTAAAGTTTTTGAGATCAAAGGACGAAGCACCAAGCATCATCATCACCTTCTTGAAGCGTATCCAAGTCCTTTTACAAGCTTCTATTAGGATTTTTAGAATGGACAATGGTACATAATTTACCAATTGGGAGTTATGAGCTTATTTTTAAGATGTTGGTATAACACATAAAACTTCAATTGTAAGAACTCCACAGAATGGGCTGATGCTGTTGCAACTACATGCTTTACTCAAAACAGATCTCTAATCCATACCCGTTAGAACAAAACACCTGACATCTCAAATCTTTACATTTTGGTGCTTTGTGCTATCCCACGAATGATATAGAAGACTTAGGCAAACTGAAAGCTAAAGGTGATATTGGAATCTTCATAGGCTACGCAGAAAACTTAGAGGCATTTAGGGTCTATAATCGAAGAATAAGAGAATAATGGAGACGATGAATGTGAAATTTGATGAAATTTCACAAATGGATTATGAGAGACTTGCTCTAGAACTCGCGCTTAATCCAATGGCTTTTAATCAACTCAGATTAAGACCCGCACTAAACCCTCAGACTTCTAGACACATCACTTCAGGACTCGTACCTTAAGAAGCTCCAACAACTTGTGAAAAACCTTCAGATCAAGAACTGGAAAAATTCTTCGAGTTAATGTTTGATGAATATCATGGTGTAAATTCGACAATTGCATCAAGACATCATTCGGCTGCACTCACTCAAAACAATCAACAACCACAATCACAAGATGCATCAACAATAGTCAAAAATGAAGGACCAACAACCACAAATTCATCTACATCAACCACACAAACTCCAGTAATTAAAATTAGTCTACCACAAACGATTGCACACGAGCAAGAACAAACAACAAATCAAGAAGAATAACCACCAAACCATAACAAGAGGATTTTGAAAATCCATTTGCTACTCAGACAACGGGATTTGTTGAA
This sequence comes from Chrysanthemum lavandulifolium, assembly GCA_022545495.1. NCBI lineage: Eukaryota > Viridiplantae > Streptophyta > Magnoliopsida > Asterales > Asteraceae > Chrysanthemum > Chrysanthemum lavandulifolium. The sequence goes on from CM040244.1 coordinate 115,478,398, forward strand.
ACTTCTTCAAGATATCAAGAACCTACTAATACGCGTATGGTTAATCAACGGTATACTTCATAACTAAAGTGGACAAAAGCTCATCTACTACATCAAGTGTTCAATGATCCCACACAGCCAGTAACGACAAGAAGCAAATTAGCCACTGATCTAGAATTGTATATCTTTGCACTTGCTATATGCACTGACGAAGAACCAAAGAACATTCGTGAAGCAATGGAAAATGATTTTTGGATTGAAGCAATGCAAGAAGAACTTCTTCAGTATAAAATACATGATTCTTGGGAAAAAGTTAAAAGACCGATAGACAAATCGGTTATCAACCTCAAGTGGATATGGAAGAACAAGTTAACGTGATAATTTTTATATGCAACAGGGCTCGTCTTGTGGCTAAGGGATATTGTCAAGAAGAAGGGATAGAATTCAAACAATCATTCGCGTCAGTGGAAAGACTAGAAGCGATTCGGATCTTTCTAGCCTACGCAGCTCACAAGAACATCACGGTCTACTAGATAGATATCAAGACAGCTTTCTTGAATGGATCTATCAAATAACAGGTGTATGTGAGTCAACCCAAAGGCTTCGTTGAAATGGAACATCCAAACCACGTATACAAGCTCAAAAAGGCCATCTACAGGCTCCAAGGGCATGGTATGATGAACTATCTTCCTTCTTACTCCATAATCATTTCACCAAAGGTATTTTTGACCCTACCCTTTTCACAAGGAGATACCACAATGACATCTTGATCGTTCATATTTACGTGGATGACATCATTCTTGGCTCTACAAATTTAAACTTTTAAATGATTTTTCCAATCTCATGAAGAGCAGATTTGAGATGCCAATGATGTGGGAACTAAAATATTTTCTTGGACTACAAATTAATAAAACCTCAAGTGGCATTTTCCCTTATTCAACACAAATATACCTTATAATCCTTAAGAAACATAGAATGGACTCATGTGACCCTACTAGTACCCCAATGGCTACTACCACCAAACTGGATTATGTTTACACGGGAAACCAGTTGATCCAAAATTTTATTAGAGTATGATTGGTTCTCTCATGTATCTAACAACCAGTAGACCAGATATTCATTTTGTTGTATGTTTATTAGCTCGGTTTTAGGAAAAGCCTACGAAAATCAGCTCAAAGAGATAAAGAGGATCTTTTGATAGCTCCAAATGTTCGTTCACATAGGAATTTGGTATTCGAAGGGTTCTGGTTTCAATCTTATTTCCTTTCAAATGCTGATCATGCAAGTTTACGAGACACAACAAATCATACTTCTGGTGAAGCATAATTCTTGGGAGAAAAACTAGTGAGTTGGACATCGAAAAAACAAGAGTGTACTGCACTATTAATGGCAGAAGCTGAGTAAGTGTCTCTATTGGCGTGGCACACGCAAGTACTGTGGATGCTGATGCGCGTACCAAGCGCGTTCGGGGTCAAAGTGTCACAATTCTCAATTTTCGGTCATTTTTCAAATTTATATTTCATTAACGTTTATTTTCCTATTAAATAAACGCTATCGCGTAATCATTTATTTTAAACATTTGATCCGACACTTCCAAAAATATTCCTAATATATTTTTATACTCATTTTAAGATTATAAAAAAATTATATTATTAGTTTACCCGATGTTTTCAATTTATTTTGTATATAAATTGTTATGTATAAATATTTACGACGGTTTTCGTAAATTCAACTCGATAAATATTTATTCACTCAATACTTGTGAGAAATGTATTTTTATAATTTTTATGACATCGTTATATTTTATTTTGTCCCGTTAAAATTGATTTCTAGCTAACGCTACATTTAATACTTAATTATATATACAATATATACATTATACTTGACATATAAAACATTGAAAAAAAAATGTAACATGTCCCTTTCCTTCTCTACATGTCGACCAAATGTGATGACAAAACTAATTTTGATACAAAATATCTTTATCTTAGACTTACACAAGTATCTATCTTTAATAATATACAAACATAACACATACTAGCTCATTACTAAGGTGTAAAAGAAAAAAAAATATCACTCTCTTTTCCATCTCTCTAGAACCGGCCATATCAAGAAGAACAAAGGAACCCATAAATTTTTCTAGCTCAAGTATTCATCAAGTTCATGTAGTGATCTATGTTAACGTTTTGAAATAAAAACCTATAGATTAATAAGGTTTTCATCATCTTTTTCACATAATCATTCAAGTAAGCATTTCATGATCTTCATAACTTTTTCATATTCATCTTATTGTTATCTCATCATTTTTACAAGAAACATGCATGTTACATATGAATTTATACCACTTTTGTTGCTTTTATTACTTATTATGTAATATAATTATCCTATAATGAATCCCTTGAAACATATCACTTTTGGTGATTTCTAGGAACCCATGACACCCTAAGAAGGTATATGGTAGGATTTGAATAGCTTCGGAGTTGTTTTGAATTGGTTAGAATAGGTTTTGCGCGAGAAAAACTCATTTCGACAACTATTATTAAGGGTCTGTTGGTTTTTGTTAAATCTGGAATTTTCGACAGTAGATAAAAATATTTGGGCTAGATATTTGAAAAATATACTTTAAAACGAAAACGTGGCCGCTTGAATGGGTTAAAACGGAGTTATAACGAAGAAGTTACGCTATTTTCAAGTTTTGACGAAAAATATTTGTTTTAGAAAATTCAGCATGTAATCTCGACTTTTACGAGTCAAAATGAGTCTTAAGCGTTATAAAATGTGTCGACTTATCAAAATATATTAGTATATATTATCACGATTCCGAGGGCATATAAAGCGTAGAAAACGGACATGTAACGATTAAATTACACGCGATTTAACAAAATTGCAGTAACTTTATTATATAAGAAAACTAATATATTTCTATTAGACAAATATTACGGCCACGAAGGACCATGTTGAGGGTCGTTTTCAACATCGATGGAATACTTTTTAGAAAACGATGTCTTCTAGTAAAAGTAAGTTCGCCTAGCATATTTTCCAAAACGTCCAACCGTTCGTCAAACGGAGTTGTAACGAGTAGAATACGGTCACTTAAACTTTGCCGAAAACCACCCTTAAACAATATTTTGGATACAAGTACCCTACTTTACCTACATTTTTCTCCATGATCGAGACCTCTATGATAAAAACTTAAAAGCTAAAACTTTCAGATAATGCTACAAGCTTTCCAAAACCGTTGAGTTTGTTTCCTAACACTCGATGTGCACCATTTTACGACTAGCTTTTCAAGGCCATTTAGTCACTCTCATGACTTGTCAAATTATATTGTTTTACTTACCTAAAAGTTATAATTTCATAATAAATCATTAAACGACTATCGAGGATATTGATTCAACGATATACTTGTAAAGTATTTTATAACATGACGAGATATCATAAACATATATTTCGACGATAAATTCTATTTTCAAAATGTACAAGTGGTATAGATTACATGTGGATTTGCATGCACGACATTGTTTCATGACTTATATTAGATCATATCATTCATCATAGGTCGCGGTTAGAGAGTTGCGTCTCATTTCTGTGCATCCACTTTGTCATCATAACTATTGCACCAGGTGAGTTTTCATAGCCCCACTTTCAATTGTTTTGTACTATTTTTGGGGGAGATACATGCTCAACTACTTGCTTTTATTTACACAAGTACTTTAAACTTTTACGGATTATCGTGAGTTCATACCCCGCTTTTACTCGTTTAAATTCTTACAAACTCTTTGGGGGAGATACATGCTTAAATACTTGTTTTTACTCTTGCGAATACTCAAACCATTTATATAATTGTGTTACACTATACTTTATACTCTTTGGATATTATGTGGTTTATTGCGATATGTGCCTTAATGTGCTAAACTTGTTTTCAATTATGCCTCAACATACATACTTTAGCAATCGGTTAACTCTCTGGAGCCATGAGAGGTATTGATAGTACTATCGGTCGACGCCCCACCCTTGTGTCCTCGATGACTTGACCAGGGTGAATATAATCCGTTATTCAATGAGACACAACAAACAATGTAGACTCGTCAAGAGGTTCAGTTGGCTGTGATTCTTTGCATTAAGTACTTGTATATATCGTATGCACATATGTCCTACTTACAAATAAGATTGACAATTCTATGTCTTGGCGTTGGGTTGTGAACACACAAAGTTGCAAGTTTTGTATGGGCGGAACTTGAACCGAGTGGATTTACAATGCCTTTCTTTGCATGAACATTCTTTAAAGGCTTTACTTTTCAACTAAAACTCTATGAACTCACTCAACCTTTGTGTTGACACTTTTAGCATGTTTTATCTCGTGTAACTAAGGCATTCACTTCATGGCATGCATTTGGACATATCATAGAGTCGTGGTGACGACGTCTCACTTGGGTTTTATGAACTTTAAAACATCATTTGGCTTGTATCAAATTTATTTCCGTACATATTGATTTAATTTGGGACCTACACTTTGTAAACTCGATTATTTTACTTAATCAAACGATGTATTTTCCAAACGACACTTTAGGTCGCTCGATATAACTGTAACTTTGATGCTATGACAGTCCTCCCCAAGGTATTCCATTCCGCTGCAAAACACGTAATTTGGGGGTGTGACACAAAGGAACTTACTTTTCTTCGAGCAAGTTTTTCAACCACCTAGGCAGTGAACCTAATCGTTGTAGTGTAGTATTGGGTAAGCCTCGGGGATTGATATTCTTCTCTATGGGAATAGGAATGCCAGCAAGAAATGTATTACGCTAAGGTGGGGGTTGAGGATGATTCTTTTTTTTTTATCTTTTTATGGTTTTTTTATAAAGCTAAGGTAAATATCTCAGGGCAATTGGTTTAGGGGTGGTACTTCTACCGATTACTTCTACTATCTAATTATCTAATACTACGGGTAGCTATGTCTATTTGATGTGTGCTCGTATGATGATTAAAAATGTGTTTACCTAGATACTATTACTCCCTAGTTATCTTTTATTGATGGTTGAATTGTCACACCTTATCTTAAGGCGTTGTGCTTCCTAAGGTCGTTGGGTGTGCCTATGCCCTAACTCTTTGCGGTTACCTTTGGGTTTAGCCTACGAAATCCGCTAATTCATTCATAAACCAACTTTCACAAAGATTATTCAAGCATTAAACACAACGAAATCCTTGTTGGACTCCTAAGCCAATTACAATTAAGATAAGAGTCAACCTAACAATAATTAATAACTAGGTTTCATAGATCCAAGCAAACACACAAGAAATTTATCTAGACATGTTAAACAAGCAAGCATACACACAATCAATGGAAGACATACTGGTACTTTGGATTAAAACACTTGTCTTGATGTGTAAAATAGGGTTTGGGACCCTAAGATACTGTCCGAGTCAGACTACAAACGTTTAGGGTTTTTACCCCAAAAGTCTACTGCTCTATAATGCAGAAAAATCGAATTCTATATATAGATTTACAAGTGCGACGATGTCGCCTTATAGGTGGAACGCCATTATATCGCTGTCATTAGGGTTTTCGTCTTGACCAAGCCATCGATGGGACGGCGTCACCTTAGAGTTGTGACGTCGCCAGTCTTTAAGTGGGACGTCGTCTGATTCTGGATCTGGGCCTTCTGAGATGAAAAGTCTGAGTGACGCCCTTCTTCTTCAAAGCCCGACGCCGTCGGGTTGTATGAGCAAAAATTCCACCGAGCCGCCTAGTGCATGTTTTATCAAGTCAGATAGAGGACGACGTCGCTCTTTGGTTGGGACGTCAGTTCAATTTGAAAGACTGAGTGGCTTCAATCTTGACTTTGCCATTTTCTTCATGTATTCACCCTTTTCGTCCAAATATGCATCATTCCAACATTTTGCTTCCAAAAGACCAAAAAGTGAAAAGGAATGAAATTAAGCAAGAACGGATATAAAATGGTCGATTAAGGGCTTAAATGACCCCTTAAAGTGTAACGTTTAAATCCTTATCAAATATCCCTACACTTGGTATTTGCTTGTCCTCAAGCAAATGTGCTTTTGGCCAATCAATTTATAAGTAAGGGGCATGAAGCATAGGTTTAAAATAATTTACAACAAGTTAAAGCACCGCAATAGTCATAACAAGAACGAAAATTACATACTAGTACCTCACAAGGGGTGTTTGGATTCTCTCATCTCTTGGGTTTATATGAAATATAATAAATGGAAATGGAAGATAAACAATCATTACCTTGCATAGTACATAGATTACCATAGGCTTGAGACAAGATCAAACCTCCACCGCTTTGGCGTAAGCACCTAGGAACAACTATCTAAGAGTTCTTTACAAGGGTTGTAACGTTAGGCTTACGGTAGGGAAACAAAGGGTTTTGTTGGATAGGCGATATTTAGTGGTGGCGAGTCAAAAATCTTATGTTACAAGCATGAAAAGCATGGCGTTGATAAGCCAAGACTAGACTCACTAACTCTAGATAACTTGAATAAACATACATAAATTTAAAGACATAAACATAAAGATAGATATAGGATGGTAGCCCGTATGTTTTTCTTCATTTTTTTCTTTTTTTTTATTACATTTTTATCCTACCATCCTCTACGATAACATCAAAATATAAGGGATTTATAGGAGCATCCCTACACTTGAGTTTTTATTTCTCTAACACTAATTGACCTGATTAGAAACGATCAAAACACTTGGAGTATTTAATTATGTAGACAAATGGAATTTGAATTTAACGTTCCTTCCCGTTACTCCATAAAACTTTACTTTACCTATGAGTCCCAATCGTCCCAAAACTATGTACAAAAGATATGACTCGACTTAGCAACCATGCAAATAACTAGATAATTGAACTAAGGGTTTAGTAATGATAACAATAATGCACTAAAGGTGAGTGCATACAAGGTAGGCTAAGGCGATTTGGGTGTACGTTTGGGGGTAGATTGTAAACAATGCTCTTCATTGATATTCCGGAAAACCGAAACATCACGGAACCGCGAAAAGGATAGGCTCTGAGGGGTTAACTAGGGGTATCGTGTACTAAAGATGAGTACATTGCAAGGGTGTGGGGTAATTACTCGACCGATGTGGAAGCAGTAATTATAATACGGATTTCAAACAAGGGTTATCCTAATGCCTCTTATCACTTAGTTATTCTTAAGTACACAATTGTAGTCTCACTAGCGATCTCGGAATGCATCACAAAACAAGCTCTAGAATCTATTATACTACCGGTACACTCTCTAAGCATTAAAGGTGAATGCTTCCTAAAGATCTAGGGGCGAACCTCACATTTTTGGGGTGGAATTTGAGTGGTAAACGCTTTTTGTGCTAGTCATATATCTCCTATCCATGAGACGCTTTATTAAGACTAAAGTTTTTGCTCGTACATGTCATAAAAAATTTAGATTTGGTGCTAAAATTGCCCTAACAAATATTGCTCATAGTTTATTACACAAATGACCAATAGAGATATGCTTGATGTTGTTGCCACATATCTTGGCTCGAGAAGCCTAGTAGGTTGGGAAGAGACATGTTGGGGTTTGAAGATGAACCCGTGTTCGGGTTGGATGATGAACCCGGGTTTGAGGTATTCCACCCACCACCGAGAAGATTGAAGAATGTATCATCGTTGCGTATCGACATTTTTTTTTAGTGAATAAAAGATTGAAAGGATTGAGAGGATTGAGTAGTGGAAGTGTGAAAAATGGTGTTTTAGTTGAGTATTTATAGTAGTAAAAAATTGGTTTTGAATTTTTTTTATTAGAACTAGCCGTTAGGGGAGCAAAGTGTAAATTTTTTGAATTTTTTTAAATATAACGGTAACTAAACCTTTGAGAGGGCAAAGCGTATCTTTTTTGATTTTTTTTTTTAGCCCTCTAACAGGCATGGCTTGATTAACGCAGCCCCTCCTTTGCCTCCTTAACGTCGGACATCCAATGGTGGTAACGGCCATAACGCCGTTAAACGAGCCATAACGCCCGTTATGGCGTTAGCGATGGGATTGCTCTAACTCTAGTCAAAACCTATTTGTTTCCCCATGATGTACATTTTTTATTTCTTTTTTTAAATACAAAAGATAAGAGCAAAAAGGTGAATGTGTATATCTCTATAAAATTAAGAAGATCTCTTTGTCCTTTCTTTTTTTTCACACGTCACAGTTTCTTTTGCAACACAAAATACGTTTTTAATAGTTGCCTACAATACCACTCGCTTTACCCTATAACATGCGCCTCTCATTCTTTCTATCTCATTCGACATATTAACAAAACACAATAGTCTTCTGCTACTTTTCTCTCTAAAGTTCAAGGATTCAAAGGTGGTGTTGTAGTATTGAATCCGTGGGGATTGTGATCGTGTTCTTGTTCTCTTGTTTCTCTTGTCTCATTGAATGCCAGGAAACACCAAATCTTTGTTTGTTTCTTTTCCAACGACACCTAGAACCTATGAATACAACTCGATATAATCTACTACATTCAAGAGCATGATTCTTTTCATATTAGTCTTCTTGTTTGTTTGGTTGTCTCATGAACGTGTTATAACACTTATATAAAGCATCACATGAAATCATAAACCTAACCTACCTAAAACCAGTATAAGTGGACCATGGTTTCTGCTTTGATCAGTCCACCTATATACAACAATAAATCTCATACGCAAAACCCTAAAGTATCCACCTAATAAATGTTTACTGAGACTTGTAAATTCTGGAAAACCCCAAGAAGCTGTTAATGAAGGCTAGGTTTGTTTCGTAAGTTTATGTGTCATTATGGTATTTTTTTTTATGAGTGAGTTTATAGTCGTTTGGGTTGTGCTTGTATGGGTGAGTTGAATGTCGACTGATGGAGTGTATGCATGAGTATCATTGGTTAATTAAACCTATGGAATGAGTATGTTACTCATATCTAAAAGGAGCTAGACTTAGGTCGTGTTAGTCTCATTAAAAGTCTGATATCTTTAAAACCCTCGCATAACCTTATCAAAAAACTTAATATGGCCGCCATATCAAGAAACACTATATTAAGATTATTGAGGGGGTTAAAGTCTTAATGATGGGCTGATAATGTAATTTTATGTGGGGGTTTCATATAGGCTGTCCTGTTTTACCTTGTAGATTTCATGGTTGTTTTTTTTGTGTGTGTGTCAACCTGGTGTTGCATAAATGTTATATTATAGGGGTTAAAAGGTGATTTAGGTTCGTGGTTTTGTGATCTGTCTCGCTAGTACTTATAGGCCTCATTTATATATCGCTGTGTGGTGACTTGTGTATGTGTTGTTTTTATCTTAAACTCATATTTAGACTTGCACTTGTATCGGTATAAAAGGGGATATGAGGTTTGTGATTTTATATGTCTCGTTAATATTGGGATTGAATGTGGGAATACTTGGTGTTGTTTGGTGTGTAAATTGTGTGAATTGTATATTGAGTCGTGTAAAGGGTATGGGTGTGTCTCGCATGTCTTTAGCCTAGGAATATGAGTATGGGTCATTTGCATGTGAGTTATGTTGTCTCATATATAGGTGGACAAAGTATCATTATAAGTTGTGTAAGAATGTAATGTCGAGTTGATTTCGGGTTGAAACATATTATATATATACATGAAACATTAATATGAAACATGCCTAGTTGCTACATGTCTGCTACCATTCGAATGTATATATTTGAAGATTAGCGCCACTTGAAGTGCAATGAGATTCTTGTTAACATGTGTGTCGAGCGTGTTGCATTTTAATTGTGTGATACGTATGGTTTTGGCATTACATGCATGACTATTGAGATAGTTCATGCCTCATTTGCCCCTTGTGTTCGTGTGTGTGTTTTTATGTTCAACCTATCTTTTGTTTTAAAGGATAAGTTTATGTTTCGACCTATCCTTACTGATCCTTTTATTTGCAATTTGATTTTTGACCTCGCATGTGTCTTCCTCTAATCTAGTATTAGGATGAGCCTCGGTATGGTTTATTTTGAGAGTGGTCTTGAGTTTGCCTTGTTTCTAATTTGGTTTGTTCTCATTCAATCTTTCATTATTCGTGAAAATTTAAATCTATGTATGGATACATAAAATCAAACCTTAATTGTGTTAAAATAATAGTTCGGTACTACGAATAACAATAAGTATTAAGGAAATTGTCATTTACATCATTAAAAGAATAAATGCACATATAAATAATTAATTATTATAATTCATGTAGAATCCGTGAAGAATGAGTCTTTGTTCTCTAGTATTCTTTTCATTTGATTTCATTTTCTAAGGTACATATATTCTACCCTTTATCAGTAAGGGTTTCTCATGACTCTTTGATCTTTGATTTTGTTTCATTTGTCATGATATTCGTTTGTGATCCCATTTGATATGATTCCTTTGTTACGATATTCGTTGATTATGCTATTTGACGTTTATTCAGTTCATTTCATTTTCATATTATCTTGATGAACGGCCCTTGATCATTACCCTATGTTTATTTATATTCTTTGACCAGATCAATTGCTCATGGTACTAACTAGCCATGGAGGTACCATGGCTATGTCATCGAGGCACCAATGTCTTGATGCTATCTATGGAGGTGTTTTTTTGTCCATAATGTTCCCTTTTGTGCTAGCATTTGATTATGACTATGATTCCATACGTAAGTATATTTTCTGAAAGCAAGTGTATGTTTATGTATGATGTTTATTTTGCAAAGAGCGTACGGATGCATCCTAGGTACTCAATTCAGATATTTGTGTGTGCCATACACTTTTGGGAGTTGTACACTCGATTTGATATGATTTGTTATTATATGATATGATATGATTGAATTATGTGATATGTATGGTTGTGTTGGTGTATTCATGTATCATGTTTAGGCACTTGGGCAATTCCTTGTCAGTTCTGTTATTATTTCTCGTTATCCGAAACCATAGATGGGCATAACGCGGCCAATTCTTGAAACCTTCGAATATAAGTATCAATGTCATACCCAATAGTTACCACTTCATAGAATTCGGTCTCTAACTTTTTCACCTCCGTACGCGGACAATACTTCTTTGTTAACAAACTCTTGAATTGCTCCTGTGAGCTTGAAAGCATTTTCCATCCCCATTGGTCGAGCATACATGAGTTCCACCAAGACATTGCCCCATCCAAGAGTGTACTCGTAGCAAACTTAACCTTGCTATCCTCGTGGCAATTACATAACGTAAACATGACTCCATTTTCTCGAACCATCGAACCATGGCGGGCCCCTTCAGGTTCTTTGAACTTAGTGGGATCTCCGCTTTTGAAATCCTTATATGAACAACTTCTAACCCCGGACCCTCCTCGCATTCCTGCGCAGAAATGAAGTTCATGTTTCTTGGCAAGAATATTGTCTAGCAGCTTCAAGAAGACCTCTTGTCTAGCGGCTTGCAGCAGACCGCTTGTCTAGCAACTTCAAGAATCCTAGCGGCTTCGGCAGAGTCAGCAGCCTCAAAGAAGAAGCAGCACTGCTTCCTTTTCATCCTTAATGCCTCGGCTATACTATCCCTCACATACTTTTGCATAGCCGCTTGTGTCAATTGGTGCGCTTTTCTTGACCATATCTTCTTCAAAATAAGAGGAAAGGTGAGATGTAGCAAAGTCCGATGTCAATAATAAACGCCCAAAGAGATATGATATGAGGTGATAAGTTTGAGGTTATTTTTCAAAATGATCGATGGTTTCCTAAGAAATGGGTTATGAGATGTCGTAAGTGCTTCAAATGTATGATGGTTTAATGACTTAATGTGTGAATAACGTGTAACTCGACATGTTAGTGGTGAAACAAAGGAGTGAGAGTGACTTCGCCCTACTTAAAGGTTTTGTCTCGGCATTCGACGTTATCGGTAATGAATCAACTGATGTTAAAATCATGATAGGGAATGACAAGGCATTCTCCACATTAGAGTTTGATGAAATGATAATGGGATGGGTATTTGAAGGCATCCATGTGACAATCGATTTGAAATGAAAGTAAATAACTCAAAATGTAGGCATAAACCGCATGTAAAGTGAATATGCACTATGATGAAATGATGAGATGCTATGATGATGTAGTTATAGTCTAGGGTCAATGATGCAACCTAGTTCTCTATAATCAAGCTCGATGCCAATCTGTCACACCCCAAATTACTGCTTTGCAGTGGAATGAAATTCTCGGGATTGACCGTCATAGCATCACAATTGCTTATATTGAACGACCTAAAGTGTCGCTTGAAAAGAACATCGCTTGATTTAATAAAACAATCGAGTTTACAAAGTATAGGTCCCAAATGAAAATCAACTTGTGCGGAAATAAGTTTATTTCAATTCAAACGATGTTTTAAAGTGCATAAATCCCATGAGAGACGCCGTCACCACGACTCTATGATAAGTCCACATGCATGCCATGAAGTGTATGCCTTAGTTACCCGAGATAAAACATGCTTAAAACAACAACACAAAGGTTGAGTGAAATTCATAGGTTTAATTAATTCGCTTGAACACAATATTCAGAGTGTGAGATAAATTGATTCACACTCATCGTTGAAAACAAAACAACATTTATTTCACTAAGTTCATGACAACCAAAGCGTAAACCTCGCACCAATAGAAATTGGTAAAAATCGCTTCATTGTAGCCCTAATAGGTAAACTTGCCAATTTACCTTAATGATTCAAATATAGTGCTCGATTTCCAACCGGGTCAATAAGAACGGAGTGTTAATTCCAATAGGCCTATTCACAATATTCGCGCCACCGCAAGTGACTAATGGTGCATGATGTAGGGACTTCAAACATGGCAATTGATTACTTAGTGACAATAAAACATTTGGATATAGCATACAGTTCAAAGCATTTGTGTTCGATTAAAATATAGCATGTATCTCCCCAATAGTTTGTAAAACAATTAAGTAATAGAAAGAAAGGGCTATGAACTCACTTGGTACAATGATGCGATGACAAAAGTGCGACACCGAAATGATGCGCAATCTCTAACTCATGACCTATTATGATTGATACGATATATAATAAGTCATGATGTAATGTTATGCATGCAATTCGTATGATATCTATACCACTTGTGAATTTTTGAAAATGATACTTATCGTCGAAAAATAATCGTATAACTTCTTGACCATTTTTAAATTACTTTACATGTATTTATGTTGAAATGATATCCGACGATAATCATTTAGTGATTTATTAAGAAAATATAACTTTTATAAGAAAATGTACTCCATTTTTGTTCTCCAAATTTTGTTCTCCAAATGTTTTGTTCTCCAAATATTTTGTTCTCCAAATCTTTTAGTTCTCCAAATATTTTAGTTCTCCAACATTTTAGTTCTCCAAAACTTTAGTTCTCCAAAACTTTAGTTCTCCAACTATTTTAGTTCTCCAAATGTTTTATCAAAGTAACTAATATATTTTCGTTAAATCACCACATTTTTATAACGCCTAAACCTCATTTTTGACTCGTAAATTTTCTGGAAATAACATGCTGAAATTCCAGAAAATTATATTTTTCGTCGCCAAATTGAAAAATTCATAACTTCTTCGTTATAAGTCCGTTTTAATCCGCTCAAGCCGCCACGGTTTCGCTTTTAAAGTATATTTTCTAAATATCTAGGCTAAAAAATTTTATCCACTGTCGGGATTTCAGATTTTCAAAATAAGATCAGACCCTTTTATAAACTTGTGAAATGAGTTTTTCTCGCCAAACCTATTTTAACCAATTCAAACAGCTCCGGTTATCCTAATCCTACCATACACCTTCTTAGGGTGTCATGGGTTCCTAGACATTACCAAGAGTGATATATTACAAGGAATAATTATAGGATGGCATATTTAAACTTATAGTGCTTATAAACAATTTAAGTGGTATAGACATCACTATGACTTGCATACTTTTCTTATATATGATGAGATGAACACAAAATAAATATGAAATAACTAAATAATAAGCAAAGTAAAATTATAAAAATAGTTAGTAGCTTACTTGAAAATTGTTGATAAATGATGAGAACAAGAACGAATAAACCCGAACGATACTCCAAAACCCGATAATACTAATCTATTAACCCGAATCTACACTTGTAAACACTTGAAATGATCGAAACGATTTTTTTTTCTTCTCTTTTTATTATGGCCGAACCTCAGGAGAAAAAGAAGATAGTTGGTGTTTTTGAAGTATAAATGAGAAAGGTACTAGTTGTAGTGTTTATGTATCATATATATATATAAACTATTTATCATAAAATCTAGCAAGTACCATCATTAAATGAAAAATGTCAAATTGGTGCAAAAGGGATGGAGGTGTCGTGGGTTTGGCTAAAAAGGAAAAAAAGATAACAAGAGATAAGGTGTATTAAATGTTAGTGTCTTTTTGTCTTATAATATCTTATATATATTATAATATAAGTTAGATATTATTATTTGGGTATTGAGTTAGCTAGAAATAAATTTCAGTGGAACAAAATAAAGTGTAAAAAAAATATAAAAACATAATTTGTACAAGTATCGGGTGTTAAATAATTTTCGTTTCGTAATACTAAATTTATCGTAAATACATATATTTAAAAATATATATAATAAATGAATTAGAAATACGAGATAAAATAATTCTAGAATTTTTGTAACATTGTAATGAGTGTAAAAATATATTAGGACATTTGTTGCGAGTATCGGGTATATTGTTTGTGCACAAAATCATGTAAACGCGTTTAATTATATAATAAATATAATCAAAATAAAAGTGCAAACACATGAATGACCTAAAATGAAAATGATAATACTGACAATGTGTAGACTAACTCTAGTCTATATGATATGCACCAAATGATTGTTCATGAATTCGCAGCTAAACCCCTAAGGTTACGCGAATTTGATACTCGTAAACCTAGTTTACGAAAAATGATGAATAACGAAATTGAAAAATGACCTGAAATTGCGAGTTGTCACATTCGCCCATCCAAAAAGGAATTCAGTCCCTGAATTCAGTTCGTGTTAGTCTATCGAATTTTTGAGTTTATGATGAATATCGAGGAGAGAAGACATGGAGAAGTGTCGTTACGGTTATCGATGATTGAGAGTGTATAAAACATCATAGTAGAGAAAGTATTGGATGAATGTCTCCGATGAGCGCTACTTTAACTTTTAGAAATATGTGAAAATCCTGCTTGCACTAAGATTTATAATAATCGCCCCAACATAACATGACCCTCCGAATTAGACATAGTTAGCTAGGCTATGTATAATTAAGGAACGATAATGTGACGCTCGTTTAGTTGTTATAACCTCAATGTTTACAGAGGTCAAACCATGTCGTTTAAAATGGCAGTTAAAGTAAAAGGAAGTAAAATTCTCGTAAGTGATAACAAATCGGAAAGAAAATAAAGTACGATAGATGAGAATATTTTACAACGAGTGGTTTATCAAACAAGAATACATCTTAAGTCATAAGATCCGAATACGATGGAAGACATAAACTTAGTACGACATAGTACATAAGGAAAATAAGACCTTAGTTTCCGAACTTCTTCGCCTTCCGTTGTTGAAACTCTGTTGAGCTCCTTCTCCTTCTAACATGTATGCTTTCCCAAGAGCACCTTCAACTTGTTGACCTTGATTTTGAGGACATTGATTCCGATAGTGTCCTTGCTCCCACATCCGAAGCATGTGACTACGGCTTTACCTCTACAATCCACGGCTAGGTGTCCCGATTTTTGGCACTTGTGGCACTTGGCGGCAAGGACCCGAGTGATGAAACTTACATCGATTACATAGTGGGTGTGTTCCAACATAACCTCTCCGCTTTATTGGTGCAAAGAACATAAACCCTTGCAGCTTCTTGCCTTTTATTCTGTTGTTGATGATGGTTAGTGTTACAGTTTTGGTTGTTGTTATTATAACCTCCTTGGTCATTTTCCTATTTTCTTTTGTTGTTGTTGATTTGGTTATCGTCGTTGTTGTTGTTATTGTTGTAGTTGGTGTGGTTGTTGGTGTTGTTGTTACGGTTGGTGTTGGTATTGTTTCCCTTTTTCAAAACTTGTTCTGTGAGCTTTTGAGATATTCGGATAGATTCTTCAATCGTTTGCGGATCAAAGGAAATCACATCGCCTTGGATAATTTGTGGAAGTCCTTCAATGAAAGCTTCCAGTAGTTTCTCGTTATCCGAAACCATAGATGGGCATAACGCGGCCAATTCTTGAAACCTTAGAATATAAGTATCAATGTCATACCCAATAGTTACCAGTTCATAGAATTCGGTCTCTAACTTTTTCACCTCCGTACGCGGACAATACTTCTTTGTTAACAAACTCTTGAATTGCTCCCAGGTGAGCTTGAAAGCATTTTCCATCCCCATTGGCTGAGCATACGAGTTCCACCAAGACATTGCCCCATCCAGAGTGTACTCGTAGCAAACTTAACCTTGCTATCCTCGTGGCAATTACATACCGTAAACACGACTCCATTTTCTCGAACCATCGAACCATGGCGGTGGCCCTTCCGTGCCCTTGAACTTAGTGGGATCTCGCTTTTGAAATCCTTATATGAACAACTTCTAACCCCGGACCCTCCGCAATTCTCGCAGCACCCTTAAAGTCTGGCGGCTTGGCAAGAACCGCTTGTCTAGCGACAGAAGAAAGCCTTGTCTAGCATTTCAAAGAATCCTAGCGGCAAGCAGAGTCATGCAATTTCGCAGCAGCGACCATCGTTTCCACTTCGGTCCTTAATGCCTCGGCTATACTATCCTCACATACTTTGCATAGCCGCATGTCAATTGGTGCGCTTTTCTTGGCGCCATATCTTCTTCAAAATAAGAGGAAAGGTGAGATGTAGCAAAGTCCGATGTCAATAATAAACGCTCCAAAGAGATATGATATGAGGTGATAAGTTTGAGGTTATTTTTCAAAATGATCGACGGTTTCCTAAGAAATGGGTTATGAGATGTCGTAAGTGCTTCAAATGTATGATGGTTTAATGACTTAATGTGTGAATAGCGTGTAACTCGACATGTTAGTGGTGAAACAAAGGAGTGAGAGTGACTTCGCCCTACTTAAAGGTTTTGTCTCGGCATTCGACGTTATCGGTAATGAATCAACTGATGTTAAAATCATGATAGGGAATGACAAGGCATTCTCCACATTAGAGTTTGATGAAATGATAATGGGATGGGTATTTGAAGGCATCCATGTGACAATCGATTTGAAATGAAAGTAAATAACTCGAAAATGTAGGCATAAACCGCATGTAAAGTGAATATGCACTTATGATGAAATGATGAGATGCTATGATGATGTAGTTATAGTCTAGGGTCAATGATGCAACCTAGTTCTCTATAATCAAGCTCGATGCCAATCATCACACCCCAAATTACATTTTGCGGTGAATGGAATTCGGGATCGACCGTCATAGCATCACAATTCGATTATATTGAACGACCTAAAGTGTCGTTTGAAAAGAACATCGTTTGATTTAATAAAACAATCAGAGTTTACAAAGTATAGGTCCCAAATGAAAATCAACTTGTGCGGAAATAAGTTTATTTCAATTCAAACGATGTTTTAAAGTGCATAAATCCCATGAGAGACGCGTCGTCACCACGACTCTATGATAAGTCCACATGCATGCCATGAAGTGTATGCCTTAGTTACCTGAGATAAAACATGCTTAAAACAGTCAACACAAAGGTTGAGTGAAATTCATAGGTTTAATTAATTCGTTTGAACACAATATTCGTAGTGTGAGATAAATTGATTCACACTCATCGTTGAAAACAAAACAACATTTATTTCACTAAGTTCATGACAACCAAAGCGTAAACCTCGTACCAATAGAAATTGGTAAAAATCGTTTCATTGCAGCCCTAATAGGTAAACTTGCCAATTTACCTTAATGATTCAATATAGTGCTCGATTTCCCAACCGGGTCAATAAGAACGGAGTGTTAATTCAATAGGCCTATTCACAATATTCGCGCCACCGCAAGTGACTAATGGTGCATGATGTAGGGACTTCAAACATGGCAATTGATTACTTAGTGACAATAAAACATTTGGATATAGCATACGAGTTCAAAGCATTTGTGTTCGATTAAAATATAGCATGTATCTCCCCAATAGTTTGTAAAACAATTAAGTAATAGAAAGTGGGGCTATGAACTCACTTGGTACAATGATGCGATGACAAAAGTGCCTACACTGAAATGATGCGCAATCTCTAACTGCGACCTATTATGATTGATATGATATATAATAAGTCATGATGTAATGTTATGCATGCAATTCGTATGATATCTATACCACTTGTGAATTTTTGAAAATGATACTTATCGTCGAAAAATAATCGTATAACTTCTTGACCATTTTTAAATTACTTTACATGTATTTATGTTGAAATGATATCCGACGATAATCATTTAGTGATTTATTAAGAAAATATAACTTTTATAAGAAAATGTACTCCATTTTTGTTCTCCAAATTTTGTTCTCCAAATGTTTTGTTCTCCAAATATTTTGTTCTCCAAATCTTTTAGTTCTCCAAATATTTTAGTTCTCCATCATTTTAGTTCTCCAAAACTTTAGTTCTCCAAAACTTTAGTTCTCCAACTATTTTAGTTCTCCAAATGTTTTATCAAAGTAACTAATATATTTTCGCAATCGCCACATTTTTATAACGCCTAAACCTCATTTTTGACTCGTAAATTTTCTGGAAATAACATGTCGAAATTCCGTAAAATTATATTTTCGTCGCCAAATTGAAAAATTCATAACTTCTTCGTTATAAGTCCGTTTTAATCCGTTCAAGCGGCCACGGTTTCGTTTTAAAGTATATTTTCTAAATATCTAGGCCAAAAAAATTTTATCCACTGTCGGGATTTCCAGATTTTCAAAATAAGATCAGACCCTTTTATAAACTTGTCGAAATGAGTTTTTCTCGCGCCAAACCTATTTTAACCAATTCAAAACAGCTCCGAAGCTATCCTAATCCTACCATACACCTTCTTAGGGTGTCATGGGTTCCTAGACATTACCAAGAGTGATATATTACAAGGAATAATTATAGGATGGCATATTTAAACTTATAGTGCTTATAAACAATTTAAGTGGTATAGACATCACTATGACTTGCATACTTTTCTTATATATGATGAGATGAACACAAAATAAATATGAAATAACTCAATAATAAGCAAAGTAAAATTATAAAAATAGTTAGTAGCTTACTTGAAAATTGTTGATAATTGATGAGAACAAGAACGAATAAACCCGAACGATACTCCAAAACCCGATAATACTAATCTATTAACCCGAATCTACACTTGTAAACACTTGAAATGATCGAAACGATTTTTTTTTTCTTCTCTTTTTATTATGGCCAAACCTCAGGAGAAAAAGAAGATAGTTGGTGTTTTTGGAAGTGTAAATGAGAAAGGTACTAGTTGTAGTGTTTATGTATCAATATATATATATATAAACTATTTATCATAAAATCTAGCAAGTACCATCATTAAATGAAAAAATGTCAAATTGGTGCAAAAGGGATGGAGGTGTCGTGGGGTTTGGCTAAAAAAGGAAAAAAAGATAACAAGAGATAAGGTGTATTAAATGTTAGTGTCTTTTTGTCTTATAATATCTTATATATATTATAATATAAGTTAGATATTATTATTTGGGTATTGAGTTAGCTAGAAATAAATTTTAGTGGAACAAAATAAAGTGTAAAAAAATATAAAACATAATTTGTACAAGTATCGGTGTTAAATAATTTTCGTTTCGTAATACTAAATTTATCAGTAAATACATATTTAAAATATATATAATAAATGAATTAGAAATACGAGGTAAAATAATTCTAGAATTTTGTAACATTGTAATGAGTGTAAAAATATATTAGGACCTTTGTTTGCAGTATCGGGTATATTGTTTGTGCACAAAATCATGTAAGCGTTTAATTATATAATAAATATAATCAAAATAAAAGTGCAAACACATGAATGACCTAAAATGAAAATGATAATACTGACAATGTGTAGACTAACTCTAGTCTATATGATATGCACCAAATGATTGTTCATGAATTCGCAGCTAAACCCCTAAGGTTACGCGAATTTGATACTCGTAAACCTAGTTTACGAAAAATGATAAATAACGAAATTGAAAAATGACCTGAAATTGCGAGTTGTCACAGAATATCATACCATTCATCATAAAAAGAATGAGACCAGTGGCGAATTCATGAAGAGATTCCTTAGGTTAGCTGGGTTTTTAGGAGCTAAGGCTGGTACTCAAAAAGATCAGGCAAAACATTTTAAATGGGCGTTGAATGACTGGTTTTGGATGGTATCATGAACACTGAGTTCACAGATGTTGCTCAGGTTGATAATGCGGCTCGAAACATCGGGATTCTACGCTACAGGTCTAGGGTTAATAAGAGGAGCAGGGATGAGGACATAATACGACCAGCTGAATTGAGTTCTGGGAAAGATTATGAGAAGAGGAGTTATGATAAATGTGGTTCAGATAAATGGGGTTCGTACGAGTAGAGGAGTTATGATCGGCGGGGTTCGGGATAGCGCGAGTGATTTTTATCGTAATCTGGGCGAGATTGTAGTCGACGACCTAATCGTGATTCGGATCGTCTTACTAGAAGAAGTACTCGATGAAGCATCTCCTCCATGTGATACATGTGGGAAGCTTCACCCGTGGAAGCCTTGTCATAAAGTTCTTGGAGCATGTTTTCATGTGGTTCGATGGAGCATAAGGCTCGTGATTGTCCTAAGAATAGTGGAAGAGGAAAGTGAGTCCGTAGTTCGTGAGTTCTTTATTTCGTTTCCATTTGTGCGGGTGACATACCCATTCCATTATGCGCTTTGATACATTTTAAATACTCGCTTTATTCTATTGGATTGTTTTTACGTTTCGACTGTTCGTTTGAAAGTTTGGGATTTATTTGATAAAGTTTCTTATCATTTAGCTTTACCTTCGTAATTGTTTCATATTTATGATTGTGTTTTATGTATTTATCATCCGCTCTATATATGTTTTGTATTCGTTGAATCGGATTCGTCCTGATTCGTTTTTTGTTGAAGAGCCTGAGACTATTCTGGACCGACAGGATCGAGTCATGAGAAACAAACCTTTTCATTCATTAAAAAAAATATTTTCCATTCGTAATCTGGTACGTTTCCGTTTAATCATTTTATTTCAATTTCGCAGACAAAATTTCTTTTTAGAGGGGAAGAATTGTAAAACCCTAAATTTCAAATTCATAATTCTACTTCTAAATTAAATTTTTTCACAAAGTCATGTGATTTTTAATAAAAGCCCAAAACTATATGTTATGTGATAATTAAATACAATATGAAATAAAACTAAGTAATTTAACTAAAACTAATTTGTTACGCTCCTTATTCCCTACAATTTGTTACAGTTTTCTTTTGGGCTCCTACGCGTCATACGACACGCAAATTAAGCACATTTTGAAAATTATAAGCTATGATAACTAGATTGATTTGTACAAAAAAATCATTCCCTAACTCTAGTCCAAACCTGTTTGTTTCCCCATGATGTACATTTTTTATTTATTTTTTTTAAATACAAAAGATAAGAGCAAAAAGGTGAATGTGTATATCTCTATAAAATTAAGAAGATCTCTTTGTCCTTTCTTTTATTTCACACGTCACAGTTTCTTTTGCACCACAATACACGTTTTTAATAGTTGCCTACAATACCACACGTTTTAGCCTAGTATAACATGCGCCTCTCATTCTTTTCTCGTCTCATTCCACATATTAACAAAACACAAGTCTTCGCTACTCCTCTCTAAAGTTCAAGGATTCAAAGGTGTTCTTTGTAGTATTGAACTGTGGGATTGCGATCGTGTTCTTGTTCTCTTGTTTCTCTTTGTCTCGTTGGACAGCAGGCAACACCAAATCTTTTGTTTTTTTCTTTTCCAATCGACACCTAGAACCTGTGAATACAACCTGATATAATCTACAACTAATACATTCAGTAGCATGCTTCTTTTCATATTAGTCTTCTTGTTTTGTTGGTTGTCTCATGAACCTGTTATAACACTTATATAAAGCGTCACATGAAATCATAAACCTAACCTACCTAAAACCAGTATTAGTGGACCATGGTTTCTATTTTGATCAGTCCACCTATATACAACAATAAATCTGATACGCAAAACCCTAAAGTAACCACCTAATAAATGTTTATTGAGTCTTGTAAATTCTGGAAAACCCCAAGAAGCTGTTAATGAAGGCTAGGTTTGTTTCGTAAGTTTATGTATCGTTATGGCATGTTTGTATGAGTGAGTTTATGGTCGTTTGGGTTGTGCTTGTATGGGTGAGTTGCATGTCGACTGATGGAGTGTATGCATGAGTACCATTGGCTAATTAAACCTATGGAATGAGTATGTTACTCATATCTAAAAAGAGCAAGACTTAGGTCGTGTTGGTCTCATTAAAAATCTGCTATCTTTAAAACCCTCGCATAACCTTAGTAAAACACTTAATACGGTTGCCATATCAGAAAACGCTACACTACTATTAATGAGAGGGTTAAAGTCTTAATGATAGGCTGGGAATGTGATTTTATGTGGGGGTTTCATATAGGCTGTCCTGTTTTACCTGGTAGATTTCATGGTTGTTTTTTTTGTGTGTGTGTGTCAACCTGGTGTTGCATAAATGTTGTATTATAGGGGTTAAAAGCTGATTTAGGTTCATGGTTTTGTGATCCGTCTCGCTAGTACTTATAGGCCTCATTTATATATGGATGTGTGGTGACTTGTGCATGTGTCGTTTTTATCTTAAACTCATATTTAGACTTGCACTTGTGTCGGTATAAAAGGGGATAAGAGGTTTGTGATTTTATGTATCTCGTTAATATTGGGATTGTATGTGGGAATACTTGGTGTCGTTTTGTGTGTAAATTGTGTGAACTGTATATTGTGTCGTGTAAAGGGCATGGGTGTGTCTCGCATGTCTTTAGCCTAGGAATATGAGTTTGGGTAATTTTCATGCGAGTTATGTTGTCTCATATATAGGCACTGGCGGATCTAGAATGTTAAAGGAGGGTATGCACTTTAGTAATAGACTTACTAATAAATTTGGTTATTTGTTTCGGGTTTTATCCGGTCGGGTTGTTTGGAATTTAAGTTAGGCATGATTGTTTCATTTTTTCAATCCAAGTTCTATAAATTAATTTGGTTTATCAAGCTTGGGTTATTAACTAGTTATTCACATTCGAGTATATTGAATTATGATTAACGTACTAAAAGAACAACGTGGCGATAATTTCATATCTAAAACGCCTAAAACAACAAACCTTAAAAATTAAAGCTAAAAACATATATTTCCTATGTAAACTAACATCACAATTTGGTGCATACAAAAAGAAATATTAAATAGACTAAAGTTATAATATTAAATCCAATTTTAAGATCTTACTACTGTGTAATAGACTAACAGCTACTACGTATAAATTTAAATTTGAGCGGTGGGCCTTGGGGTTGAGAAAATAGTAGACCCAAATGGCCAAATGGGCCAGTAAAAAAATACAAAACTTATTGAATTTCTAACCTAAAGTCTTATTCTTCTTCAAGCAGCTAACCCCTGCTGCTCCTCTTTTACACAGAATCCATTTATTTTGGTCACATTAAGGAATTGAAAAATGGCAAGTTGGATTTGGTTGTGCACTCATATTTTTCCTATGTTTCAAAGGGTGTGCACTCTTAACTTCTTAGTGTATTTTGCAGTGGCTTTTAAGAAAAAACAATTTTTTTTCCACTTGCAAAATTTTACACAGGTTATGCATTTGCATACCCTGTGTTTCATATAGATCTGCCCCTGTATATAGGTGGATAAAGTATGATTATAAGTTGTGTGAGACTCTGTTATGTCTAGTCGATTTGGTTGATAATATATATATATATATATATATATATATATATATATATATATATATATATATATATATATATATATATATATATATATATATATATATATATATATATATATATATATATATATATATATATATATATATATATATATATATATATATATATATATATATATATATGTGTGTATATATATATATATATATATATATATATATATATATATATATATATATATATATATATATATGTATATATATAGGGTAAAGTTAAAATAAAAAGACAAATATCCGTAATAAGAATAAAAGTTTTTTTTTTTAAATTCTCCAAAATTCCAAAATAATCCACAAGATCGGGTATGTTGGTGCATAAAACTTTTGTGAAAACTTTTTTATAATTTTGAGTTTTGATACGCTTTTTAGTGCACAAAAACAATTTTGATGCAAGAAAAAATTTTGATGCACAAAATTTTTAACTTGTTTTAGTTAGATGCGCAATGTTATTTTGATGAAAAAAGTTAAAAGAAGTTGGGTGCAAACCAATTTTTGATGCACAAAAACGATTTTACGTTAAACATATTTTTTCATAAAATTTTTTCGTAAAAAATATCCACTTTAGAAAAAGTTTTCACAACTTTTTCATGCACCATCATACCGATCTTGTGGAATTTTTGGGAATTTTTCGAGAACTTTTTTGAAAAAAATCTTTTATCTTTTTACGGATATTTGTCTTTTATTTGATCTTTATCCTCTATATATATATATATATATATATATATATATATATATATATATATATATATATATATATATATATATATATATATATATATATATATATATATATATATATATATATATATATATATATATATATATATATATATATATATATATATATATACATGAAACATTAATCAAACATGCCTAGTTGCTACATGTCGCTACCATTCGAATGTATATATTTGAAAAAAGCGCCACTTGAAGTGCAATGAGATTAGTGTTAACATGTGTGTCGAGTGTGTTACGTTTTAGTTGTGTAATACGATGGTTTTGGCATTGCATGCATGACTATTGAGATAGTTCATGCCTCATTTGTCCCTTGTGTTCGTATGTGTGTTTTTATGTTCAACTTATCTTTCGTTTTAAAGGATAAGTTTATGTTTCAACCTAGCCTTATTGATCCTTTTATTTGTAATTTGGTTTTTGACCTCACATGTGTCTACTTCTAATCTAGTATTATGATGAGTCTCGGTATGGTTTATTTTGAGAGTAGTCTCGAGATTTCCTTGTTTCTAATTTGGTTTGTCCTCATTCAATCTGTCATTATTTGTAAAACATTTAAATCTATGTATGGATACATATAATCAAACCTTAATTATGTTAAAATAATAGTTCGGTACTATGAGTAACAATAAGTATTAAGGCAATAGTCATTGACACCATTAAAAGAATAAATGGACATATAAATTAAATATGATTATAATTCATGTAGATTCCGTGAAGAAGGAATGATTCGTTGTTCTCTGGTGTTCTTTCCATTTGATTTCATTTCTTAAGGTACATATATTCTGCCCTTTATCAATAAGGGTTTCTCATAACTCTTTGATCTTTGATTTTGTTTCATTTGTTATGATATTCGTTTGTGATCCCATTTGATATGATTCCTTTGTTACGATATTCATTGGTTATGCTATTTGATATTTATTTAGTTCATTCCATTTTCATATTATCTTGATGAACAACCCTTGATCATTACCATATGTTTATTTATATTATTTGACCAAATCCATTGCCCAAGGTACTAACTAGCCATGGAGGTACCATGGCTATGTCATTGAGGCACCAATGGCATAATGCTATCTGTGGAGGTGTGTTTTTGTCCACTGTGTTCCCTTTTGTGCTAGCATTTGATTATGACTATGATTTCATACGTAAATTTATTTGCCGAAAGTGGGTGTATGATTATGTATGATGTTTATTTTGCAGGGAGCATATGGATGCATCCTAGGTACTCAATTCAGATATATGTGTGTGTCATAAAATTTTGGGAGCCGTACACTCCATTTGATATGATTTGTTATAATATGATATGATATGACTGATTGATATGATATGTTTGTTGTGTTGGTCTATTCATGTATCATGTTTAAGTACTTGGGCAATTTCTTGACAGTTTCGTTAAATTATTTCTTCATAACCCTTTGATTATTCCTTAATAGAATATTTAGTCCTTATTTCATTTAACGTCTTGTTCAGCAGGTTTCCGTGGGTTCGTTTCACTTATTCATTTTTGACTTATTGCTTTTCGTTATTTATACTTGTTGAGCGTTAGCTTAGCCGGATTTTTCTTTTTTCTGCGGCAAGTATTAAGCGGGATGTTGGGATTGAGTGATGAGTAGGAGCTTTAGTGGACCAACCCAACCTTAGCTTTCCTTGTCATCCGGAATTAGTTTGGGATTTATGTTTTGTTTATTTCTTTTCTTTAGAATTTGAGATGGTTTGTATTCCTTAGAAGTTATTTTTCGTGACTTGTATTTTATTTATATAAGACTTCCGCTATGCTTATTTTGTTTTGATGAACACCATAATGTGACATTTTGACCCTTGTCGGGTTGGGGTGTTACAGCAGCACCAACCTATATGCAATCGATATTTCCCAAATGGCCTCTACATCACCAGTTTGTCTCATGGCAAGAGCATCCAAAACTAAAACATGGTTGATGCACAAACGCTTATCTCATCTTGACTTCGACACCCTAAACAAACTTGCTAAGGATAACATCGTCACCAGTCTTCCAAAGTTCAAATACACCAAAGATCACCTATGTCTCTCCTATGAGCTGTAAAAGAGGAAAAAGGCTTCATATAAACCTAAACCCCTACCTAGTTTGGAACAAAGGTTGCATATGTTGCATATGGACTTACGCGGTCCAATGAGAGTTGAGAGCATCAATGGGAAGAGGTATATATTGGTAATTGTTGATGACTATTCCATATATATTTGAGTAAAGTTTTTGAGATCAAAGGACGATGCACCAAGCATCATCATCACCTTCTTGAAGCGTATCCACGTCCTTTTACAAGCTTCTATTAGGATTTTTAGAATGGACAATGGTACATAATTTACCAATCGGGAGTTACGAGCTTATTTTTAAGATGTTGGTATAACATATAAAACTTCAATTGTAAGAAATCCACAGTATGGGCTGATGCTGTTGCAACTGCATGCTTTACTCAAAACAGATCTCTAATCCATACTCGTTAGAACAAAACACCTGACATCTCAAATCTTCACATTTTGGCGCTTTGTGCTATCCCACTAATGACTGAGAAGACTTAGGAAAACTGAAAGCTAAAGGTGATATTGGAATCTTCATAGGCTACGAGAAAACTTAAGAGTATCTGTGGTCTATAATCGAAGAATAAGAGAATAATAGAGACGATGAATGTGAAATTTGATGAAATTTCACAAATTGATTATGAGAGACTCGCTCTAGAACTCGCGCTTAATCCAATGGCTTTTAATCAACTCAGATTAAGACCCGCACTAAACCCACAGACTTTAGACACATCACTTCAAGATTGCAGACCTTAGAAGCTCCAACAACTTGTGAAAACCTTCGATCAAGAACTGGAAAATTCTTCGAGTTAATGTTTGATGAATATCATGGTGTAAATTCGACAATTGCATCAAAACATCATTCGCCGCACTCACTCAAAACAATCAAAACCACAATCACAAGATGCATCAACAACAACAAAATGAAGGACCAACAACCACAAATTCATCTACATCAACCACACAAACTCCAAGAATTAAAATTAGTCTACCACAAACTATTGCACACGAGCAAGAACAAACAACAAATCAAGAAGAATAACCACCAAACCATAACAATGCAGAGTTAGAGGATTTTGAAAATCCTTTTGCTACTCAGAAAATGGGATTTGTTGAATCTTCTTCAATATATCAAGAACCTAATAATACGCGTATGGTTAATCAACGGTATACTTCAGAACTAAAGTGGACAAAAGCTCATCCACTACATCAAGTGCTCAATGATCCCACACAGCCAGTAACGACGAGAAGCAAATTAGCCACTGATCTAGATTTATGTATCTTTGCACTTGCTATATGCACTGACGAAGAACCAAAGAACATTCGTGAAGCAATGGAAAATGATTTTTTGATTAAAGCAATGCAAGAAGAACTTCTTCAGTATAAAATACATGATTCTTGGGAAAAATTTAAAAGACCGATAGACAAATCGGTTATCAACCTCAAGTGGATATGGAAGAACAAGCTGAAGTGATAATTGTTATATGCAACAAGGCTCGTCTTGTGGCTAAGGGATATTGTCAAGAAGAAGGGATAGATTTCAAAGAATCATCCGCGCCAGTGGAAAGACTAGAAGCCATTCAGATCTTTCTAGCCTACGCAGCTCACAAGAACATCACGGTCTACTAGATAGATATCAGGACAACTTTCTTGAATGGATCTATCAAATAACATGTGTATGTGAGTCAACCCAAAGGATTCGTTGAAATGGAACATCCAAACCACGTATACAAGCTCAAAAAGGCTATCTACAGGCTCCAAGGGCATGGTATGATGAACTATCTTCATTCTTACTCTAGAATCATTTCACCAAAGGTATTTTTGACCCTACACTTTTCACAAGGAGATACCACAATGACATCTTGATCGTTCAGATTTACGTGGATGACATCATTCTTGGCTCCACAAATTTAAACTTTTAAATGATTTTTCCAATCTCATGAAGAGCATATTTGAGATGTCAATGATGTGGGAACTAAAATATTTTCTTGGACTACAAATTAATAAAACCTCAAGTGGCATTTTCCCTTATTCAACACAAATATACCTTATAATCCTTAAGAAACATGGAATGGACTCATGTGACCCTACTAGTACCCCAAAGGCTACTACCACCGAACCGATTATGTTTACACGGAAACCCGTTGATCCAAAATTTTATTAGAGTATGATTGGTTCTCTCATGTATCTAACAACCAAGAGACCGGATATTCATTGATGGATCTAAACACACACCTTGTGTTAGTGATATTTTGAGTTATATTAATAAGCACGCGGAATATACTTAGTAATACTTTGAAGATAGATTATATAATGTAATGTAAGTAAGAACAGTTTAACACAAAGCTCCAATAGTATTAAGAAATAATACGAGTGATCTTGCTTATCACTAGGGTTACACCTTGAAGCTTACGTGAGTATTTTCGTACTCTAAACAATGACCTAGGATCTCCTTTTATAGCACAAGGAGTCCTTTACAAGATAAGTATAATGCTAACAATATAGAATATACACAAGATCTTTTCTATACTTATCAATACACGAATACATAACAATTATCCTAATAGCAATGGTAATAATGTACTGGCAGTCTTAATGTGTTTCCACTGCTAGTGTAATCTTTAGCGTTGTCTTTATATGGTAGTAGCTTTATTCCAACAATCCTCCCTAAACTTATGATTTCTCCGCAAATCAATAAGTTTCTTTAATCGCATCTTCAGTAAGGATTTGGGTCAAACACTTCACTTTCTACTTAATTTCGAATAGCTCTTGAACATTGATCTTGAAGCCTAAGTAACAATGCTCGACCTTCTCATTATCTTCATGAACTCTTATTGTTGTACACAACATCACAATGAGAGTTCCAGCCTGAGTGGGTATTCTTTCTCAACAAACATGAATGCATCCACTCCATCCGATGTAGAAACATGATAAACTTCACATGAATCATAATAAAACCATTTAGTACTGTGACATGAACATGAGAATTTCTATAAATCATCATTAGTATTTGGTTCATAGAGCCTTCTTAGATTAACCCATAACCGCATTTCCTTCATATCTTTGAGATTTTCAAGATCAAACCTTTCTTGAACCAATCTCCACAATGTATCCAGATCATGTCTGTCACATGCTTTGATGAGTTCTTCAAATTGAATGAATGATGAAGTTTCACCACCTAGCCTTGTAATCTTCCATGTTGGAGCAAAATTGCTAGCAAGAAACACTTCCCAATCAATAATAGGATGTCCGACTTGCAGTGGTTCAGATAAAATCTTCTTCTTCTATCAATATCATTCATGTCATCTCGTTCTTCGTTGAATTTCTCACTTGAACTTCTTGTTCTTCAACAAATTTTGTCTTCTTAAATGTCCGAGGTTCACTATCTTTGGCCTTTCTCTTCGATTAGGATACCTTCTTTCTTCTTCTTCGTAGTCCATTGGAATAAAATCTTGGTCTTGCCTTTTAACTCGTAGTAGATACCTTCAACTTTATCATCGTGCATTCCTTTGAATCGATGTCTTTTCCACCACCAACACCGCAACAATAATCTTTCATCATTGAAATCACTTGTGCCTTGGTTGGTTGTCTTGGTTTCTTTTGACCCTTTTTGATCGAAACAATAGCATCTTGAAGTGCTTGATTATTCTTCATCCGAATGAAACTTTAACTATGTTGTTCTTTGTTCTTCATTTAAAGACTTATCTCGCAACTAGGTCAATTGCCTTCTTCTTGACCATCGGATCATTAGCAATCAAGAAATCAATTTCTTGTTCAGAGGTACATAGCTAAACTCGAGTCTTTTCTCTCGAATATTGTAGGTGGAATAAGAGAAATTGGATTTACATCCATTGGATCAATGGTGTCCATTTCGCCCACCTTTTAGCCTCCATGAAGTCTCGCAATCTCTATCTCCTAAAGCCTTTTCTTATTAGCAACTTGATCTTCATTGATCTTTCTAGCAACCTCTCGCATCATGAGCAATTTGAGCTTGTTCTTTCTTTGAAATCTTCCTTCTTGTTTGCTCTTCACTCGCACAACTGCTTTACCTTTTTCTTCTTTGATTTCTTCCTCCGCAGTGGTAATAGCTTTGATCGCTCAGCAGGTAACTTGTATCGTGGGAATGAAATCGCTTGTGGTTGCATCGTTGAAAATTTCTTGCTCTAGTTGTCGCTGAGGAACTTCTTGAGTATCATCAACTTTCCACTTTACTTGAAACACCTTCATCTCCAAAATCAATTCTCCTCCCTTGGTTTCAAAGATCTGTTTTCCTCCCCTGTTTGGGAGAATTTCCCAAATCTTTATTGAAATCTTCGAATCACCATCATCGGTGAGGATGGAGATGATATCACAATCTTTGCGCTTTCTCTCTTTTTAGCCTCGCAACTCTTCCTTCAAGGTATGAATCTCTCTTTCAAATGTGTAATATCCTTGGCATGTCGCTTCTTTACTTGTGCCAAGTCTTGTTCCGTAGATTCAACCCGCTTTGCTAATTTGGTACAAAGTTCCATCAATTCCATAGGTTGCCCATCGCCTCAACACTTCCAACTATGTGACATGTTGGGAGAGGTGAATCATAGGGCACTGGCTCACATTCCTCCCTAGTTGGACTAGAGTGAAGCTCGAACCACCACCGCTTGTTCCTAAACCAAAAGGATCGTGGACATGTTGTGTTGTAATGAGAGAAGTTGGTTGTTTGTGCCTCCTCTCATAGGTGTGAGAAATCGGTGGAGTGTAATCAATGTTTGGAACAGTGATTATGGAAGTAGTTTTGTACCGTGAAATCTTTGCAAGCATTTGAGGAAAAGAGGTGTAATAATCCTATTGCCATCTTTGTTCATGTTTTGAAAACTTTAGGCTTAAGGCAACGGATTTTATAAACTCTTGTATGGGGTTGCAGTTGAAATTCATTTAACATCGCTTGCACAAACCTTGGATACATCAAAATTTTGTTGAACTCTTTACATTGCCTTTCATACTTGTAAAATATATTTTGACCAATTAAAAATCTTATCAAGAGCTAGACAAACCAAAGGGTAAGCCATTGTTGAACCGAATTGTTCATAAGATGTTTTCTTAGGACTTAGGCAATGTAAAAGTAGTATGTATTAAAATCTCCAATGAGGATATAAACCACTCTTTTGAAAGTAGCCTTTTGTCGCTGGTATCATACCCCATGGATGAAAGATGTGTATGAATTTCGGCATAGGTAATGTGATGATACCATTGAGATCATCCAATTGGAGAATTCTCCTCAAGGATGCCTCAAGAACATCAATAGTTACCCCGTCCACAAGTGGCTCTAAGAGCATCCATCGCTTCATGTGTATCTCTATTTTCAATGGTTATGGACTCAATGTAAGTCCAAAACTGCTTGATTTGAGAGATATAGATTGTGGGATTAAGAAGTAAAGCATACCTTATATGGGTAGTGTTTAGAAAGTCCACAATCGATGAAAACAGGCCACTCTTGTCGCTTGACTTTTCCAAATAGGCCACTTGGTTGTGCTCATCGCAAAGGTGATAGGTGCCATAGTATCTTTGGATGAAAATATATTGTGTCAAGATGAATTGAATAAATAACTCGCCAATTGAGAGAGAAAGATATATAGTGTTAGGGTTTTA
This sequence comes from Chrysanthemum lavandulifolium, assembly GCA_022545495.1. NCBI lineage: Eukaryota > Viridiplantae > Streptophyta > Magnoliopsida > Asterales > Asteraceae > Chrysanthemum > Chrysanthemum lavandulifolium. The sequence continues at coordinate 115,510,754 of CM040244.1, forward strand.
GAGTTTTATGCAAGAAAGATTATCTAAGGAAAAGATTTATCTTAAGAGGATAAATTGCAATTTGGAAAGTAGATAATCTTATAAAAATTTACCCTATAAATATGGAAAGCAATTTCTCTCAACGGCTAGTAAAAATTTGTTACCGACACAACAGCTTGTAACGGCTAGATCAACAAATGGTAAAATAACACCGCTGGAAACCGTGAACTAGCAAGTGGTAATTTTTCACAAAGATTTTCAAAGAGCAAAGGTAAAGAAAACATATGAAAATTTGAATCGCTTTCATCATAGTTTTTAGCAAACTACCACTATCAACGGATTTGATATGTCTTTACCATGAGCCGCTTGCTATGGACTAGCCAACTCTTAATCATAAAGAATATGGTGAGTTGATAACCATATAGTTTTGGTAAACTATCAACCATAAACGGATTTGTTAAGTCTTTACCAAGAGTCGCTTGCTCGGACTAGTTGATTCTTATGTGGATTAGACATGGTGAATCAATAACCATTTGTTGTGTGTCTCAGATACACACCTTTTATGATCAACTCCCAGCCAAGATTGGTTATGTACCTGCATGTGTTAGCATAATACAAATAATATGAATAACCAACTTGTTTTAACCAAAGTTACTTTTAACCAAGCCACTATCTAAAAATATCTTCCCAAAGTCAACCCGATAATATCTATATTTACTCTTCAACCTACCAAAATAGGGAAAAATAAATATATTCTTTAATGAACCCTTGTGATCGACTTTGCCTATATAAAGGGGCTCGAGCACATCATAGTCTTTACCAAAACACATTCTAACTCACAAAATCCCTAAACATCACCATGAGCAATCCTTCCAACATCATTGACATCTCCTCGATTCGAGACGTAGATTGTGATCGCTCGAGTCATCTTCAGAGGCCTCGTGGTGGGCGTGTTACTTTCCACCATGGGTCGCAAGCACTTCTTCCAAGAAGTCAACAAAGAAGACTACCAACACGCACTGCTGCTGCACCTGCACCTTCACTTGAGTCCTATTCCAGTTCATCAGATGATGATGCTGAGGATGAGACCTATTCCTTGTCCAAGAAGTTTCCAAGACCTTTGACAAAAGCATTGGAAACAGCTCTCTCAAACATGAAGCAGATATCCATACCAGTGAAGCCTACAAGACTACCAAGGCCTCCTCCACAAGTTCTTGGGCTTGCTTGTCCAAGAATGCTGTCAACCTTTGAGAATAAAAGGAAGAGAGCACAGAAGAACAAGCATGACTATCAGGGCAAGGGCAAGAAGCCAATGGAGTAGCTGGTGTAGGGTGTAGGGATGTAGGATGTGTTAGATTGTTATCTTTTGTGTTTTGATTGTGGTTGTGAGCACTCTCTCTTTGAATTTAATGAAACTTCTTTAGGAATGGAATAAAGTTTCTTTGTTTTACTTTTTCCATCGTGAGAGTAACTTTACCATCGCTTGCATTATGGTTTCCATCGTTAGCCTTATTCTTTACATAAAAGTCATGGACAAGCAACAATACAAGCACTAAACAAAGAACAACTCCAATGTATACAAGTAATCCTTCATACCGTGATATCACAAACATAAACCAAACACCGAAAGTATTGTTAAGGTTAGAAGTGGTTAGAAAATAACTAGAAGTGGATAAAAATTTTCCGGCGTTGGTTAGACCAATACTAAACCACCCAAGTCAATATGGTCAACTCCAAGTCATTAATCCGGCCACCAAAGTCAAAGACTTCATTTACTCCTCAACAACTTATACCTTCCCCATATTAACTTCCTGATATGCACTTAGCTTTATTTAAGACACATTAACTTACATACCACACACATCTCACACAATCCAAAAATTTCTCTTTCAAGAAATTCTTCCAAGATTCTCTCACTAAGAATGAGTTACTCAAACCCAATCAACCTATCAGACAGCTCCTCATCTGATCCAGTTTGGGATGAGTTTGTGTTGAACAACCCTGGTAGAGTGGAGAAAGAGGTGTATGAAGAAGTTTCTTCAAGGAAGAGAACTCATTTGGCCATGAGCACTACCCTTCAGTTGCTGGTCCATCATCACTCCAACCAATGCCACAGGATGCCATCATCAAAGAGGATAGCTCAGATTCCATGTCAAGCTATATATCTCCATATGAAAGCACATATGATGAAGCATCCGCAAGAGTCCCGAGTGTACCTCCCTTGCCGCAATAATCCCTCCAAGAACCGCAAGCATCACCTTCTACCATTGTTGACAAGACCACCACCGAGGGTCCTTCATCATCCTCACCATCTATCGAAGAAATGTGATTGGGCTAGCATGCCCCAAAGTGTGGAGGGTGATTGATAGGTGAATGGCGCCTAAAGTGATGCCAGAGTGGGCCTTTCCTAAGAAGCCTTAGGTGGTAGTTGATGGTTAGGTGGGGTAGGGTTGTAGAATGTGAAGCTTGTGTCATGGTTGGTAGTTGTATGATGTTTTCTGTTTTCCATGTATGTAATGATGCTGGTTGTCTATAACTAATAGATGTACCCTTTGCACTCTGTGTGCAGATTTGTTTAATAATAATAAAAATCCATGTCTTTTGCTTTAAATTCCTTGCATCATACTAGTTGTGATTTACATCTTTTATCCGCAAAAGCTTTGTGTTGATTACCGTTTTGATGTTTACCAAGATCTTTTCCATTAACTCCACCTCCAAAGTCGACATACCGTCCATCATAATGTTCAAAATTGAGAGATAGGACTTGTTGCCACCATGTGCCTTGAACATCCACTATCCGTAGCCTTGATCCGATTTTTTTGTCCTTGGATGTTCCCGCACATATAAGAAAGGAGTTAGTTTCCTTTGGGGACCCAAGCCATGATTGACTTGGATCCGCCTCGTATCAATATAGTTAAATCTATCAAAGGTCATTGATACACCATTGGGATTGGTTGTTGAGGTAATTCCTTTAGGTTTCCATTCCCAACGTGCCGAGGCCTTCACAAGATTTCCCATGTTACCCCGGTCTTGTTTACAACCCTTGCAGTGGGAACTTTTGATTGAGCAAAGGTAATCACTGGTTTAGATTTTGGTACCCACTGTTGGTTATAGTTAACCCTTTTATCGAAAAAGACCTTTTCCTGTTTGTGCAGATTTTGCAAAAGTTGTTTTGAGTTTTGCACTTGTAACAGTGATTTAGGGTGAGCAATGTTAATAGCTTTAGTAGTGGCAAAAGTTTTAAGACCACTTAGTTGAACTCGCTCTTGGGATCATTTTGTTGTATGAATTAGGGTGTATTTTGTTTTGAAACATGTTTGACTCCACCCTTTTATTCCCATGGACTTCCTTCTCCCAACATGATAGTCACAATTAGCATGTAAATGATTAAAGCTACCACGATATAACATGCTTTATTGTACATCACAAAATCACTACCTAGTTGTTGAGATTTTACATGATTCCAACTCCTCCGTTACCCCTAGGAGTCGATGACTTGTTTCTATACATCTCAAAGATACCTTACAGCTTGATCTAGGTTTGTTAACTTGTTTCCTAGGTTCCTCTGTAATAGTATTAACAACTTTTGGGATAGAAGCCTCTACATTCTTTTTAACATTCTCATCAACAATAGATGAGTCACTTGCACTTTCAAAACATCGTTCATGCTTAACCTCTTCCTCACTTGTCACAAATTTGAGAGGACCATATTCACGAATAGGTTCTCGAAAATCTTCTAGGCCTGTATGAGCTAAATCTATGCCAGAGGTGATGGAACACCCTTAGTGGTGGAGGAACAATATTGTATCCCATACCGACTTAACTTTACTAGTAATTTGAGCATTCCAAATTTTATCAATTGACTTAGACCGATAATAACAGTGTCAACAGATAAATTGACATTCTCATTTATCTTTTAAGTTTTTCAAACTCTTCTTTAGTGCCTCATTCATCGTTGTCTTATGATCTAACTCTTCTAAGAACAATCATATCATCATTATATTTTGACTCATTTTCTCTATAATGCTCTAGTTGTTTCTCTAATACAGATATGCCTCTTCTAAGATTTGTCACAACATAATTAGCAGCAAACAACTCTGTTCTTTGGTTTTCAAAAGATTCATTAAGCCTTTCACATTCTCTAGAAGCCCTACATGTTTTAGAACAACTTTCAAAATTTTGTACCTCAGAGTCAGAGAAAGCCATGAGAGCATGTTATGTAGACACAAGAGCAGCATCTGAAGGTTGTTCCTCTTGTTCATCAGCCATGAAACTCCAATCATAGCTTACACCATCAATTGCCAACATTGCCTTTGGTTCTTCCACAATTGGTTCTTTCTTTTGCTTGTACCAAGTAGACTGTTGTCCCGCTTCTTTGGTCTTCGCATTCTCTAGCAAAATGCCCCAACTTGTGATGCTTGAAACACTCTACTTTCTTTTTATCGAACCCGCAGTTTCACCACCATTGATGTGAATTGGCTTGCCGCCTTCTTGTAGAATTTCCTAGCCCTCATGCTAAGGAGAGCTATTTGCCATTTTATGTCCATCTCCTCCAAGTCATCTTCATCAATTTGCTCTATGTCTTCATGAGTTAATATAGAGCCATTAACTTGAGTGGAGATAAAAGCATAAAAGGTAGGATCTCCAATACCAAAGAACCTTCTTCTTTGAACTCGCAGTGGTAACACTAGCATTACCAAGGGAAACAAGAGAACCAAGAAGTGGCAAAATCATCATCATTGTCATCTTCGTAATCATCACAACAACCGAGGTTGACAACAATGCCAAGTCGCTAGAGCTTGTACCAAGTTTCCGCCTTCTTCAATCTTTGTTCAATGAGTTTGAAGTTGTTGTAAAGATCATTGAGCTTCATAGTTTCAATATCTCGGTTTATTTTCCCGCATCGTAACATTAGTATGAAACTCGAGAGGCAAACTTCTTAGAAACTTCAAATTGAGGTCTTCCTTTTCTACCTCAATGCCAAACACAACGGCCAGTGACAATCTTCCGAGTTTGGTGAAGATGTCGTCAAGTGAGTCATTGCTTGAAGCAGAAGTTTTCATAACTTTGCTTCAACAATGTCTTTTGTGTCTTCTTTGTAGCATCATTGCCACCAAACACCGAGCGATCTCTTCAAAAGTTCTTTTGTTGTTGTGTATTTATTGAAAGCAATGATCCGGTCTTTAGGAAGAGTCATTAGTAACAAACTTCGCCTTCGTGTCATTCTTCTTCTTGCTCTTTCATCATTAGTCTCGTGTATGTAAACTGTTACAACTTCGTGTCACCAACTTTCTCGCCTTCTTCATAGACTTGAAGGAATCACCGCTAAGATGATTTCCATAGAGCATAGTCTTGTATGAGAAAGTATTGCTCAATCATTATCCTCCACATCTCAAACTCATTAAGTTTGAGCTTAGGAAGCCTTGGAGCGAGTTGACTGGTTGTTTTCCATCTCCATTGATTTGAGTGAGTTGGTTAAGCTTATTCCTTGGATCTTCTAAATCAAAGTATCAAAACCTTCGCTCTGATACCACTTGATGGATCTAAACACACACCTTGTGTTAGTGATACTTTGAGTTATATTAATAAGCACGCGGAATATACTTAGTAATACTTAGAAGATAGATTATATAATGTAATGTAAGTAAGAACAGTTTAACACAAAGCTCCAATATTATTAAGAAATAATACGAGTGATCTTGCTTATCACTAGGGTTACACCTTGAAGCTTACGTGAGTATTTCATACTCTAAACAATGACCTAGGATCTCCTTTTATAGCACAAGGAGTCCTTTACAAGATAAGTATAATGCTAACAATATAGAATATACACAAGATCTTTTCTATACTTATCAATACACGGATACATAACAATTATCCTAATAGCAGTGGTAATAATGTACTGGCAGTGGTAATGTGTTTCCACTGCTAGTGTAATCTTTAGCAGTGTCTTCCACAGACTATTATGGTAATTGTTAGCTTTATTCCCAACATAACCAACTTTCACAAAGATTATTCAAGCATTAAACAGAACAAAAATCCTAGTTGCACTCCTAAGCCAATTACAATTAAGATAAGAGTCAACCTAACAATAATTAATAACTAGGTTTCATAGATCCAAGCAAACACACAAGAAATTTATCTAGACATGTTAAACAAGCAAGCATACACACAATCAATGGAAGACATAATGATACTTTGGTTAAAACACTTATCTTGATGTGTAAAATAGCGTTTGGGACCCTAAGATACAATCTGAGTCGGACTACAAACGTTAGGGTTTTTACCCCAAAAGTCTACTTCTCTAAATGCAGAAAAATCGAATTCTATATATAGATTTACAAGTGCGACGGTGTCGCCTTATAGGTGGAACGCCGTTATATCGCCGTCATCAGGGTTTTCGTCTTGGCCAAGCCATCGATGGGACGGCGTCACCTTAGAGTTGTGACATCGTCAGTCTTCAAGTGGGACGTCATCTGATTCTGGATTTGAGCCTTCTGAGATGAAAAGTCTGAGTGACGCCCTTCTTCTTCAAAGCTTGACGCCGTCAGGTTGTATGAGCAAAAATTCCACTGAGCCATCTAGTGCATGTTTTATCAAGTTTTTATAGAGGGACGACATCGCCTTTGGTTGGGGACGTCAGTTCAATTTGAAAGCGACTTGAGTGGCTTCGATCTTGACTTTGCCATTTTCTTCATGTATTCACTCCTTTTCGTCCAAATATGCATCATTCCAGCATTTTGCTTCCAAAAGACCAAAAAGTGAAAAGGAATGAAATTAAGCGAGAACGGATATAAAATGTCCGATTAAGGGCTTAAATGACCCTAAATGTATGCGTTTAAATCCTTATCAAATATCCCTACACTTGGTATTTGCTTGTCCTCAAGAAAATGTGCTTTTGGCCAATCAATTTATAAGTTAGGGGGCATGAAGCATAGGTTTAAAATAATTCACAACAAGTAAAAGCACCGCAATAGTCATAACAAGCACGGAAATTATATACTAGCACCTCACAAGGGGTGTTTGGATTCTCTCATCTCTCGGGTTTATATGAAATATAATAAATGGAAATGGAAGATAAACACTCATTACCTGGCATAGTACATAGATTACCATAGGCTTGAGACTAGATCAAACCTCCACCGATTTGGCGTAAGCACCTAGGAACAACTATCTAAGAGGTCTTTACAAGGGTTGTAACGTTAGGCTTACGGTAGGGAAACAAAGGGTTTTGTTGGATAGGCGATATTTAGTGGTGGCGAGTCAAAAATCTTATGTTACAAGCATGAAAAGCGTGGCGTTGATAAGCCAAGACTCGACTCACTAACTCTAGATAACTTGAACAAACATACATAAATTTATAAACATAAACATAAAGATAGATGTAGGATGGTAGCCCCGTATGTTTTTCTTCATTTTTTTCTTTTTTTTTTTGAATACATTTTTATCCTACCATCCTCTACGATAACATCAAAATATAAGGGATTTATAGGAGCATCCCTACACTTGAGTTTTTATTTCTCTAACACTAATTGACCGGATTTGAAAAGATCAAAACACTTGGATTATTTAATTATGTAGACAAATGGAATTTGAATTTAACGTTCCTTCCCGTTACTCCATAAAACTTTACTTTACCCATGAGTCCCAATCGTCCCAAAACTGTGTACAAAAGATATGACTCGACTTAGCAACCATGCAAGTAACTAGATAATTGAACTAAGGTTTTAGTAATGATAACAATAATGCACTAAAGGTGAGTGCATACAAGGTAGGCTAAGGCGATTTGGGTGTACGTTTGGGGTAGATTGTAAACAATGCTCTTCATTGATATTCCGAAACCGAAACATCACGAAATGCGAAAAGGATAGGCTCGAGGGTTAACTAGGGTATCGTGTACTAAAGATGAGTACATTGCAGGGTGTGGGGTAATTACTCAACCGATGTGGAAGAAGTAATTATAATACGGTTTCAAACAAGGGTTATCCTAATGCCTCTTATCACTTAGTTATTCCTAACTACATAATTGTAGTCTCACTGGCGATCTCGGAATGCATCACAAAACAAGCTCTAGAATCTATTATACTACCGGTACACTCTCTAAGCATTATAGGTGAATGCTTTTATTCCTAAAGATCTAGGGGCGAACCTCACATTTTTGGGGTGGAATTTGAGTGGTAAACGGTTTTTGTGCTAGTCATATAACTCCTATCCATGAGACGCTTTATTAAGACTAAAGTTTTTTCTCGTACATGTCATAAAAAATTTAAATTTGGTGCTAAAATTTCCCTAACAAATATTGCTCATAGTTTATTACACAAATGACCAAAGACAAGACAAATGATCAAAGATAAGAATAGTTTCTAAGTTCCCATTTTATTCTCCCTCCTTACACTTAAACTGAACATTGTCCCCAATGTTCCCCGAAAGTATCAAAGTTATGATAAAGGAAGGTATGTAAAAGAGAAAGAAACTAGTACTCCCCTGATTAGCTCGGTAGAATTCATGTGAAGTTGTGGTTAAATTCTTTTCCAAGAAGAATGTATACGTGATAAGTTCCATCCAATGTTGTATTTCTTCTTCTTGCCAAATATAACCTGCACACTTTAAGAAAACAAACGAAACCTTCGCATAAAATCGGCAGTAAAACTATATATGACACAACTACACTAGGATATAATGCTTGTGGAATGGATGTTTGTAGTTTTTCGAAAATTAAGACCGAGAATTTCCAAAAATTATAAGGAGCACGTAAAACGAAAAATTGTATAAGTTGCTTGACGACATTGTCGCTTTAATCGACACCGCACAGTTGTCATGACGTAAACCGGTTTCTTTGCGTTTTCTCGAAAAATATGGAAAAATTACATCTTTAAATCTTGGAAAAATTCCTGCAAAACATCCATTATGACTCGATACAAGCATTTGACTCTAACAAACACACATATATATCAATTTCAATAATTGTAATTCTCATGTTCACGTTCTTTAAAAACGTATGTAATCTTCCCTACACTTATCTTTTTGTAAAATACCTTTATATGTAACTAAGACGAGGTTAAAGACAAAACAAAGCATTTTCATAAAATCAAACATGAGAACAAACAATAATAAAAAAGATATATGACACATAAACAAGCAAACAATTAAGCATGGGTTGCCTCCCACGAAGCGCTTTTCTTTATTTATGAGTCTTGTAGCTAGACTCGAAGCCGTGCTCCTATTTTCCTCTTATCTTCGATGCCCATTCCATTTCCTTAACTATTCTTTCATCACGAATATATTCAGGGCCTAAATCTAGACAAGCGGTGTAGTAAACTTTGTTCTCCCAACCAACTTCAAAAGCCAAAATGTTGTCTACATTTAAATCATCAATACCCTTAAACTTTTTATTTTTGTAGGGCATTATATATTTAACACATTTGATCCCAATTGAGAACTTGGCTATTCCTTCCTTTTGATCATAAATCATCATGGATTCCTCAATAAATGGTCTCCCAAGTATCACATCTCCTAATAATCCATCAATGATGCCTTTAACATCTTCCAAGATCATGAAATCACACCTATATGTGAAATTACCTACAAAGAAATGGAATCCTCTAGCTCTCCCAACATAGTTACTTACTTTCCTAGGGTAAAAGGGATCTCTCCTAGGTCCTAACTTTTCGCTCATGATCCAATTGTAATAGATCCTAGACATTATGTTCATGGGTGCCTTATAGTCTATGTAAGTGTGATCCCTATATGGGTACCCAATCATGCACGGTATCTTAATGTTTTTAGGGTCACCCTTTTTTATGCATGGCTTGAAAGGTGGTCGCGGGTAGTTAACTACGTTATAGTGATAGGCAGTTTCCTTTCCGTTAGGGTATGACTCGAAATACTCCCTAAGTTCCTCTTCCTCACTATCCTCCATAATTTCCAATACTTTATAATCTCCTTCTCCAATTTCATCTTCCGAATCATCGCTCGTGTTTGAATCACTATCTAAAGTACTAGTGGATTCCATAAGGTCTTTCTCAAGTGCACTTTCAATTATCCTATTCAATTTCTTAAGTTCTCTAATTTCACTAACAATACGAGCTCGAAGTTGGTTGGCAAAAGTCGGATCAAGTGGTGGGTAGTTGCTTGATGGGGGATTGTTGTTTGGTGGGTTATCACCTTCCATGATGAAAAGTGATGGGGTTATGAACAAAGACACGAAGAAGGGGGATAGACTACAAGGAAGCTAAAAATTGAGAAAAAATCTTACCTGATAGGAATCAAGAAAGGGAAACTAAACGAGATAGAAATCTAACTTCTATTCCCCGGAAGCGGCGCCAAAAACATGATGCGCGTACGAAGCGCGTTCGGGGTCAAAGGAACTTCCTTTTCTTCGAGCAAGTTTTTCAACCACCTAGGCAGTGAACCTAATCGTTGTAGTGTAGTATTGGGTAAGCCTAGGGGAACATATCGTTCTCTAGGGGAATAGGAATGCTAGCAAGAAATGTATTACGCTAAGGTGGGGGTTGAGAATGATTATTTTTTTTTATCTTTTATGGTTTTTTATAAAGTTAAGGTAAATATCTCAGGGCAATTGGTTTGGGGGTGGTACTTCTACCGATTACTTCTACTATCTAATTATCTAATACTACGGGTAGCTATGTCTATTTGATGTGTGCTCGTATGATGATTAAAAATGTGTTTACCTAGATACTATTACTCCCTAGTTATATTTTATTGATGGTTGAATTGTCACACTTTATCTTAACGTGTTGCGCTTCCTAAGGTCGTAGGGTGTGCCTATGCCCTAACTCTTTGAGGTTACCTTTGAGTTTAGCCTAAGAAATCCGCTAATTCATTCATAAACCAACTTTCACAAAGATTATTCAAGCATTAAACACAACGAAAGCCTAGTTGCACTCCTAAGCCAATTACAATTAAGATAAGAGACAACCTAACAATAATTTATAACTAGGTTTCATAGATCCAAGCAAACACACAAGAAATTTAGCTAGACATGTTAAACAAGCAAGCATACACACAATCAATGGAAGACATAATGATACTTTGGATTAAAACACTTATCTTGATGTGTAAAATATGGTTTGGGACCCTAAGATACTGTCCAAGTCGGACTACAAATGTTTAGGGTTTTACTCCAAAAGTCTACTTCTAAATGCGTAAAAATCAATTTATATATAGATTTACAAGTGCGATTGTCGCTTTATAGATAGGACGCCGATCACCGTCATTAGGGTTTTCGTCTTGGCCAAGCCATCATGGGACGGCGCCACCTTAGAGTTGTGACGCCGCCTGAAGTGGGACGTCGTTTGATTTTGGATCCGCCATCCGAGATGAAAAGTCCGTGGACGCCTTTTCTTCAAAGCCTCGACCGCCAGTTGTATGAGCAAAAATTCACCGAGCCATCGGTGCATGTTTTTATCAAGTCTTCATAGAAGGACGGCGTCGCCTTTGATCGAATTGACTTGAGTGGCTTCAATCTTGACTTTGCCATTTTCTTCATGTATTCACTCCTTTTCGTCAAAATATGCATCATTCCAGCATTTTACTTCCAAGAGACCTAAAAGTGAAAAGGAAAGAAATTAAGCAGTAACCGATATAATAGTGGTCGATTGAGGGCTTAAATGATCCCTTAAAAGTGTTAGGAATTGGAAATTACATTATGAAGTGTCGGTCACCCCAACTATAGACTAGCACAAGTTAGCTCGTAGACATATCATTATTTAATGTTTATTAGATTAGTTTTAGCTTAGTTTAGCTTAGTGTAACACCGTGGAGGAAGGACGGGTCTTTACCCACTATATGCATGATCTACAGTCTGAAGGAGGACGTTTAGTATGTAACTATAAATACCCTCTACCTCCCAAGGTAGAGGGTTGGACCTTTCATTCTAATCTAACCTTTTCTCTCTTGTTTACTCTCTCTCTAGAAAGTCTCCCTCTCTTCACTTTCTCTCTCTAAACTCTTCATTCATACGCCTCTTATATAATTTATGTTATGTGTTTATGAAATCCAATATCTTACAATTGGTATCAAGAGCCATGTTTTGATCACTCATCTTTCATGTTCTTGGATTTCTAGTGGTTTTCATAAGGTTTTTGGGCTTGAATGAGTTTAGAGTAGTTTTCATCATTTGGATCATTTTTAGTGTTAAAGTTTGGATTTTGATTGTACTTTTATGTTTAGAATCATTATAAGTGTTTAGGTTTTGATTTGGAAGGCTTGAATTATCGTGGTTGGGTTGTTTTTGGATTGAAAAGTGGTGTTTTTTGAATGTTTATTGGATGCGAGTTGAGACACGTTAGGCTTTTCTTGGATGCGAGTTGTGGTCATTTTCATCAATGCGAATTGAGCCTAAGCGAGTTGCCTAAGCGAATTGACAGTTTTTACTGCGACTTGTCTAGATCAACGTATCTAATGCGAGTTGAGCCTAAGCGAGTTGCCTAAGCGAGTTGTCAGCCTAAGCGAGTTGCCTATGCGAGTTGTGTTTTATGCGACTTGTCTATTAAGCGAGTTGTCTGTTTATGCGAGTTGTGTTTTATGCGACTTATCTATTAAGCGAGTTGTCATCAAATCGAGTTGCCTGGGGTGCGAGTTGTCTTGGGCGCGAGTTGTCTTGGGTGCGAGTTGTCTTGGATGCGTTTTGTTGACTTTTGCCGACAAAACTTCAAACGGCCATAACTTTTGAACCGTAACTCCGTTTTCAGCGTTCTACCCATCAAAACGACCATGAGAACGAGGAGAATGGCACGCCGAATGAACTAACTAAAGTTCATTCGGGTCAACCTTAGAGGCCTAAATCCGCTCCGAACAGAAGTTATTGAGGTTTTTAAGTTTTTTGACCGTAAATTCTCCGTAAAATCATGCAACAACTAATCCAAATCTCAACTAAACAACATCTCAGCTAATCCTACAAACAATCATAAGTCCTAACACACAATTTTCTGTCATTGTGTCGATCCATCAGTCATCTTAATACACTCTATTGGTCATTGCTTAACGGTTTGGTCTTGATTTTAGTAAAATCCGCGAAAGATTCTATTTCTCGGTTTAAATCACGGACTTGTAAAATCCGATGTACACATCAACATCATGTCTTACACTCGATTACGTAATTTGAAGTACTCAAACCGTATGATGTTGTTGACAATCATGAGAATATTAGCTATCTTGAACGGTTCTGAGATGATGGAATCAATCAATGAGGATGTGAGATCTTCGTGTTCGTAATCTAAAGAGAGAATTGCACCGTTTAGGCTACAAAATTCCATGCTAATTGAAAGTAACATTGAACCTTATCGTTACTTCACTCTACCAGATCGCTTTTGTCCACAATTGTGGATCGAACATGTTGTGCCATCTTCCGTCGAATTTACCTACACCGACTAGAAACTTTGTTGAACTTAGAACAATTGGAACAACAACTTGATAAAGAAAAGGTTCGAAGGATAGTTCCGGTCACTACAAGTGATCCACAACCAATTTGATCATTCTTGATGGGAATTTACATCGATTATAATCAAGACATGGTGGAATGTCTTTCAAGAGACACACTGGAATGGAAATCGGCGTGTTCATAGAGACACTTATCTATCTCATGGAAAATGTGAGAAGTATATTGAGGAAGTTACTCGAGAAAGATGAAATAATAGATGAGAGTCAGTGCAGTTGACGAAAAGTTGTGATGAGTTGGGTAATGTATCGGTTGAAGAATCGGGTGTTCTTTGAATGCGAATGTCCGAGACAACAAATAATGATGTAGCCGATCCGGTGACTCTTGTTACACATGATGTGGATGCAAATATCAGACGGACAAATGAATAGGTGTCATGTGATGAGGTACCCTTAGCTGTTCAACATAGTGCATCTCGCTAATGTACCTAAACAAACCGATCTTATATCGAACATGATTCTAATAAATGTTCCTTGGTTGAGGTGAGACTAATAAATTCAAAACAAATGATATGGTTGATAAAAGGCTTTTGATGAAATTTCAAACAAATTCTCAAAACTTGAAAACATTGCATTTCTCTTGAAATTGCAATACAAAGAAAGGAGGAAAGTTTTCAAACTAAGAAACCATGTAAAATCCGAATTTCACGAATTCATGAATTTTTGAAATAAACGATTTAAAAAAGCGACTTCAAGCCAAAAACATGACTATCAATAATTTAAAGAAACATATTTACGTATGCATGTGAAAAGTAATTTGATTACAACTAATTACGATGTTAATGCTATTTATGATATTCAAATGAGAAATGATGAATTAGCGGTTTGTATGGCCAAATTACTAAAGGAAAATGAGTCTTTGAGAAAGCATCACATAGAACTAAGTGACTCATGCCAAAGAAGCTAGAACTAAGTCAATGGAAACAAATTCTTTGATAGCAAAATTGATGAACTCAAAGCTCAACTTCGTGAAAAGAGTTTCGCTATTGTGGCCTTAAAAATGAGCTTAGGAAAAGCTGTAGGGAAAAGTGTGAACACTAAGGGTGTGTTTGTTTTTTTAAAAAGTCTTACTAGCCCTCTTACTCTTACCCGAAGAGGTGGGCGGGCGTTTGCTTGTTTGTTTTTCTTTTCGAAGACGAGTTAGACATATAACATTTTACTCGAGAAGAGATGGGAGACTTGTCTTATCGCCTCTTACTCATTTTGTAAACTTTATATAATATATTTGATTGTTTATTAACTATGTTATATTTATGATAAAATCTTGTTTCATATTTACATAAGTTACTTATTATCGTATTATGTTCGCTTAATAAATAAATTGCAAAACGAGCACTTAAAATCATTCGGACACTCATACAAAAACAAACAACATTATTTCTTTCGATTTAGACTTTCTAGCCACCTCTTACTAGTAAGATCAGAGTCGATTCGCACCCAAAACATCTTAATGAAACAAACACACCCTAAGTTTACAAAACCATCAACCTTGGGAAGCAGTTTCTCATCCCACTAGAGACCGGTCCATTGTTAGGCGACTCTTGCATTTATATCCGAAAGAACAAAATCTTTAAAGACAAGGCTTGCCTCCCAAGTTGATGTGATACAAGTTTCGTCAAACCCACTTCTTCCTAAGTTACCTAAGAATAATGCTTCTAGCTCGTTAACCCTCAATAAGTAGCTACTTCTACTCCCAAAGACAGAGGAATAGTTCGAAACAAGTGTCAAAACCAAGCATTAAAACCCGAATTCATATGATATGAATGACTTGTGGAAGAACTATTATCTAGAAGAAGCTAGGAAAAGGCCTGATTCGAAAAGATGTAATTTTAGGTGCAGGACCTAGGGTAATGCATTACACGAGATTTCAAGGCACCGCTAGTAGTAGTAAACCATTACCTAGGAACTCTCAAAAGACTAGGGGTTGGCTTGCATCTAAGAGTAGTTATATGAAGAAGAATGCTAAGCATGTAGAAAATGAAACTAGAAATTCTGAGTCTTTTCCGAATAAGAAACATTTTCCTAATTCAAATACTAAGGTACAATCCACTAAGACTACCTTCATGGCTAAGGTTCAACATGTTATGAAGCAAAACAAACCCCAAAACTTTGCCTCGATGGATCCCAACTACTAAATATTTGGAGTCTAGGAATAACGATAAGTCTTCATCATGCATAAGAATGTCACGGTCCTAGACCTTGCCATAAGTGGATTCCGTCGGTAAAATGTTTAAGGATGTTGGAGTTAGGTGGATGCTCACCGGAAAAGCTTTCTCGATGACAAAATCAAGGTTGAGTGTGAAACCCCAAAGGGTTTGGATACTAATGTCACTAACCAAAATATATGCAATCGGGTTTGTAATATTAGTTCTGGTAGTCCTTACTCGATTCGAGATACTTTGATCCTTCACTACATGGGCGGCTTAAAGTATAGATTACAAATGGATTGATATCTCATAACTCACGGGTTCAAGTAACTCAATCTTGATATTCATTCGGCTATGACGTCTGTTCACATCAGTTCATGCCTCGTTCTTCAACACTATGGCATCTGTAGATAACACTTCAGGCCCCGTTCCTCAAAGAAAATAAAGGTGTACGCTTCAGTGGGCTTTATCTTCAGAAGAAGAGAAATCTTCATGTATATGACCATTCTCATCGACATTCTTCATCAACAAGCTTCATGTTGTTCCATGCTCATTCAATCCTCAAATGGATCTACGTTCATTGGTGTATATTCTTATTCACTTGTTTAAATCACAAATGGCAACTTCGGATGCAATTTTTAAGGGGGAGAAGAGTGCATATACTACATGTTGATGGATGTTTGAATTATGGTCATACGACTCTCCTTCAACGCCTAATGCTTCACTTACTAAGGGTAACTGGGATTCATTGTTTCTAGATATGTTTGATGAGTACTTCCAACCTCTAACGAATGTTGATCATCCAGTTCCTGATGCTCTTGCTCCGGTTCCTACTGACTCAACTGGTTCACCATCTAAGAAGTACTTCTCGGAATTCTCAAGAAACCTTATCTCCAGTTACTTCACAAGGTGTTGATAATGACTATCATGATATTGTAGTTGCACTATTGAATAATAATCCGCTCTTTGGTATTCCTTTGCCAAATCTTCACGGATTATTGTTCATGAATAATGATCCGCTCTTTGGTATTCCTTTGCCAAATCTTCATGGATTATTGTTCCTCTCATTGTGCACGTTATAAATCAACCACATGAACATTAAGGAAAATGACTACCTCATCCGCTCGAAGACATTATTGGTGAATCTTCCATATCAGTCTCTACATGTATACATTAAGGAAGAATGCATTGATGTTGAGGAATCATTTGTTCCGGTTCATTCAGTGGGTCAATATACATCCGACTGTATGTTTATTCACGTGTTGGACATTTGACACAAGTTGATTACTTCGGAGTTAATCATTTATCGCTTATTTGAGATTGAAGTTGACTTTCACAAAGGCGTGTTCTTATCTGATAACTTGCCCGGGCTTAAGAATTTGAGTTGAAGTCTTGGTTTATCTAGTTACCAGCACTCGGGGGTGGATGGTTGAAGACCTGGTTAACTATCACTATTTGGAGTTACGTTGTTTTACTCAGTGTCACACGCAGATGACGGTGTGGATAATCGCAAGAGGTGTTAATGTCTCATACTTTGTTCGAGTAGTGAGTACTTAGAGATTTGCTTGAAGCATAAATTCTCGACGCCATTCTTCCATCATTAAGTGCAAGCTTAAGATACAAATGTGGGGAATTCGACTTCAGTTTCAAGTTTAGTATATCGGGTTTTCTTCATCAGTAGTCACTTCAAATTGTCTACATATGGGTTGATAAAGATAGTAAGAGAGAGCTTCTGTAGCAGTTGATTCTCACAGGATTCATTTGAGCCAATTTGTTGTTCTTCTCTATGTCAATAATATTTGGTATGTATAATGTATTGCTGATTCTGAGGTATCAAAACCAGCAAGGGGGAAGGAGACATACATCTAAACATACAACTAGTACACATGATGAACTTAATACTTCGTCTCTATTGAAGTAATCCCGGGAAATACAAATGTCATAACCGTAGAGAAACTCAGTGTTTAACTCGTAGCCTTTGGTGTGTTATTCCAACTATTTGGGAGAAGGATGTATTATTCCAACTACTTGGGGAAGGATGTATTATTTCAACCATTTGGGGAAGTGGTCTCGGATACCTTTGGTATGTGGTAACTCAAATTTTCAGAGGGAAGAAATATGAGAAGAATATGTGGGCGTGAGATGATATTGCTTATCGACATCTTCTATATGATTTATGGTAGTGCTTCGATTATTGCTTCATGTACACAATGCAATGATGATTCGGATGAGATCGCAACCATCGGGGGAGATATGTGTACATCAAGGATGCACAACATGTTCACTTGATCGAGCTAATTCGTTATTTCGAGTTGACATCGAAGAGATGATTAGTGACTCAACATGTTACATGGATGTCATCGTCTCTACTCTTGTTGGGTACATGTGTACATTATGAGCTGATTGGTTATATGAAAGATAACTGGAATGCATTTGGTGAAATGAAGATGTGGACATATTGTTCTCCCGAATAGACAACTGCTCAAACTCGAAGAGTAATGTGTACATCGAGGACGCACAACAGGATCATGTGATCGGGCTAAATCATTTATTTAGGTTTTGATAACCACAGACATGATCCGTGTTAACTTGTTACCGTTGTTATCATCTTCTTGGGTTCTTGAGCTTCATTCAATTAGACTGCTTGCTTCAATTCTTCTTCTTGGGGAAATGGTCTTTTACGAGGATTGTCGGTTTGGGGAAGGCGCTAAAGATTCACTTTAAGAAGGCTCAAGTTCTTATGACGATTCAAGAGCCTCGAATGCTTTGGAGGTGAAAGTTTAAGAGATGATGACTTCTATCTTCTACAAAGTGGTAAACGATTTCCTTATCTCGGTACTCGTATCATCATCTTCTTAAACTATTTCTCTATCTTTGTAAATAATTTTCAAAAACCAAAATAGAAAAATATAAAACCTACAAAAATCCATAAAATCAGAAAATTTGAAAAAAAAAATTGTTTTTCTCATGACATGTCTTCTGGTATCGATAACATCTACGGTCTTAGAAATGTCATTCAATAATGGCACGGGACTTTAGATGAAGTTCGAGCAGAAGGTGTAAATATGTTTTTCAATACATGTCTCAAAATATGGCTTGCAGTTATTTCTGACTGTAACCCGCGCTTAACCATGGCTTGCTATTATTTCCGATAGCAACCCGTTTTTCAAAGAAGGAAAGTGCTACGCTTAAACGATTTTCAAAAAATTTGTGCACTTATCCTAAAACATATTGAGGAAAGTATGTCGAATGACTGCTGTTCCTACACAAATGTTTTTCCGTCTACAATTCTTCAGAAAAATATTTGCTGTATTCAAAATGGTGGAAAATGAGTTTCTTGAAAAATCAATCAGAATCAGAGTTTTTATAAAATTTGAAAACTCAATCAATGACTTCAGTGCTTTTAAACTTTTTAAAAAATTAGTCATTGATTGAGGGGGAGAATGTTTTTAAATCTATATTATCTAATGAGCTTATCTAATTATCCTATATACTTAAATGTAACACATGTTAACCTACGTTGAAGGACTAGGTTCCTAGGATATGATTGTTAGGATTAGATGATTAGAGTTTGATAAACACATTATTCCCATGCTTTATATGAACTGGTTGATATGTTGGATTGACTTTTATTAGTCGATTGCTGTTTGGGTGTTGTCGACCACCATATATCTGTTTGTATGTCCACTAACATATGCAGATAAGATGGTTTAAAAGAATGTTCCCGATCTGGATCCCACGTATGAAGATGATTGGATGCCGAAAAGAAAGGGTAACCATATCTTGGGTTGACAAATGAAGAAACGGAGCTTAAATTGACTTCTATGGAGAGTTGGCATGAAATGCAACGTAAGAGGTCTCACTGCATCAGCAGATGGTTTTCTTCATCATCAAATAAAGAAACGAAGCTTAATTGGACCTCTATGAAGAGTTGGCATGACAAATGCAACGCCGAGGTCTCATCTTGCATCGGTGACGGTTGTCTTCCAGCCCTACAGCAACAACAGAAGCTTCTTAACCACTTAACGTATCTTTGTGCAGGATAATTATGATGATACCATTTCTTAAACAATTTTTAAATAATATTGTTTTGAAAAATGGAAAAGTATTGGTTTTGAAAATAAATTGGACTTAATTTTGGAAATCACCGGACTTTATTTTATCAAAACTTAAGTCACTCAATCATCGACTACGGTCATCGATTGAGGGGGAGAGTGATTTAAAATAAAATATTTTCAAACAATATTTCATCAATCAAGTCCGTTTGTACGAAATAAGTGGTGATCTAAAGATTTAATGTTATGTCATGGTATGATTTTCTTTAAAACCCAAAGATCTTTCAAAATGAAAATTTTTTTCTGTTCTTGTTTGATTGTGAAATTGTTTTATTTTACTTAAAGATCTCTTAAAAACTATCATACCTGACACTAACAATCTTTAATGTCTATTATTGGTCCTCATCAGTCATTTTTCAAAAATTAAATCAAGCCACGTCTTTCCCAAATTTTTCTAAAAGATTTAAATCAATTGGGATCACAAATCTCAAATGGTTTGATATTTTTTATCGGGGGAGAGATCGTGATTTAAATCTCAAATCGGTTTTAAAGGGTAATTGTTTCAAAAGCACTCCTTACTTCATGTGCCAAACGATTTTGAAATACAGAATGCACATGATTGTAGAGGAGCATTTAACCAAAAAACCAGAAGAGCTTTTAAATCAGGCACATTTTCTCCCATGTTTTCTAAACTGTATTAAATCACTTGGGATCCAAAATCTCAAGGGTTTGATATTTTGATCGGGAAGAATTTGTGATTTAATAATGAAATTTGATAAAGGTGATCGTCTTGATTCAAATGTGCATCTTCTCCCATATGTGCTAAGCGCTTTCGAATCTCGAAGAACATATTGAGGGTAGCATTTCAAAAGAAAATAAACTTTCAAGGTACAAAGATTTCTATGTTTCAACATAATGTACCTTGATTGATTTTCTAAATGGTTTTCTAATGGCTTTTGTGATCGTGGATGTACTTTAAAAGAACTCTTTCCTCTATGTGATAAAATTATTTCAAATATCCTACGCACATATTGAGGGGGAGAATTTACCAAAGAAATTCAAATGGCTTTTTCTAAGGAAATTGTGATCAAGAAATTGTTTCTAAGAACTCTTGCCTCCATGTGCTAAACAATTTCAAAATCATATGCACATGTTGAGGGGGAGCATTTCTAAATGATCAAAACAATTAATGTACAAAATGCTTTGATTTTATATCACAAGTACCTTGATTGATTTTCCAAATGTTTTTTCAATGGGTTTCATATAGGAATGAACAATACCAAAAAACCGACCAATTTACTTTATGCATGGTGTTATAAGGATGGTTAGGTTAGGTATTTGTTCCCACGATCCGCCCGAGCAGGAGGGATCTACCAGGACAATCCACTAGATAGTGTAGAGTCCTTAGGTATGATGAAAAAGGAGAAAATGAGAATACGGAAGAGTGCGGATCGAGACCGAGCTAGTAATGGAATAAACCCAACAAGGTTCTAGTTATGAAGTCTCGGTAAGCTTGAAGGGTTGAAGAATGAAAAATAATTGAATATGAAAAGGGTGAAAAGAAATAGCCCTCCATTAATTCAACCTAGAGGCGTAAACGGGTTCAATACATATGCTACTTGGTGTCTACTAAGGTAACGCCGGTATGAAGACAAGACGTCATGGACCCAGTGACGCAATGCACTAAACTTCCCAAGCTACTCAAGTTCCTCTTAAAAGGGCTTGTTTCATTCTCACGAGGAACCTACATAATCTATCGATTGTCTTTTAGAGATTGTTGATATTGAAGAAGGAGACCCTCTCCCTAGTCTCCGACATAGGAAACCAAAATGCACAATTGAGTCTAGAACCAAGAGATCATCCACAATATCTCATTAGGATACAAAATTAATGAAGACTTGCTGTTTCACACAATGTGGAAAGTAAGTATATATTGAGAGTCCTACGCATTATCCTTGCGGTATTTCCAGAACATCCGAGTGATATGTAAAAGTATTCACGATGAAGATGGAAATCCTTCTAGAGCCAACATCAAACAAGCTTTTGGTGGGTGACATGTGAGATCTTTTCCAAAGATCAAGCTTTTGACAACTGGATAAAAACGATGGGGCAATTCATTCTTGAATCAACCTTGGTCCAGGAAATAAATTGACGAATACTTATGGAAAAACCGTTCGATGTGCAAATCTTCTTTTCTCTAGCACATCGAATGTGTATTCATGTTTTCAAAAAATATCTGTGATTGAAAAAATACTTTTGGAAAAACCGTTCGATGTGAAAATCTCTACTTTTCTCTAGCACATCGAATGTGTACTCTTTTCAAATACAAAAAGTATTTTTTGATTGAAAATTGATCTTTCTCGTAAAACCTTCGTTGTATTGCAAAACTCTTTCTTCTAAGCAATACGCGATTGTTTTCAAATCAATTTTCATCAATCGATGAATCTCAAATTGGTTCACTCACTCCGTGTTGTCTTCTTTGAGGCGTTCGGTTTGAGAACGCCTAGAAACCGCGAAGCCTGTCAAGGAGATTCTTTGAATTATACCTAATCACGGTAGTACTTCTATCGATCAACGGGAAGCGTGGGCGTGTACCTCGATTCAACAAAATTGATCAAAGACACTTTCGTGTTTTATTGCTAACTGTTGTTTGCGGTACATTTGACGGTTGCATCTTATCGAATTGAGAAGTCAATCCAAAGCCGCATGCTCACGGCATCCACTTAATTGAAGAAATCATGACTAGTGCATATCTACTTAACCCGACTACGATACTTTTATACTATGCTTCTACTACGCTGCTGCAAATATCATGAACCAGTAAAGCTTCCGCTACTCTGATGGAAAGATGTCATCATACTGAAAGTGTGAGCATGTCGGTCCGAAAGTCACAACGTCACATGAAGGCAACACAACAAAGGGTGATCCATAGATTTACTGTGGCTGATGATCTTAAACAAAGCTCGAAGATCATCAAAGATGTGGATCAGTTAAAGGCCTCCACTAAAAGTACAAAACTAATCGGACAATGAAGAGTCACTACTCAAGCACAAAGATTACGGAACTGAAGAATTGAAGTCTACGAGCTCAAGATCAAGATTAAATAGAATGCTAGGATTCAAAATGTAAAACATGGGGTGACCTCCTTAGGGAGATTGTTAGGAATTGGAAATTCCATTATGAAGTCGCCGTCCCTAACTATAGACTAGCACAAGTTAGCTCGTAGACATATCATTATTCTTGTTTATTAGAATAGTTTTAGCTTAGTTTAGCTTAGTGTAACACCGTGGAGGAAGGACGGGTCTTTACCATTTGTATGCACGATCCGATCCAAGGAGGACGTTTAGTATGTAACTATAAATACCCTCTACCTCCCAAGGTAGAGGGTTGGACCTTTCATTCTAATCTAACATTTTCTCTCTTGTTTACTCTCTCTCTAGAAAGTCTCCCTCTCTTCACTTTCTCTCTCTAAACTCTTCATTCATACACCTCTTATATAATTTGTGTAATGTGTTTATGAAATCCAATATCTTACAAAAAGTGTACGTTTTAAATCCTTATCAGATGCCCACACAACTGACTGACTATAGCTTTACTCTCGACCGAATACCTATGTATGTTATTCGAAAAGTGCCATAGCCATCTCATGAAATTCGGTACAACATTCCAAAACAAAACACATCAACCTACGTTTTTATTTCATCAAAGAGAATATGGAACAAGGTACTGTTGAATTACATTTTATGAGGACTGATTACCAACTCGCTGATCGTTTTACCAAAGTCCTTCCAAAAGAAAGGTTTAAGTATCTAGTTCATCGAGAATTGGAATGCGAAACCTAACTCCAGAAAAAATTAGAGAGTTTTCTCTAATCTTTTTGAAAATTATATTTCAAAAAGCTTCGCCAATCTGTAAATAATTTTTGAAAAACAAATTACAAAATTTGAAAACCAAAAAAACAAAATAGACAAAATAGAAAATTTTCAAAACTCCAAAAATAATTGAAAATCTCATAAAATACAAAAACAACATATAAAATAAAAAATCTAAAAATATTCTTCTCGCGACATGTCACTTGTATAATCGATAGTATTTATGTTTCTAGAAATGTCATCCAAAAAATGATACGGAAATATAAATTTGCTTGAGCAAGAGTTCATTAAAATGTTTTCAAAACATGTCGTTTCTCAAATTTTTTTCTAAATGACTTGTAAGTACTTCAACTTACAACCCAAACTTAAATCATGACTTACATTTAAATGACAGACTGTACCTTGAATTTCAATAAAGCGAACTTGTATGCATCAATGAATTTTTACTAAAGCAAAGAAGAAGAGAAATCTTCTAGTTTTTTTTTTTTTTTTGAAAAATTTACTCAAATTTTTTAGATTTTTAAAATCTTTTAAATTTTTCAAAAGTCAAATGACTTATAAGTATTTTAGTTTAGGACTCGCACTTCAACATGAAATCTATATCAAAATAGTCAGAGAATAAATAAACGAAAAGATTTTAGAACATAAATTCGTATTTAATAAAAAGACTTGTGTAAACTTTTTCATACACAAATCATGCATTTCAAAAAAATGAATCTTTTTTTTTTTTTTTGAAAAACTCATTTATACAAATGAAAAGGTTTCAACCGAAAAGTTGATGAGAAATCAACATTATCTTTAGCACCTATTTCAAGGTTTATCAAAAAGATTGTTCAAAATATTTCAAAATATTTTTTGTGCTAAAAGATACATCCCTCCAAAACCCTTAATTTTGAACGAAAGTTTAGAAAAATGCTTTTATTAAGAGTGAGTATAAAATCAAAATCAAAATGTTTTCTTTCATGCAAAATGATCCGTTGATCTCTCAAATGCTTTTCAAAAACATATCGTTTAATCATTAGATATAAAAACATATCACAAAAATATGCTATTTTTTTTAGGGAAGAAAATGTGATTAAAATGTGATCAAATGTTTTGTGATCGTTATTGAATCTTCAACATTTTCTCGACTCAAAAGTGATTATTCCGAATAGACTTGCACCATGACTGGTAATAATTTCAAGTTAGTTATAAGGGATAGTTGTCACCTAAAAGCTGATGGTGTAACCCTTTAACTAGCGACGTAAATGTGTCTCGCAAAGTCTAGTCTTATTAGGATAATTCACTAATTTCAAAGGTGTTTACTAATTCCTCCACGTGCAAAAACATTAATAATTGGTTACAGGAGCTATACGTGAAACGTGAAGTGCTTGTTTTCAAAAATCTTCATAAGCACATGTGTAGGGGGAGTAGTTCTTCAAAACAAAAACTTTTAATGTGTTATCAAAACAAGTTATTTTAAAACATGGTGAATGATTTTAAAATGGTTTAAAGGCTGAGATGTTATACGAAAAAAAAAAAACAACCCTTATGTTCGTAGAGAAATAAGGTGGTTAAGTTTAGGTTTTATCCCATGATCCAGCCAGAGCCGGAAGGATCTACTCAAGACAATCCACTAGTTAGTGTAGAAGTCCTTAGGTATAAAAGAAATGCGTAATTGAGAAAAATGAAAGAGGGGGTTGAAGAATGAAAAAGAAAAAGTTAATAAAAGGGTGAAAAGAAATGAACCCTCCATAAAACTTAGGACAGAAAACGGGTCAATTCGTATACTATATCTAACCACAAAGAAGATTAAGATATTAAAGACATACATCATGGACCCAATGATACAATGCACAACCCCTTCCCAGCCACTCAAGTCTCTCTCAAAATATCTTTGTTTCATTTCTCACAAAGATTAAACACGTAATCTATCGGCCTCTCATTCCGAGATGTGTTGATATTGAAAAGGTGGCACTCTGCTCCAGCCTCCGCTCACTAAACCAAAATGCACAAATTAAGTATAGAGCCAAATGAGATTCACAAATAAAATCTCTTAGGATACATGCCAATCATACATTTGTTGTTCATCAACAAGAATACAAATTGTAATCATAGAGCCCTTCGCAGATCTTAGTAATCTTGCCAGAACATTCATGAGGGGATTCACATTTGATATCCATAGTGATCGAATGGAAATTCTTGCTAGTGTCAACATCAAACATCACTAACAACATGTGACTTCGTTAATTCTTCATGGATTAAGCTTAGTGTTTCAGTGGTAACTTATGCATCAAACGGTATACAGTCGTGAAGTGATATCTCGGTATACTTCAGTGACTCACCGAAATTATTGTAAGCACTCCTGTGGCATCTAATTTTGGAATATCCCTTGTAATGATTCTAATAGTATTTACACACTATGTTGTAGTTACTTTCAATGTCTAAACTTGTAAGCGCTAGAAATTCTGCTAAGCAGATTCATGTTATGAATCGATTTCTGAAGACGTAGGTCTTTACTTGGATTTATCCAATGTACTGAGAACTGTCCCTAACGGGATTAGGACGACTGAGTCGCCCGACCAAGGTGAGTGGGATCAGGACATTCATCAATAAAACAATTGAAGTGAATTAATTCTCTAAGAAGAGATTCACAACAATCAATTAGACTAACATGATTATTATCTACCTTAGTAAATGCAGGTAGAAAAGATGTTAAACACTCGAGATGAACCACCATCTATGTCGATATCTTCACTTCCATAAACTCATACTTACATATATACTATCATCAACAAAGCTCAAATCAAGAACGTTCAAAACAAAGAAATCAAGATAAAGGCAATGTGTTTCATCAAAGTCAAAATCTAAGCAAGAAAGTCAAGAACATTTCATAAGTCAAGTGAGGAAAGCTTAAGTATGAAGATCAAAGCTGTACAAGACGTATGAGTATAATGGAAAGAACGTGACAAGGACAAGATGAAGATTTACGAACAAAGGCAAAAAAAGACAACCAATTCATATCACAAGATCACATAGCATGAAAAGAACAAAGAATCAAGACTCATCTACTTCAACGTTCAAGGTTCAAAGATCAAGATTAAAGAAGACCAACTCACAACAACTCATCCAAGATAACTAAGGAATGACACCCCTTATGGGGAGATTGTTAGCATTACTTTTAGTAATAGAAGTAATAGAAGTGATGGTCATTCTATGTTTAGGAACTATATAACGTTAATAGAGAATATATAAGAGTCTAGTATCGGGCTATAGGTACTAAGATAATAGGCTACTAATTTTATTCTAATAGTTTATGTAATACTAGGAAAAGGTCATGAGTAATAAGCCCAAACCCAAGCCCATGAGGCATTAGGGTAGTATAAGGATACACATAATTCTCACATGTGTGTGT
Organism: Chrysanthemum lavandulifolium; assembly: GCA_022545495.1. Classification (NCBI taxonomy): domain Eukaryota; kingdom Viridiplantae; phylum Streptophyta; class Magnoliopsida; order Asterales; family Asteraceae; genus Chrysanthemum; species Chrysanthemum lavandulifolium. Next base: position 115,537,659 of record CM040244.1, read on the forward strand.
GTGTGTGTTTGTAAGTGTTCTAGTGTGTGAAATACAAACCTCCTTTCTTCTTCTCCTTTTCTCTCTATCACACGAACACAACACCACCACCATCAAGTCACCATCTTTTGTGTTTAAGTTGATAAATATGGGATCCTACACGTATCGGTCGGAAAGGCATGTCAACAAGCACTATGGATGAAAAAAGCTCTTATCTACTACGACATCAAGCTCGAGGACATTCCGATCATGTGCGACAACAAAGGAGCAATCTACTTGAGTAAAAACCTCGTGCAACACTCCCGTACCAAAAACATCAAAATACGTCATCATTTCCTTCACAACAATGTTCAAAAAGGAAATATCTCCCTCGAAACGTTCCATCAGAAGATAACATCACCGATAATCTAACAAAACCTCTCAAATGCGAACCCTTCAACTATCTTTGTTTAGGACTTGGAATGATGGAACACGTGCCATAAATCTTTGATTTGCTTTCTTTTAGAGAGTGAACATGAAGTTTTAAGTGTATTTTGAGTATGATGTTAATTCATTATTCAACATATGGTTAACATCACAATTCGATACAATTGCCCGTTTTGAGTACGAGCATGAAATGGATGAGTTATTTACCTAGATCAATGAAAGTATCAAATCAACTCAATTTGTGACCCGGGATACCCTTCCAAATCTACATGCAAAATCACACTCGATTGAACATGGAAATACTTACGTCCTTTACCAAGATGACCTAAGGATATGAATCAATTTTATAACTCACGCGTATAGCATTGATGACATATTGAATCTATGTGTTTGATGGGCGTGTTCCAAAATTTCTAGGGTAGTCAAACTTCCACGGATTGAATATTTCTTCAATATAATAAAGTGTTTAAACACTTAAAGATCATTTTGTACGATAGAATGATCACTAAATCAAGATAGTGATGTGAATGGAAAGGATTTGCGCTTAAAACACAAATGGATAATTACACTCGTTAAGTCCCACGGAGAAAGTGTTACTAGAAACGATAGAATGATCACTAATGATACTTAAATGGACAAATTAAGAAAAGTTTATAAATAAGACTTAAATGCAAATTAAGAAAATTAGCAAGATAAAAATATTAAAACGCTATCACTATATTTACAATGATGTTTTTGATTTTCTAAAATAAAATAACTTAAATAAACTATTTTATTTAAAACGTAAACTTAAAATATCTAAAAACGTGGCCTAAAATGAAAACGTCGTTATATACGAAAATTACTGTTTGGGCGCAAGATAAAACGTAAAATTTATGAAATAAAAGGCCTCACGAGTGTAAAATCAATTTTCTTACGTACTATATGACAAAAGAAAATTTTAGAAAAAGATTTATATTTTTGACTTTTACATTTTATTATGAATTAATTAAGATTTTACACTAATTAAATGTTTAAAACTACTAAAACTAATGAGAAAAATCGAAACTTTTTATAAAATACTTAATACTAATACAAACTAAAGAAAAATACAAAAGTGGAAAAAGCTAGTACGAATAAGCTACAAATAAGCTAAAGTAAACGTATAAGCTAAAAAGACAAAGCGTGGTTATATATTTGATTGTGCAAGAAAAGAACCAAGGAAGTCCCAAGGGCAGATGGTTTCTGTGAGGAGTGTTGGAGCGTGGACTATTGGGCAGGAGGTCTTGGGTTCGAATCCCACCTCTTGCCTTTTTTTTGCAACTATTTATTTTTTTGATTTTTATTTTACAAACTTATTAAATACACTAAAATAAGCATTTTTTATAATTACAACTTTTTATGAAAAGTACTAATAAACTAAGTTTGAGCTTATGATTTTCTCACAGTGGCAAGTAAAAGGAAATAGCACAAGTTATTAGCCAAATGGCTATTTAAGCTAATAAATAAGCATAAGATAACTAAGAATAAGTTAAAAAGCATTGTTAAGCTAAAATGATATCTCGAAAAGCATATTCATTAAGAAATAAGTACTAAATAAGCTCTAGATAAGCTTAAACTTAGCTGTATGCAGGGGCGGTTTTCGAAAAAGGTAGTCAAAAGAAGCTATGAATTAAGCACTCTAGAAGCGATTAAGATTGAACTAATATTTTTCTAATTTTCTTAAGCAACTAAACTTTAATATCCCAAAAGGATTTAAGCTAAATCTTAATATTAAGTACACAATAAAATTCTAAAGTTTATTCAAAACGGTATTTAGAAATTTTGACTTTTTATAAAATGAACTAGTTTGACTTTTATGAACTTGTGATGATCCTAGATGACTAAATATGTTATAATAAGCTATACTAAGGTGAAATTAAGCTACTATATCAAGTTACAAACAAATTTGATGAGTTTTGCAATGTAAAACCTTAATAGTGAACCATTATGGGTAAGATTAAGATGATTTTGACTATTTAACTAATGAGGACTAGTTTTAATGACTTATCTGAGCGAAAGAGCACTAAAGTGACTTATAACAACAATGAATAACAACTCAATAAGCTTCAAACACAGAGTATCATGCAGAACCAAACACCCCTTATTGAAACTGTTTTGAAGAATTAAGCATTAAATCAACTTATTAAACCAAGTGAGCTATAAATTAACTTGTACTAACTATGTTTAGACAGGTTTTAGACTAGAATTAACAAGATTTAACCACTAATAATATGAAATGCAAATTTCATAAAAAGGCTTACAAAATGAGTTATTGCACGTTACATGGAACCAAGGGTTGAGAAACACTCCTATAGCTTACCAATAAGCTCTAAACCATTAATCCATCCAAAATTAGCTCTGCTCCATCTTTCTTGTACCATCTCCATGATCTTTTTTATTTTCTTACTATTTTTCTTGATTTTTTGTGAATTTTCTGTTTTTGAGACTAAACAAAATTTTACACTTACTAAAGCTTTCAGAAGCTATAAAATGAACTTTTATGAGCTATTGAGTTCAAGATAACCACTATTGACAACGTTTAAATATTTTGAGGATTCAAGCTTGAAAATGGCATTAACTAAATTCGTACATAAAACTTGAAACTAAAGCGAAATTATGTTTCTATTACACACGTGTTTGATTACAAAATACTTTAGAGCTTAAACAATAACTAGAAAACTTGAAGAAATTAAAACGACATAAGTAAAACTAAAATTACACTACTTCCTCCTTTCTTCTCTCGCCTCTTTCCTCCTTTTATATGCAAAACACCTCTTCCACTTGTTCGATCATTTCCACTTTTATTTTTGACCTTTGGATGAGTTGGGACTAAGTTAGCCGTTGATTGAATTTTGGCGGAAATTGGTTTTGATGTGTGGAGGATTGAGTGTTAGGGGAGGAATCATTTAATGATTCTTGTTTTGTGTTGAGTGGAGGGACGAGGAGGGTGAAGGTGAGGAGGGGTGTGGTGATTGAGTGTAGCAGACATGGATTTGGTGAGGAAGAAGGTAGGCGGGAAAGGTGGTTTGACCAAGTGGGTTGTTTGTTGACCGGGTTTAATATTAGAAGGGGGGTCAAAATGGTTAAAGACGGGGGTCCAAAGTTAGGCGGGGGTCCAAATGGGTTTAAGGGTTAATAATTATAGGGACCTAATGTGTAAATCCACGAAAATTCAAGGACCTAGGTGCCGTCTGAAAAGTTGATCCAAGGGTTGAAAGTGACAATCTCAAAAGTATAAGGACCAAACTTGCCATTTGCAATTTTCAGGGCCATTTCGCCAAATTTCAAAGTTGGAGGACCAAACTTGTAATTTTCTCAAACTTTGACATTTTCACCAAAGGACTAATTTTGACAAGTTATGATATTAAAAGGACCTTTGGTGATTTTTCTTTTGAAATTTTGACTCGGGGACTATTTTGACAATTTTAGAAACTTGGGGACTAAAGCGCCAATTATGCAAACTTTGCTCATTTTTCATCGATTTTAAACATTTTGCATCCGAAACATATAAAATGTAATTTTGGAATATTTTCGTGATTTTGATGCGTTTCGAGCATTTTAGGCGTTTTGCGATTCAGATTGACCCAAAATGATGAGTATTTACACACTCATCAATCCCCACACTAAACTATTGCTAGTCCCTAGCAATCTTTTGAAAAAACTTAATGGATTTGAATCTCTTTACCAAAAGCCATTACTTCGGAGTAGCCAAATGTTTTAGTTCAAGTAAGAACCATGGTACATCGATAACCAAATGATTTTGAGCAAATCATAAAAGTCCAACGGATTTGATTTGTCTTTACGAAGCCGTTTGCTCTGGACTAGCCAACTCTTAGATAAATTATCAATATTATCTTTGGTGAGTCGATTACCAATTATGGATTTTCCATTGCCTTTACCACAAGCCATAAACTTGCGGGCTAGCCAACTCTTCACTTTTTAGGATATGGTGGTGAATACCATACAATTTTGGGCAAATTGCAAGTCGTAAGCGATTTGATATATCTTTACCAAGAGCCGTTTGCTCTGGATTAGCCAATCCTTTTGTTTATTAGACAAGGCGGATGATAACCAATTGAGTAAGTGTAAACACTTACTCCAAAAAAATTTTGGCAAAAGCGGGGAATTTGGTGGATAATATATGATAAAATTCGAGAATTCCCCACACTTAGAAATGAATATTGCCCTCAATATTCAAAGTACCGCGGTTATGCGAAACAAAGAACGTAAAGGGAAATACTACGCCATTATTTTAAAAGTTTTTTTTTTTTTTTTTTTTTTTTTAGAGATATATATGTATATATAACATGCGGGCATCACCCCACACTTAGGTGGTAGAAAGGGTAAGAAGTCGAAATATGGGTGAAAACCCATATGGTGTGTCTCTTGTTTTTGATTAATGAGTCGCTAGCTTGACTCGACCCCAAATTAATTGGTTCATGGGAAGCAAAGTGGAAGAAACAATCTCCATCGGACTTTCATTCAAGATGTTTGTATAAACATTTGAAGCACGTGAAAGTTCCACACCGATGAGATATCTGAGAGAAAGACCCGCTCACAAATGATAAATGAAAATGCGGGTCAAAGATAGTGTCCTCACTCCAGAAGGAGTGAAGAAGAGAGGAAGTCACATCATAAGTGAGGAATGGAAGAAAGATGTTTATAACAATTAGGATCCATTCGTCATCCTCAAATGTAGACATATCGGGAGGAAGGGTGAGGTAGTATCATCAATAAGCAAACTCTTATGATAGAGTACACCTCCTCCGAGCCAATATCATCCTCAAGATCAAAATAGAAATGATCATATTCGGAGGAGATATGTCATGAGAGAGTTCACCGGAGAACTCTTCATGAAGAGAATCATTGGAAAAAGCCTCAAGCTCGGGCTTGTCAATGTAGAGTCACTATCCACAACGGGATAGGAGATGAAGCCGACTTAGCACAAAATGATTCGATCTTAGAAACGAGGAGATTTATATTGAACAATTGTTCACGAAGTATCTCGTCCTCAATTTCGGATCATCGAATCTCACTTCCTCTAAGCTAACTAGCTCGAAGGTAGCTCCTCGACATAATCGATGTCTCCATAGGATAAAGAATCGTCAAGCAAGTACAATCGTTATCGAATCGGAGAACATCTCGACATGATCATATGGAATGTCAGAGGAGGAGAAGAATCATCATTAAGAGGCTCATCACACATATTACGGAGATAACCTCGGACTCACTTGGGATTGGAACAAGGCTCTCAACACTAGACGATTCCATTTACGGAATAGTGCTAGAGGCTCGTCCCCATTATGAGAGAGTCTTTGGAAGCAATAAAAGGTAAGATAGGTGTGAGAGCAATAGGCGAGGAGTTGAGAAATGATATCTTTCAAAGGAATAACACTCTCTCTCGTCCTCATAATATTCCTCATTTGAATACTATCCTCATCATCATCGTCATCATATCGGATTCTTATTTTCATCTCATCAAGCTTACACACCATTCTTTTCATTTGTAGTTTCTTTCGAATCGTATTTCTTGAACTTTGTGGTTCGTAATCATTTAGATCTTGTGAAGGCTCGGAAGTTTGATGGTGATGGAATCTTGTGGGGTTGGAAATTGTCAAACCGGAGAATTGGAATTTTGAAAATTTTGATTCATCGGTTGACATTCAAAAGTCTCATGAGGATCCCCGCAATTCTCACAATGAGATAATTGGGAAAATAACTTTCACCAAAGTTCGATTGTAACATGGTTCCGGCTCATAGACAAGCGGACCCGTGGTGGACAATCAAAACCGTAATGAGAATCATTCCACAAAACTCGCATGAGTAGGATTCGTTAAATTTGTGAGGTAGGTAGGAAAAATCGGGTGTATCATTTGAAATGGGATCGGGATTATCGACAAATTTGTCTCCGAAACTCACATTGGTACATCGCCGACAATTTCCACCGTTAAATGGACCTCCACACCGTGAACATGTCAAATACCATGACATAAAGAATTAAGCGGATAAGAGGATAAGGAATGGAGAATTAAGCGGTTAAAGAAGATAAGGAATGAAGAATTAAGCAGTTAGAGGGTAAGGAAATGTAGAATTAAAGCATTGGAGGATAAAGGATGGATATTTTGGATTTTTGAAAACATGATGATAAAACAAAGAATGAAAATATTTTTGGTGTTGATAACACTTAGGAAAAGTGTTAATGAACTTTTGGATTTTTGAAAACTTTACAAAAACTTTTACAAAAGATGGTATATGTGCAAGAATGGATCGAAAAGGTTTAACACACGCTAAAGCCTCCCCAACAAGCGTAAAATTTGATCTATGCTAAACCGTCAAGTCTATCTCACACAAGCTAGCCACTTGTGAATGGCTAACAGTTGTAAGCTTAAAAGCGCTTAAAACACAAATGCAATGAAGTCCTGGAGAATACAGTGGATTCCCGGGTCGTTAAGTCCCACGGAGACTCAATGGTGTGTAAACACTAGATCAGACGATAGAATGATCACTAATGATAGTGATCAGCAAGGAATTGGATGGATAATTACACTACTGAAAAAGTTTATAAATAACAGCGACTTAAATGCAAATTAAAAAAATTAACAAGATAAAAGATATTAAATAAACGCTATCACTATATTTACAATGATGTTTTTGATTTTTCTAAAATAAAATAACTTAAATAAACTATTTTATTTAAAACGTAAACTTAAAATATCTAAAAACGTGGCCTAAAATGAAAACGTACGTTATATACAAAAATTACGCTGGAGCGCAAGATAAAACGTAAAATTTATGAAATAAAAGTCCTACGAGTGTAAAATCAATTTTCTTACGTACTATATGACAAAAGAAAATTTTAGAAAAAGATTTATATTTTTTGACTTTTATATTTTTATTATGAATTAATTAAGATTTTACACTAATTAAATGTTTAAAAATACTAAAACTAATGAGAAAAATCGAAACTTTTTATAAAATACTTAATACTAATACAAACTAAAGAAAAATACAAAAGTGGAAAAAGCTAGTACGAATAAGCTACAAATAAGCTAAAGTAAACGTATAAGCTAAAAGACAAAGCGTGGTTATATATTTGATTGTGCAAGAAAAGAACCAAGGAAGTCCCAAGGGCGATGGTTTCATGAGGAGTGTTGGGCGTGGATCACAAGGCGGGAGGTCTTGGGTTCGAATCCCACCTCTTGCCTTTTTTTGCAACTATTTATTTTTTGATTTTATTTTACAAACTTATTAAATACACTAAAATAAGCATTTTTATAATTACAACTTTTATGAAAAGTACTAATAAACTAAGTTTGAGCTTATGATTTTCTCACGTTGGCAAGTAAAAGGAAATAGCACAAGTTATTAGCCAAATGGCTATTTAAGCTAATAAATAAGCATAAGATAACTAAGAATAAGTTAAAAAACTGTTATTAAGCTAAAATGATATCTGGAAAAGCAGATTCATTAAGAAATAAGTACTAAATAAGCTCTAGATAAGCTTAAACTTAAGCTGTATGCACATGACGGTTTTGGAAAAAGGTAGTCAAAAGAAGCTATGAATTAAGCACTCTGAAGGCGATTAAGATTGAACTAATATTTTCTAATTTTCTTAAGCAACTAAACTTTAATATCCCAAAAGGATTTAAGCTAAATCTTAATATTAAGTACACAATAAAATTCTAAAGTTTATTCAAAACGGGTATTTAGAAATTTTGACTTTTATAAAATGAACTAGTTTGACTTTTATGAACTTGTGATGATCCTAGATGACTAAATATGTTATAATAAGCTATACTAAGGTGAAATTAAGCTACTATATCAAGTTACAAACAAATTTGATGAGTTTTGCAATGTAAAACCTTGACAGTGAACCATTATGGGTAAGATTAAGATGATTTTGACTATTTAACTAATGAGGACTAGTTTTAATGACTTATCTGAGCGAAAGAGCACTAAAGTGACTTATAACAACAATGAGTATCATGCAGAACCAAACACCCCTTATTGAAACTGTTTTGAAGAATTAAGCATTAAATCAACTTATTAAACCAAGTGAGCTATAAATTAACTTGTACTAACTATGTTTAGACAGTTTTAGACTAGAATTAACAAGATTTAACCACTAATAATATGAAATGCAAATTTCATAAAAAAGGCTTACAAAATGAGTTATTGCACAGTACATGGAACCAAGGGTTGAGAAACACTCCTATAGCTTACCAATAAGCTCTAAACCATTAATCCATCCAAAATTAGCTCTGCTCCATCTTTCTTGTACCATCTCCATGATCTTTTTTATTTTCTTACTATTTTTCTTGATTTTTTGTGAATTTTCTGTTTTTGAGACTAAACAAAATTTTACACTTACTAAAGCTTTTAGAAGCTATAAAATGAACTTTTATGAGCTATTGAGTTCAAGATAACCACTATTGACAACGTTTAAATATTTTGAGGATTCAAGCTTGAAAATGGCATTAACTAAATTAGTACATAAAACTTGAAACTAAAAGCGAAATTATGTTTCTATTACACATGAGTTTGATTACAAAATACTTTAGAGCTTAAACAATAACTAGAAAACTTGAAGAAATTAAAACGACATAAGTAAAACTAAAATTACACTACTTCCTCCTTTCTTCTCTCGCCTCTTTCCTCCTTTTATATGCAAAACACCTCTTCCACTTGTTCGATCATTTCCACTTTTATTTTTGACCTTTGGATGAGTTGGGACTAAGTTAGCCGTTGATTGAATTTTGGCGGAAATTGGTTTTTGGTGGAGGATTGAGTGTTGGGGAGGAATCATTTAATGATTCTTGTTTTGTGTTGAGGTGGAGGGACAAGGAGGGTGAAGGTGAGGAGGGGTGTGGTGATTGAGTGTAGCAGTATATGGATTTGGTGAGGAAGAAGGTAGGCGGGAAAGGTGGTTTGACCAAGTGGGTTGTTTGTTGACCGGGTTTAATATTAGAAGGGGTCAAAATGGTTAAAGACAGGGGTCCAAAGTTAGCGAGGGTCCAAATGGGTTTAAGGGTTAATAATTATAGGGACCTATGTGTAAATCACGAAAATTCAAGGACCTAGGCCGCCAAATCGAAAAGTTGATCCAAGGGTTGAAAGTGACAATCTCAAAAGTATAAGGACCAAACTTGCCATTTTGCAATTTTCAGGGGCCATTTCGCCAAATTTCAAAGTTGGAGGACCAAACTTGTAATTTTCTCAAACTTTGACATTTTTCACCAAAGGACTAATTTTGACAAGTTATGATATTAAAAGGACCTTTGGTGATTTTTCTTTGAAATTTTGACTCGGGGACTATTTTTGACAATTTTAGAAACTTGGGGACCTGAAAGCGCCAATTATGCAAACTTTGCTCATTTTTCATCGATTTTAAACATTTTGCATCGAAACATATAAAATGTAATTTTGGAATATTTTCGATATTTTGATGCGTTCGAGCATTTTAGGCGTTTTGCGATTCAGATTGATTAAAAATGATGAGTATTTACACACTCATCAACCGGGTATATTCATTTCGCCCAAACTAATACGGACTCGAAAAACGTTTATCGATCCTTCCAAAGGATTTATTAGGTATAAATCCATTGTTTTATTCCAAAATCAAAAGTCTAGAAATGTCACAACATATGTGATCTTTTTATCAAAAAAAAAAAAAAAAAAAAAAAAAAAAAAAAAAAAGTATCAAGTTTTCAAGAACAGAACATGGCTCCCTTAATTCCAGACGGATCCCTTAACAATTAAGGGAACCGTGGAACCATGTCTAAGCAGATCATTATACATCCTTTATCTTTTAACCAATTTTAGTCACTCCCTCATTCCCACTCACTACTGTCGCGAACCAAACACCAAAACCTACAAAAATTAACATCTTCAATCACTTTTTATGGTCAAATTCTTCAAGAATATCACATACGTTATTGTTCCAAAACCATTGTAAGTTATTTATTAATCAATTTCCTTCTAAGCTTGTGTCTAGTTCTATTGAGCACAAAATTGAATTTAGAGATTTTTAGGACTAGGATTATTCAAAGTATAACTAATATGATTCCCCTATGTAAAGATTTTGCATTGATGTGTATGATTCATGATTTTTGAATTTTTTTTCTCACAACTAGGAACTCATGAAAATGATTTCTTGCATTGTTAATACAATTCAAAAACATTTCAGATGCATACATAATGAACTCTTGAATGTTAATTGAAAATATGTAAATAATATATATTTTTTGACACATTCGATTGAGCAAAATTGAATAAAGGAGCATTTGGGTTAACTGATTATTTTTCTTTTTGAGTCGAGATAACCGCACCTCCACATTGTTTGCATATAGACACACACTAGGCACGTATTTAAGATATTTTCTTTTCATTGTGTGTGTGTGTGTGTGTGTGTGTGTGTGTATATATATATAGGGTAGGGATACAATGAGAAGTCCCTTTAAATGAGAGGGCTAGGAAGTATTGTGGAGGTGACATGTGCCACCTTTCTACATCCCTCGCCGAAAAAAATCAAAGATTTTTTTTCGAATTTTTTTTTAATTTTTTTTCGAGCAAGAATTTTTTACCGTAACACGCCTATAAGTCACTGCATCACACTTATAAGTTAATGCATCACACCCCCCAACCCCCCGCCAAAAGAAAGAAAACAAAAAAGATAGAAAAAAAATCGATTTTTTTTCTAGCAAAAAATTTCTTACCGCATCACAGTCATAAGTTACTGCATCACAGTTATAAGTTACTGCATCACATTTACCGCATCACGGTTATAAGTTCTTGCATCACACTTATAAGTTCTTGCATCAGTTTATAAATTCTTCGCATCATTGTTATAAGTGTGATGCGATGAATTATAAGCGTGATGCGGTAAAAATCTTGCCCAAAAAATCAAAAAATTCAAAATAATTTTGAAAAATTTTTTTTTTGCGGTGAGGGAGGGGGTAGGGTAATGCAGTAACTTATAGCAGTGATGCAGTAACTTATAACTGTGATGTGGTAAAAAATTGTTGCCCAAAAATAATCAAAAAAAAATCCGAATTTTTTTCAAAGTGGGGTGGGGTGGTTGGTGAGGTGGAAGGAAGAGGTGATGTGGAAGAAAGAGGTGATGTGGCAAGGTTACTGTCACAATTCTCAATTTTCGGTCATTTCTCAAACTCTATATTTATCATTTCATAACGGTTCATTCATGATTTTGCATTTCACATTTAACGCGTAAATTTTATATTAAATAAACGTTATCGCGTAAGTTATTATTTTGAACATTTAATCCGATACTTCCAAAATGATCCCGACATATTTTATACTTACATTTAGTTTATAAAACTATATTTTGAGTTTACCTAGTGTTTTAAATTTATTTAGTATATAAATCGTTAAATTTATATTATTCGACACTTTTCTTAAAAACTACACTATAATTATTATATCACTCAAATTTCACAAGGAATGTATTTTTACAATTTTATGATCTCAATATACTTTACTTTGATCCATTAAAACTTATTTTAGTCCATACTACTTTAACTTCACAACTATGTACAAGTTACAACAATTTCTCCTTAACTATACATTTTACTTAACCTTGTAACAATTACTTACATATATATATAATAAAAGAAAAAAAAAATATTTTTAGATACATTCCCCTCCCCCCCTAAAACCGGCCATGTGGGGGAGGGTGGATACATTTATTGGTTGGTGACTTATTTTCTTATAAACCTATATCTACACTCAAACATTATAACATCTCATTCATTCATTCTCTTTCAATAATTCACAAGACAAGAAAATTCTCTCTTCTCTTTGTTTTCCTCTCCATAACCGGTTCTACCAAAGGGTAGCAAGGGATCATCAATTTTTCCAAGCTCAAGTTATAAACAATCTAGATAACACTCTCATTAAGGTTTTGAAATAAAAACCTAGGGTGTTTAGGTTAAACCTTGTTCTTTGCACCTCATCAAGTTTACTTGTAAGCATATTACTATCATTTTACATATTTCATCTTCATTTCATATTTATTTCTTTATATTTGGTGCAAACATGCATGACTTATGTTGATTTATACCATTTTTACATGATTTTTAGAGTTATATATATATAAAGTCATCCTATAATTATTCCTTGGTATATTTTGATCTTGATGATGTTTAGGAACCCATGACACCCTAAGAAGGTGTATGGTAGGATTAGATTAGCTTTGGAGTTGATTTGAAGGATTGGAATAGGTTTAGTACGAGAAAAACTATTTTCGATAAGTATAAAAAGTGTTCTGTCCTTATTTTGTTTTCGGAAAATCCGACGAGGTGGCACAATTTTTGACCTTGATATTTAGAAAATATACTTTAAAACGAATCCGTGGCGCTTGAGCGGATTAAAGCGAGTTATAACGAAGAAGTTATGAATTTTTAAAGTTGACGATGAAATATATATTTTGAAAATTTCAAGATACTATTTTTACTTTATTCGAGTCAAAAGCAGGCCTTAAGCTTTACAAATTATTTCGACTTATCAAAATATATTAGTATACTTTGATACTGAAGCTAAGGACATATAATACGTGAAAGCAGTTTGAAGCGACTAAGATATGCACGTTTTCATAAACTTGCCGTAACTATTATTTTTAGAAAAACTATATTATTTTTACGAGACAAGTGTTACGCAGAACTAAAACGACCATGTTGAAGGCTGTTTTTAACTATGATGTGGAACTTTTGGGCGAAATGTCTTCTAATAAAATCAAGATCACCAAGCATATTTTTCAAAAGCGACCAACCGTTTGTATAGCGGATTTTTAATAAATTATTTACGGATGCTTAAAATTGGCGAAACTCACTTTTTACACAACAATTAGGCGAAATCACCATCTTTAACCCTTATTATCTTTATGTTCGAGACCTCGATGACGAAAACTCATGAACTGAAACTTTTAGATTTTGATACAAACTTTCTAAAGCTATCGAGTTCGTTTCCTAACGATCGGCGCACACCATTTTACGACTAGTTTTTCGAAGCCATTTTGTCAATTTCATGAAATTTCCGGCGACTTTATTTCTGACGAAAGTGTTAATTTCACAATAAATCATTACAAAACCATTGTAGGATGACATTTTGACGTAAAACTTGTAAAGTGATTTAAGAATGGTCAAGGCGTCAAAAGAGGATTTTTCAACGATAAGTAATATTTTTCCAAACTTGCAAATGGTATAAATAACATACGAAATGCATGCATAACATTACATCATAATTCATTACATATCATATCATTCGTAATAGGTCCATATTAAAGTTTCCCGCTATACCTCAGTGTACTCACTCTTGTCATCATACCAGTTCATCACGTGAGTAATCACATCCCCTTTTACCGTTTTTACTATATTTTGGGGCGAAATGCATGAACCTTTCTTGAGCTAAATTGATCACTACTTTTATTAACTTGTTTGACTAGAACTTGTGAATTCGAATCAAATCCTTGAACTTAATTAGGAAATTATGACTTATTTGAACGTATTGAACCGTACATGTTATGGCCTTGACCTAAAGTCTCCCATGTTCGAGCATCACTATAAAGTCTCCCATGTTCGAGCATCACTATAAAGACTCCTATGTTCGGAGTATATCTTTGGGAAGAGGCACCCAAGTATATCTTTGGGAAGAGGCACCAGTATATCTTTGGGTAGTGGCACCCAACTTAATTTGGTTTCATCGGTAGCATACGAATTATTATATTCGTGGTACTATATTGTGCACTATTATGACCGCTTATACTTGACTACTTATACGCTATAAATTGTGCAATGGGTTGTGAATACACGGTTGCAAGTTTGTATGGGTGAACTTGGGCCGAGTGGATTTACAATGCCTTTGCTTTATGGACTATTTTCGTTGACCGAAAGCTTTGATTATTTCTTACGAGTTTTCTTATTTTGCTAAACATGTTTACTCACCAACTATTTTCATAGTTGACCCGTTTTTCTCATGCATTTCGTGATCGTTAGTAAGTTTTTCACGGGTCTTGCATAATGAAGTTTTCACTTGTCACTACAAATCGTTATGTAATAGAGCGAAATATTTTGGAATCTAAACTTTGTAATATATTTGCCAATGTCGCTAAACCGGTATTGTAATGGTGTACTCTTTCTTTTAAATCTTAACGTTGGTATGTTCTATTATCTTGTGCTTATGTTCCTTTCCGTTACACCTCGTGTTTCCGCCTCTGGCGGTGTAACATTACACATGTCACCTCCACATTCTTTTCTACCCTTTCATTATAAGGACTCTTCTCATAATATCTCATCTCTTATATATATATATATATATATATATATATATATATATATATATATATATATATATATATATATAGAGAGAGAGAGAGAGTAGGATCCAATGAGAGTAAATTAAAATAAGAAGTGGTGGAAGTGACAAAACCACGCATTTGAGATCTGCAACGACTTGCATTAGATGCATTTATTCATATAGATGCAACATCTTGAGTTTCAAAGTTAATTTGATGTATATATGGTGCAAATTGATTTTCATGATTTCGGCGCGTGTGGAGGAACAAAAAAAAGAAATCGTGAAATCGATCTAATATATGTATATGCGTCGATTAAAAGCTAGAAAATACACTATGATGCGTTATAATGCATCTAAGATTATAGGGATGCATATAATTTAGAGTCGGTGCATCTCGGTTTGCGGTTATAGTTCTTCTTATTTCTTCTTATTTTAAGTAATCTTCTTATTTGATCTAACTACTATATATATATATATATATATATATATATATATATATATATATATATATATATATATATATATATATATATATATATATATATTAAGGTCATTATGTTTTACATATAGGTGTCAATATGCCTTGTGTGATTCAAACCGACTATCAAAGAACCCGAGGTTACATTCCCATAATTTATGAAGAACCTACTACTCCCCAAACCTAGTAAATATATGTGTGTGTGTGTGTGTATATATATATATATATATATATATATATATATATATATATATATATAGTGTTTAACTTGAGAAGTTTCAATTTTTGTGAGAGCGAGAAGATCCAGCTCCATCTAATCCCCTTTAATTTTGATCTAATGGCCAAAATCAATCAAAATATTTACTCTAAAGTTATGTCATTTCCGTCTTTTTCATTAAATATAGTATAAAAGAAAAAACACACACACACATCACATTTTAAGTGTGAAACAAACAAAATCTCTCTCAAATTACAACAGCAGGGACTTTACCACCATCACCACCTCCGGCCGCCAGTCTTCACCATCGCTCACCCCGTTAATCACCATTAACCATGATTATCATCACCAAACACACCTATCACCACCGTGCGCCATCGATAATCACGCTGATAATTATCATCAAAAACAAAAAACCCTCAAAATTAACTATTATAATTGTAATACGTCTCGTAATTGTGGGAAAGTTGATGAATTTGACGGGGGAAATAGTCAAATCGAGTGAAATTAATGACGATATTCTACAAAGAACAAAATTATATATTGAGTATGTTTGAATTAAGCTTTTCATATATTTTTTTTAATTCTGTGATTTTAGATTTTTTTTTCTTGTTTTATATGCTTTATTAATTAGTTATGTTGATGAAGTTGATGATGAGAATGAAGATCGGATTTAGATCAATATGTCTTTGATGGTAGTTTGTTAATGCACACCAGGTGTTTGATGAAATGCATAGTTTTCTTCGCATGTGAAAAATATCAGCATGAATGAAGTTTTGATGTTATTAGCGAAATTTTTGATTATTAAAGTATAGCAAGAGTATCTCCGCATGTGAAAAATATTAGCGAAATTTTTTCGCATGTGAAAAATAATCTTCACATGTGCAGAAAACCAGCATGAATGAAGTTTTGATGTTATTAGAGGAATTTTTGATTATTTAAGTTTAGTAAGGTTATTTTCGCATGTGAAGAAAATCAGCATGAATGAAGTTCTGATGTTATTAGAGGAATTTTTGATTATTTAAGTTTAGTAAGATTATCTTCACATGTGAAGAAAATGAGCATGAATGAAGTTTTGATGTGATTTGAGAAATTTTTGATTATTTAAGTTTACTAAGATTATCTTCGCATGTGAAGAAAATCAGCATGAATAAAGTTTTGATGTTATTAGAATAATTTTTGATTATTTAAGTTTAGGGTAAGATTATCTTCGCATGTGAAGAAAATCAGCATGAATGAAGTTTTTGATGTTATTAGAGGAATTTTTGATTATTTAAGTTTAGTAGGAAGTTTTGATGTTATTAGTGGTCACTAGTAGTGCTCTCTTTTTTTCTTTGGGAAGAAGTTGTTTCTCACATCACATGTAAATAAGCTCAATATAAGCCCATAAATCTCAATATAAGCCTATAAGTCTCAATATAAGCCACATGTTAAGTAGAATAAAACATAGATTAAGTTTAGTAAAAGTATCTTCACACGTGAAGAATATCACCAAGGAATGAAGTTTTGACATTTTGATAATAGTATCTTCGCGCGTGAAAAGTTTAGTAAGATTATCTTCGCGCACGAAAATATAGGAGATGTTTTTCTTCGCGCGTGAAAATATAGGATATATCTTTTCTGCGCGCGTGAAAAGTTTAGTATCTGATATTTTTCTTCGCGCGTGAAAAGTAAGATTATCTGTTTATTGTGCTCACATTTTTATAATTTATATATCAGTTAGTTTCAAGTAACAATTATTTAGCTCAATTTGATCAATCAGTGTCTTGGTATCTAGGGGTATCCGGATTTTTACAGATTGAGTGTCGCCATTGATCTACTCGATATGATGAAGGCCAATGATCTGTTACAACAAACACAAGGTGCTCTATCTTTTACAATGCAGTTTAAGTTGATCCAAGAGAAAACTGATGTAGAGCACTGCCAACTGTTTTCGAACTACATTCAAAACAAGGCCAAAAGGAAATGGAGCGACATAGGGAATAATCCCTTGTGTCATTGGTAAGTTTAAACCTTTAGACGCCTTGGGTAATTTAGGAGCAGGGGTCAATGTCATGCCTTTCCATTTATACCGACGATTGAATCTTGGCTAAATAAAATCCACCGATATTCATTAAACTCTCGTTGATCAAACTCATAGTTACCCTAGAGGGTTGATTGAAGACATCAAGGTACAGGTGGGTGAATTCACATTCGTAGCAGACCTCATGATTATGGACTTACTATGTGACGTTGGCGTCCCACTTCTTGTTGGACGTCTGTTCTTAGCCACATGTAAAGCTCAGACTGAATGAAAAAAAAATCCTATTGGCTTTTGGTTGAAGGAAACCTATGGAGTAATATCCCTTTCTCATAATTTTCGATCTGATGAAGAGAACTCTGAAGGGTCAAATGCTGATTGTTAAGAGGAGATGGAGGTGTATTGGATCAACCGTGACTATGAGTACGTGATTGGCCCAACTCGGACACATTACCTGAAAAGAAGATTGTTGAGGAGAATCCGACCCAAAATACGAGGAAGGTAAGAATAGCTAGTTGAACCTTTTGCAAACACAATGGTGGATAGAAAAATAGCCACTTTAGGAGTGGTATGAGTCATGAGAAAGACCAGGTGATCCCAAAATTTTATCGTTATATACATGTATTGACTTTTTTTTTTTTTTTTTTTTTTTTTTTTTTTTTTTGTATTCAAGAGCCATGGAAGAGCGAGTTCATTGATTCACATCGTTTTTGGGCTGAATATGCTGTGAAGAGGCAGGAAGCCCAGTCACGAAACAGGCGTTTAACGCTGGAAGACTTGGAGGTTACTACCTTTTGAATTTATCTATTATATAGTCATTTTGCCACCTCTATCATCTGTACTTGCAGTTGTGCTAATGGTAAATTGGTAACCTAAGTTTCTTTTTCTTTAACATGTTAAGGAGTCTGCTACCTGATTCGGTAAAGACAGTATTGGAAGATCGAACAACTTTATACATGCTTCATACAAAAAGGCATTGGAGGTAAATTTTTTCTCATTGTAAAAGACTTTAGGTATATATTATATACTTATTTCTTAAATTAGTTATTTAGAAAATAGTTGTTACATGCTTTTATGGATAATAGTAACCAACACATGCCAGAAAAATGGTGAATTGACGCCTCTTTTTTACAATTGACCATTTTACCATATCTATAAAGCCATAAAAGGCATAACGGTTATTTTAAGACATTATTAGAACTATGCTTGTGATTAGAAGGATAAAATCATACTACTATATTTGTTTAAGCAATGTTCAGGTGATTAGCGGTGTTAAAGATGTACTCGACTACTTTGTTTATCTTGCATGTAAGATATATGGTAGTGTGTTACCTACATTCATATGATATCTAATCTGATCCAATAGATAAAAACTATTGACAGTTATGCAAGAGCATCTTAATAAAAGCATCTATTCATTGACCGTTATGCAAGAGCATCTTAATAAAAGCCGCATCTCTCTTTTATATTCTTTTTGTATAGTACACTATTGCCATACATTAGAATATGATATCTAATCTGATCCAGTAGATAAGAACTAAAAACATTCAGTAAGAAGCGTTATGTAAAAGAGGTTAGTTTTATAAAACATCTTGCATAAGATAACAAAGTAACACAAAAGCAGATAACATGTAGCACTAAACCCTGTATGTAAATTGTAGGGCATGACTAAGATTCTTCCCCATCTCAGAACATTCTCAACAGTACTTTATTATTTTGAGTCCAACAGGTGCACAAAGAGCCAAACACAGGGCATACGCCCTCTGCTAGCCTTGAAAATCTTGCCAAACTTGATAATTCAGGTTTTGATCTTGGGCTGAAACAGATACTTAGCGAAAATGATATCACAGTTGCAAAATGATGAAACCAATATCCAAAATGCAATGTCTTTATCTGTACAATCTTTTCAACTTAGAGGAAAAATGGGTCATTGGTTTCATCATTTTGCAACTCTTATATCATTTTCAATATCCAAAATACAATCTTCTTCTGGTGCGGTCGACTTATATAATGGGGCAGCATATCTGTAATCAAGGTAAGTGGCAATTTGTGAACTCCAGATATTGTAATGAAACGACAATTTCTGAACAAGATATTTATTTCAAGCTTCAACTATATTTTTATGTAGTCTATAGTTCTATATAAATCCACCAAAGGTATACTATGTAATAATTTGTTTATCTCTTGGAAGCAATGCTCATGTAGAAATAGTAACCCATTATTTCTGCAATTTTTATACAACGACGTATTACTGATGATGAAGTTGGACCTAGAAGTAAGGGCATACAAAGAGAGTAGATACATAACATAATACACATGTGAATCTAACATGTATAGTATGCAATGACTGATCGAAAAATACGTTGTTTAAAAGTTACATTTTCGTAATCACAACAGTATGTAACTGTGATATGTTGAGGTAAGTAACTTGATTTGTAAGAATAGTTAATCCATATTTAGGGGGTGTTTGGATTTGCATTATGAAACTCATTATCTCTACAATTTGAAATAAAATAATCAGATTCAATGTGTTAGCGATGTTTCGATACAATAGGAAGATGTGATTTGTAAGCAAGTACTTTCTACATAAGAATTCCAAACGCCCCATCAATGTTTGGATACATGGATTTAGCTTCAAATTATCTGATCGTTTGGATTACGTATTAGTATCGGATTGATTGTAACACTTTTACATTTAGTACCAGTTGCGAAAATAATTGGCATTACGTGTTTATCTCTTCTTTTATCCTAATATGATAGACATTTGCTCCAACAACGGTCTAGGAATTGGCAGCCAAGATTTTACATAGGTGTGTCTTCACCAAATATACTTAAGATAGAAATAAGCAAAATAAGTTAGTTGGGTAATAGGTCAAAAGGACAATATTTAAAAGTGGGTCAAATTATGTTATGTTCAGTTGGCTACCCTCATGTTTGGTTACCATTTCTTTCTGTATTTTATCAACAATTTATATGTTACATAATGGTTACATGACAACAGTGATGTCATTTACCTTAATAAACCAATTTAGGAGATTTATATGTGTTTGTGACTTGCCTTTTTTTCCATACGTTTTTCCGATGTTCAGTTTCTAAATGACTTTGTAGCACCTAATTTTGTGCAGCCATACCCTTAGATAGGATTGCAACGAGACACAAAAGGAAACCTGAAAATAAGGGACAGCATGATCAACACAGTCTCATATAACGGTTATTGGTTTCTTAGATGAGAATGCAACAGTGGTTGAAGTACACAACACAAACGGCTTACGCTGCCCACCTCAGTTGATCCACAACGGCAAAGTTCAATAGAACTGGAACCTCTTCATTGGCCAAATTAAAAGGTATTTTATAAGCTTATTTGTGAGCATTTAACTTATTTTTACTATGGGCCATAATGTACGGAATTTATAGGTCTAATGCAACAATCAGGTTCCGTAATAAATCACATTTGCCCCGTCCAAAAATGCCCTTTAGTATATATTATAATCATAGTACTTTAGCATATATAGTTTTGAATCGTAAACACAAAGTTACATTAAAAAGTGTCGTACACGGTGCCTATTAGATCTTATGTTTGGCCTTATCAGCTAATTTCGTTTAGCTTATACTATAGCATAAGCCCATAATTTCAGCTTACAGGTTACATGATGCAAAATAGCTGGGTTAGGTAACGGAACGTGTTTGTGCACGTCGTAATTCCTAATTGATTGAATTGACTAAACAGTCAAAACAGTTTTTTTCTTGATTTTTTTATTCATAAAAATTTCATATTTGACCCATTTGATCCTGTGAGACGAAGTATAACAAAATCCAACCACGAAAATATGTCGAACTTCCTTGACATTGTTTAAGTAAAAATTAACAATTTTTCAGTTTGCAAAAAATTATTTAATTAGTTACTGGTCTATTTGATGCTACTGGTGCTTTTAAAGTTCTTTTTTCATGAATCGTTGTGGGAATTTATTTATATTGTTGTCATAATTTTGTAACACCTTTGTATAGGTGCCGGAATCTTCTCGAAAAAGTCGGGAGTCAGCCATCAACAAAAAGCACGATGGATGCTTTGGACCTCCTAGAGTTGAACTTTTGTCACAGAAAGTTGTACTGTATATTGCATTGTGAAAGATTACAACAGATACAGGTCTTAAAGTACCTATCGACGAACAAAGAGGCAAACCAACCATTATCTTCTCATACTTTTGAAACAAATTGCAAGTTGATCAAGTGATGTAATGAAATATATAGTAAAAAGTGGAGGTTAGCTATCGTTTTATCATTCTTTGTTTCTTTTTTAGTTGTTATTTCAGCCTAAATAGGTGCCAAACAGGGTGTTTGGCATTGTCTTTTTCAGATGAGTATATATATGTTTATTGCCTTTTCAATGGTAAACAAAGAATGATAAATCCAGTTTTTAATAACATTATGTGCCAACAGGTCTTGAGCAAATTCCGATGCAGAAAGTCATACCGACAAGACACAATGCTCTGGCAACGCGAACTTAAACAAAGGCCAAACAAACTACAAAAAAGCTAACTTAAACACAGCCGCCCCACATCAACGCGCGGGCTCCCTGCTCATTTTGCCTAAATAAGAGTGATGTTTCTGTTTTTATAGCTTATACTAGTTACTGTTAGTAATTTTCACATGTGACCACGTGACCCATTTTTTCTTCACGTGTGAATAAACTTTCGTTACTAGTAAATACACGTACATTTGTACATGAACATATATTATGTGATATTTATAAATGTTATCTGTGGACCTGACACCACATTAATACAACTGCGTATATCGTCTTGTTAGATAACTTCCTTGGATGACATATGGTGATGGATATTGTAGAAGTATAAAACACAATATTCAACAATAGCTAGCTCCCTGTTATATATAAATGTTACTCGGTTCATTCATACTAGGCTAATAATACAATGGCATATGACACTTTTTCTCGGGTGGCGACAGAAAAGAACTTAATCATAGAGTTAACAATTTGTTATGTTTTTTTTCTTCCAGATGTTGTACCAAATAAAAAGAGAGGTTTAAAAGAATTGTTGATAAGAAATAATATCATTCAGGTATAAAATTTATATGCTCATTTATAAATGTACGTATATTTACTACTAGTGTTTATTGAAGAAAAAAATATATGCTCATGTATAAATGTACGTGTACTCACTAGTGATGAAAATTTATTCACACGCGAAAAAAAAAGTATATGCTCGAGACAAATATTGGTCACATGTGAAAATATGTCTCATAGCTTTTTAAGATGCTTGAACAAGTCGGTCACATGTATGATTTTCCAAATAGCAAGAAAGTACCTCATGCTATCCTTAAAAATGAGACTACAATCAATGAAAAGAGACCAATTCAATATAGATCTTTGATAGTTTTAAACTTGTCCTAAAATGTCCTAAAATGTTCACATCCATTTACGAGTTGTTAAGTAACAAGCAAAATCAAACCTATCTTATTTAAAAAATAGTAGCTACGACGGGTCGGAAGCTTAGAAAGCTACCCAAGATTCATTTATATTGCATAAAACATCCCAAATCAATATAATTTAATTTATTACAATATTATTGAAGTACTATCAGTTCATCAATTAAAGTTTACATTGATCATGAAGATGATAGCGAAAAGTAAAATATATCATTCTTCGTGAAGACAAGCTAGTCCTTTGCATGTAAGCTCATCAAGTTCCTGCTCTTTGGCCCCGATTAGGAGTACTTTATACTTGTTTCTTAATCCTCTCCTGAGTTGTTTGCCTGCTCTGATATAGTGCTTGTACTTCATACTGATTGCACCATACATACACATCTATAGGATGTAAATGGAGACAAACTTACGTAAATCGTGGGTGGAAAGAACTACTTATGTCTTGACCCATAATTTTCACTGATAAATCAAGAAAATGGACGTTAATTAACTCAAGAAAAGACGAGACGAAGACGTACGTGTTGTCCCTTTTGCAACCTCAAACTAGAGCAATTTCCACAAGCAATTGGTATTACCATTTTGTCATCTCTCTTGTGTTTTCATTCAGTTCTTTTACAACTTTTGATGGCACTGACCATTAGATGAATGTATACACTTTCCAAGTTTCTTTTCACTTTGCGAATTTTGACAACGTCTTATTCTCTGCGCCATATATATACAAGTATGATGATGAAGCCATTCAAACATTTGAAGGCGTTTAAAAGTTGCTATTTGTTTATACAGTATAAGCAACTTTTAAAAAAGATATACCTACAGTCTATACTACTAGTTACATATGTTAGTGTGGCGTGCCAATTGTGCAAAATTGATTACAGTCTATACTACTATTTGTTTACATTGATTGAAACTTAAGTGGCCTAGACCGCGCAAGTTATTTGTTTTCATCTTCATTTTTCAACCTATAATAGGTATTGGTATGTATCATGATTTTGTTCTTTCACTATCGGTTAACATGGTTGAAGGTATTTTATCTAATTATTTTAGTTTTTTTATAATCTATATCTACAGTCTAGAATAGAACCTTGAATCTATAGAACTGTAGAAGTGAAGATTGGTGAGTATTTAAATGTATGCAAACTAGCCAAAAATACATATTACTTTCTGGCAGAAAATCAACCAAATCATTTGGATTTCAAACTTTAAATAGTTATATCTGTTTGATATGTTGAAATAGTTACTAGATTTATATAACCTGTTTACATCTTCAATTTAATTTCATTAGTCTTTGACAAATGAATACTTTTGCTTATTCAAGTTAACTCCATCCATTGTGATCTTTACTCTAAAAAGCCTCTTAGACCAATTTAACAGAATCATTATCTTCATCAAATTAACAACTTGCAATATGGGTAGCCACATTGTTGAACCAGCTAGCATCATGAACCCTTTAGACCCCGAGGAGTTCAGGAGACAAGCACATTTAGTGGTCGATTTCTTAGCCGATTACTACTCAAGTATCGAAAACTATCCTGTTTGTAGCCAAGTTCAACCAGGCTATCTCACCGAAACCATGCCCAAATCTGCACCAATGCAACCTGAACCAATTGAAACTATATTACAAGATGTCCAAAAACATATTATTCCTGGCATAACACATTGGCAAAGTCCTGGTTTTTTTGGTTACTTTCAATCCAATGCAAGTACCGGAAACTTTCTTGGTGAAATGCTTCTAATAGGATTTAACACTGTCGGGTTTAATTGGTTGGCTTCTCCTGCTGCAACCGAACTTGAGATGGTTGTCATGGAGTGAATTTTGAAGCTTCTTCAACTTCCTATATCGTTCTCATTTTCTAGCAATGGTGGAGGAGTGATACATGGAAGTACATGTGAAAGCTTTCTATGCACATTAATCGCCGCTAAAGAGAAAAAGTTATGTCAAAATGGGACTAAAGGAGACATGACTCTAGGAAGGCTTGTGGTTTATTGTTCGGATCAAACACATTTTTCTCTCCAAAAAGCATGTAAAGTTGTTGGGATCAATCCGAGTAATATTCGAGTTGTTTCCACAACCAACTCCACGACTTTTGAGTTATCACCACAAGCATTATTAATGACTATTAAATCAGATGTTAAAGCTGGTTTGATCCCGTTATATTTATGTCTCACTGTTGGAACAACACCAACAGCAGCAGTGGACCCGTTGGGAACATTGTGCAAGATTGCAAAGCGATTCAACATGTGGGTTCATGTGGATGCTGCATATGCGGGAAGTGCATGTATATGCCCAGAGTTTCGTCACTTTCTTTATGGTGTAGAAGGTGCGAGTTCCTTCAGTTTCAACCCTCACAAATGGTTCTTGACATCTTTAGATCGTTGTTGTCTTTGGATTAAATATAGCAACGACCTTACAAATGCTCTCTCTACGGATCCTGAACTGTTAAAGAATAAAGCAAGCGATTCGAAGCAAGTTGTTGACTACAAAGACTGGCAGATTGCTTTAAGTCGACGGTTTCGTGCTATGAAGTTATGGATGGTGATAAAAAGCTACGGAGTCTCTGGACTAAGAGAGTATATAAGGAAACATGTGAAAATGGCTAAGGATTTTGAAGCACTTTTGTGTACTAACAGCAAATTTGAAGTTATGGCACCTAGAAACTTTGCTATGGTGTGCTTTAGGGTTTCACCATCAGCATTAGCAACTGTGGCTAATAAAACTAGCGATGAAAAGGTAAACCGGTTAAACGAGCAGTTGTTGGAATCACTGAATGGAACGGGCCATGTTTTCATGACACACACGGTGATTGAAGGGATGTATATGATTCGGGTTGCTATAGGGGCGACTCTTACTGAGGACAAGCATGTTAGTATGTTATGGGATATGGTTCAAGAGCATGCGAATACTTTGCTAGCCAAGTACGCTTGTCTTAAGTAACTTGCACTACAAAGTTAGCGTCAAGTAAATTGTACCACAAGTTCATCTTATATCATTTTGATGTATATATAAATATCCTAAAATATCCTTTTGGCGTACTATCTTTCAAAGGGATGCTTAAAAATTAATGTTGTAAGTTGTAACTTTCAGATATTTGATTGTAATTTATACATTATAGCTACTTAAGTTTATCATTTTAGGAGCTTCACGATAGCTAAACATAAAACAACAATACACAAACTAATGTTGCGTGAGTTACAAGTTAGCTAAATATTATTGCATTTATCGAACATAAAAAGAGAGGCTGACATTACAAGCTAATAATGGTTATGGCAGCTAACAATCCTCTATAATCATTCCCTTCGTTAAAAAAATCACAACAGGAATGTACATACACACATAAGCGTGCTTGTTAAAGAAGCTGATGAAAACATGTTTAAACTTTAAAGACATTCCTAGTCATCAACTCATCATCGTAGCATACTGGCGTACATTCTCAATACTGGCAAACCTATATAATTAAACAAAACATATATCTAATATCTAATATCATCTATACAAGAAAATTGAACAAGTGAGCTCCAGTTGCACCATTTCCAACAGGAATGGTTATTACCAAAACAAGCACAAAAGTAGCAGCAAATGATGAAATATGATGATGATGTTTAAGCTGTCTAGTTAAATTGCAGACAAGCATGCTACAGACAAAATGGGCAGGGGAAAGAATAATGTTTGAGGATCAACATACCCATGCATAATAGATTTATTCTGCTACCGAGCTTCAAAAGTTTTATTATCCACGTTCTTATTGAAAGCCAATTCAGCAACCAGTGCAACATGATCACTTTCCCATCTCTGGTAACATAAGTTGATATAATTGAAACATTGGTTAAACTCTTGATGTATCAATTAATTGAATGCTCGAAATTAGTGCGACTAACATACTCTCACATCTTACAAAACATAAGAAATAAACAAAAGTGGTCAAAATTTCTGATAAGGAGGTGCATAACTTGTAGCTTACATATTTATTCACTCTTACGTTTGATTATTCACTAAATATGTGTCACATTAATAAAGCTGACTCTACCTTTGTGGGAAATCCAGGAGTCCACTCCATTGCTTGTTTTGGTATGGGAGCAAGAACCCTAACAGTTTGGAGACCCTCGGAACGCCTGCGTTAAAAACAAATATATCATTTATAATAACTAGTAACCACAATTGGTAAGTTCTTCAATTTGTCTTCTTTCGTGAAAAAGAAAAAGAACGGCTAAAAATGGCCAATGGAGCATGTCCAAGTAGTTCGATCTTCTAATAATAAACTAATGGTCAACTTTCAACTTCACATTAGGGTATCGCCAAGTGAATTACCAGAAACTTTTGATGAAAGGCAACAAAATTTAAGGAAAAAAAGAAAAGAAAGAACGAGTGATGATGACTCACCAGATGTAATCAACAGTCCCCTGAAAAGCCCTATGGTAACTAGTCACTTGGGGCTCACCATATGAGTCTCGTGTTCCTGAAGTATCTTGAAAACATGAAGAAAGAAAGCCATAAATTTCTAATTATTAGAATCCATTTTATATCATCTATGGAAACAAAAAGAGAAAAGGCGATATGCCAGATTGTATAATCCACCTCAACTTCTGTATACGTGCTTCTTAGCTTTAAGAAATGCTCTATGGTGGTGCATTCTGAGCTGCCTGTTGCAGCCTCTATTTCCATAGGGGTCCAACCTGACGGGTCATAAAAAGGCCTTCCCATATAAGGTTCACTATCGGTGATCGACGAACCATTAAAAACCTCAGGAGTTCCTACAGAGACCTCAGCTTAAGAGGTCCCAATACCGTCCACCAAGTCAGCTACATTAAGGCCATGTAACTCGGACAAAAATGAAGTAGAATCCTCTCCTATGGATAGATCATCTATGGCTTCAAGTAGTTTATCTGAGGATGTTACAACAGTCTCATCCACTAATATATTGTCGTCGTTACTTACACAATTTTCATCAGTAACTGCATTAGATATATTCTCCAAAACTTCTGAGGCGCAATTTTCAACAGTTTTGGCGTCTTCATGTGTCGTATTGGTGCTCGGTTGACTACTTATGGAAGATATACTGCCAACCTCGTGCTGAACTTCCTTGTTATCAACCCTTCCAGGAGATTGAGTTGCATTATCAGTTGACTGAGGTCTACAAAAAAGATGTAAACGAATAAATCATCAATTTGCAACTTTTATAAAAATGACGTGCAAGTAGATTCTGTGATATGATGATATATGCCTGAAAGTAGAGGTGAACGGTCTTTTTGGACGAATTTCAGCAGAATGTTGCCCTGATATCTTATCTCTAGGAAGTTCAGACACATCTATCTGCAATTTAGAGGTTATTTAGCAAACTATCCATATATGAAGCAGTTTCTGGTATCAGCAAATGATGATAACCTGATCATCCTTTTTCACACTCGTAGTTAGGAGCCCCACAATCTCTTGCAAGTCATTACTTTCCCCCATGATCAAGGTCATAATTTGCTTCATCTTTGACACAAGAGTAGATGAATTCCAGCTTAAAAACAAGAATAAGAAAGAACAAACTCAATTGAGCTGTAAATAATATCATTCAGGTATAAAATAATATATGCTCATTTAGGTATACCTAATTGCAGAAGGTGATTCAGCTGCAACGACAGAAGTAGAAGGTGCTTGCTCAAATATCTTTTGTACATTCACTAGTTTGCAGAAGGTGATTCAGCTGCAACGACAGAAGTAGAATAATTAGTTAAACTACATATATTTCAAATTTAACATAACATGTCTAGATATTAGGTTTATCTAGACATTTTACATATCATATTTTGTTTTATATTACTTACCAAATCTCAACCATGAGTTGATCGTACTGAAAAAAACCTGTTTTTTTCAGTTTAGTAGCCAATGCTACAAGAATCGAGATATATGAAAATTTCTTCAAATGTGAAAGGTATTCGACATCATTTCTCCACATGTGAAGAGCATTCGATATAATTTAGAATTACAGTTTAATTGTTTCAGTTTCGTGGGGATATATGCAAATTTCTTCACATGTGGAGGGTGTGCAATATCATTTCTTCACATGTGAAGAGTTTTTTATACAATATATACTTACAGCAATAGCATCTAACACAGCTTTTTGAGACGATCTAATGAAGCAACCATAGAAAGTGCCAACTGAATAGGAAATGTTGTGAACTGTTGCTCCCTGTGGCTGCATAGGACCAAAATGGGAGGTTCAAGTCTTACTAAAGAAATATACGAAACC
The DNA here is from genome assembly GCA_022545495.1 of Chrysanthemum lavandulifolium. Classification (NCBI taxonomy): domain Eukaryota; kingdom Viridiplantae; phylum Streptophyta; class Magnoliopsida; order Asterales; family Asteraceae; genus Chrysanthemum; species Chrysanthemum lavandulifolium. The sequence goes on from CM040244.1 coordinate 115,566,782, forward strand.
ATGTCAAAAATTTGAAGAAAAAAATAAACTATACTAAATGAGGTAGGCCATATTAGTTTCAACCGCCATAAGTTTCTCTTTATACATAATTAATATAGAAGACCTTGAATCTGGGGAGGTTTTAGTAATGAGCTAAGCTAATAATGAGAGCCAATTAAAAACGTCAACCTATCTTCACATGTGAAGAAAACTAGCATTTCAGCGAACACCTAGTGCGCACTGACAAATAACGAGAAAAAGACAAGTTCAACTTTCATTTTCTTCATCAAGTTTACATAATCATCTAAATTACTCATCAACATAACTAATACCTAACCTAAAACATATAAAGCGTAACAAGGAATTTATCTAGATCAAACATTCGAATAAACTTAATTCGCCTTGAAATTTTAATTCGAAAACAACTTGCTCACATGTGAAAATTAAATTCGAACAACTTGCTTACATGTGAAAATTAAATTTGAACAACTTATTCACATGTGAAAATTCTTGACTAGACTCTCTTGAAAACAAAAAAAAAATGTGCAATCTCTCCGTGTATCTCAACATTCAACAAAAAAAAGTTCGTATTTTATCATCATCCAAAAAACGCGAAGATATGGGGAGTGTTTGCAATTGGTTATTAAGACCTGCTACATTGTTGGCAATCTAGTGTAACATAATGCAATAACAGATTTACACTCAAAACGCAAAAATTCGAATGCATACAATTTGTTTTATAACCAAGAAGGGTCACTTTGTTCAAACTAAAAAAATTCACCTATACATGGTACATAGATTCATATGATTGCTACAAAAAAATACTAGCTAGAAATTTTCACATGCGAGAATGTTAAATCAAATAGCGTAACTTCTAGAAAATATAAAGCAATCTATTTCCGAGAATTGAAAAAAAACAATATACTAACCGTAGAAGGTGACATGTCTATAACCACAAAAGTAAAGAGTGATTGCTCATTTAGTCCTCATGTTGAGAAAGTACCTACAAGAAGTTCTTTTTATTTCCTGATATAACAGCCCGGGTGAAAGGATCCAAAATCAGGACATAGCAAATTGCAGTGGCATACATTCATGTTAAGAGAACCTATAAACATGAATTGCTTAATAAGTCTTTTCAAATCTCAACCATGAGTTGATCGTATTGAAAAAAAAAACTTCTTTTTTGTTAGTGTATTATCATTTTAGTAGCTAATGCTACACGAACTGAGATATATGCAAATTTCTTCACATGTGAAGGGTATTCGATATAATCTATTCACATGTGAAGATTTAATACAACTTACTGTCCAATCAGCGAATAAAGTTCACAACTTTCACAATATTGGTGCAGGACTTTCATCGAACAGTTGGTATACATTAAAAAGAAGCATAATATTTCATTAATGATTGAAGAACTTGCTCACATGTGAAAATTAAATATAGTTCTCACTTTCAATAAACCAAACATACGAACAAACAATACAAATAGACCATTTTTTACCTCATAATCTCTAAATTGTCATCTTGCACCGGATCCGATGAACAAGTCTAAGAAATGATTCAGCAGTCACAAACCACCAACAAAGACAACTGTATTCACATGTGAAGACAAACTATACATTTTATCAAACACCTAATGTGCATTGATAGACAACCATAAAAAACAACTATATTCACATGTGAAGATAAACGCTACATTTTATCAAACATCTAATGTGCATTGATAGACCACCATCAAAGACACATTCACCTAGATCTATATCTTCATTTTCATCATCAGTTTCTACAGAATCAACTAAATTATTCATTAACAGAATTGATTGCTAAAATATATATAACACAAAAAAGAATTTATCTATAATCATTAAATCAAAAAAATTATGAATCAGAAACCTAATTCATACTTACTCAATACCTCAATTTGATAAAGTCGCTGATTTAACTCGATTCGAAGAATATATAGTTATAACGATTAGTTATGGTGGTGGACGGTGATAACTGATGATGATGATTATTATTATTATAGGTGGAGGATGGTGGTGATCGGTGATGATTACGGCGGTGGATGGTGGTGATCCGTGATGATTACGGTGGTGGATGGTGGTGATTTGTGATGGTTATGGTGGAAGTTGTCGTTGAGCTGTTGATGAAGTTTGAGAGAGTATATTTGTTTTTCACACTTTTAAATGTGATCTCTGTGTGTTTTTTTGTTTTATACTGACCTTCAAAGTAAAAGCACGAAAATGCATCTGATAATTGTATCTTTAGTGTAAATATTAGGATTGATCTTAGCTGTTGGATTGATATTAGAAGAGGATTAGATTGAGGGCTAAGATCACTTCGCTCTCACCAAAATAAGAACACCTATTCAACGCTGTCATATATATATATATATATATCTGAGGTCATTAAATTATCTTATAGGCGTCAATATGCCTTGTGTGATTCAAACCGACTATCAAAGAACCCGAGGTTACATTCCCATAATTTTCGAAGAACCTACTACTCCCCCAAACCTAGTCAATGCCTTTCGTCGTGTTGAGACTCGTTATATTCATAAGGTTCGAGTCGTTGATCCTAATTTTATTGCTCAAGACCACATTGACTCTATGTTTAGCACTATCTGTTTTGATTGTTTGTACACCATCAACTAGCCGATTTGTCCTCTTTTTATCTTAGAGTTCTATATTTGAGTTGACCTCATACGTAACGTGGATCAAACTCTTTCCATCCGCTTTTGGATACAAGACCAACAAATCATCATCCCACTCAAAGAGTTTGCTCTAGTCCTCGGTCTTTGATGAAGGGCAATGCGCTTATAAGGAGGATTGGTCTCTTGAATCCCTTAAGGATAACCAGGATGAGGACGGTCCTTATAAAACCTACATACCCAATCCGAAGAACTTAAAATGTACGTCCAAATTCCTTGAACAATCCATTCACGAAATGGAGAAATCGAACATCTTAATCCAAATAGAATTTTCTCAAAGAAGTCAACACCGACTTGGGAAGAAATCATTATGGAATATGTTTTTAGTTTTGCGGGCAACCATGATCATCTTCTGGCATGTTATGCCCATATGATTTATTGTCTTGTCACCGAGCAACTATACAATCTTGCTTACTATGTTGCTAAGTGAATTAAGAACGTCAAAGGTCGGTTTGACAAATTTATGCCTTATGGCATGTTGTTGACTCGTCTCAATCATCATTTCATGAGTCTATATCTACATTTTGCGGGTCCTCAATATGTATTCTTTGATCGAGTCATTGAGTCATTGGGTGGGCCACACATTCGAAGACCTAGAAGTGCTATAGGTTTGAAACGTAGCCATAAATCCACTTCCTCATCTTCTACCTTTCATCATGGATCATCTTCTCATTTTGAAAATGATGATGATATGGGTGACGAAGGCACTTCTAGTCCTACTCGTTCACCCACAACCTATTACAATTCTCTTCTAAATCTCCAAAACGAAATTTATAAAGATCTCTATTAATACAATTAAACCGTAAAAACGTTTGTTTATATTTAGCGATCTCGTTATGTTTTGTTGATAACAAATATAAATTTATCATAAGTAAAATTATAAGAATACATGTTGTTTTACAAAGTATATACATTTGGTCATTTACATAAAATTTTGTAATAAATAAATTGTTGTAATATAATATGTAATAGGATGGGTAATATCCAAGACCCATGACCCATACCCATGGAGGTAATCCATAACCCATGACCTATTACATGACATCATGCATGAAATCATGTTGGGTATTATCCATGACCCATGACCCAATGTCCATGACCCATGACCCATTGTTTAGATACATTGTATCTTGTTGGGTACCCATGACCCAATGTCCATAACCCATGGCTCATAACCCATAACCCATAACCCGGTTTGCAACCCAAAATCGGATCGCTCGACCAGATCACGGATCCTGTAGTTTTAATCGGCGGATCCCATGGGTGAGGGATCCGCCAAAACCTTGGGACAGAAGGCTTTTGTGCCTATAAGTAGTGATCCATTTCTTCATTGTTTCTCAGCCTTTCTTCTTACAACTCTCTCATATATTATCTCACTCTCCTAACCTCTGATCATTTGATCATTCTAGTAGTTATTCTATCTTTTGTTGTGAGTCTCATATAAGTCCTTCACAAAGGCGAGATCACGCTATACTACAAGTCATCCAAGCAAAGGGTCCTTGATTGATTTGTTCATTCACAAGAATTCTGTAGCAAGATCTTGTAATTTATATTTCACATAGTTGTTGTGTAATAGTTGTGTAAAGGTTTAGTTCTACCTCGTGGAAGAACTCGGTACTTAGCTTTGTATTGGAAAAAGTGTAAGCGGCGTTGTGAGGCTTCTCCTCGAAGTTGAAGGAGCTTGTTGACATAGTGCTTGAACTCTCTAGTGGGGAACTCGGGGAGTGGAGTAGAGCAAGGAAGGTGTCCTTGTAGCCGAACCACTATAAATCGCTTGTGTCGCTACTTTCTATCCTTTTACTTTACTTGTTTTCTTTACTTACTTTACTTATTGCTTCATACTATTTATCCATCCACACGAATTCACATAAGATCAAATCCAAATCTTTGAAACTTAAATTAAAATCGGTAAAACTATTCAACCCCCTTCTAGTTTTCCACAATCTCGCTCAAGAAGAAGATAACGTACGGGAGATGATGCAGCAACAACAGTCATGATGAATAGAAAATCGTCGACGCATGTAGAGCAACGGGGTGCACTCAAGTCGATTGGAAAGGCGATCAAGAATTTAGTCAAAGGTATCAAGAAGTTGTTCAAGTGAGTAAGCCGAGAGTGATTGGTTTAAAACAATTTAACTTTGTTTAATTTGGTTATGAACTTGGTAGGCCACTTATTATTATTATTATTATTATTATTATTATTGTTATTATTATTATTATTAATATTATTGTTAATATTACTATTATTATCATTATTATTGTTATTATTACTATTACGATTATTATTACTATTAGTATTATTATTACAATTATTACTACTATTATTATAATGATTACTATTACGATTATTATTATTATTATTGTTATTATTATTATTATTATTATTATTATTATTATTATTATTATTATTATTATTACATTAAATATTTTAGGATGTTAAAGGTTTGGACTAGTATTTCTATAGATTTTGTGGAAGGAGTGCCTAAGTCTCAAGGTAAAGATGTGATCTTTGTTAAATATGCTCATTTCATAGCTCTTGCTCATCCATTTACTGCTGCTAATGTTGCACAAGTTTTCTTGGACAACATACACAAACTACATGGACTGCGAAACACTATTGTTTCAGATAGAGATAAAATATTCCTTAGTACTTTTTGGAAAGGGCTTTTCAAACTGCTACAAGTCAAGTTGCACATGTGCAAAACCTATCACCCACAGACAGAAGGGCAACTGAAGTGGTGAATAAGTGCTTAGAGTGCTATTTAAGGTGTATGAATGGTGAACCCAAGCAATAGACTAAGTGGCTTCCTTTGGCAGAATGAACCATCACTATGCTATTAACACTACACCCTTTGAGAATTTTTATGGTCAAGCTCCTCCTATTCATGTTCCTTATGTGGGAGGGGAAAGCAGAGTTGAAGCAGTTGACAGAACTTTGGTGGCTAAAGAAGAGGCTATTGATACATTGAAATTTCATCTCAAGAGAGCACAAGACATAATAAAGTCTCATGCTGACAAAGGGATGACAAATAAAAAATATGAAGTGGGTGACTGGTAGGGGTGTCATTCGGGCTGACCCGACCCGAACCCGACCTGAGACAATTCGGGTCGGGTCAATCGGGTTCAAAAGTATATTCGGGTCAATCGGGTCAACCCGAATTGACCCGAGTTCTAAACAAGGTCGGGTTCGGGTATATTTTTTTAGCCTTGACCCGACCCGAACCCGACTAACCCGGCTAAACAACACATTTACAATGTAAAATATTCGGGTTGACCCCGAACCCGAATTGACCCGACCCGATTGACCCGACCCGAGTTGAACCGAACCCGAATTGACCCGACCTGAGTTGACCCGAGTTCTAAACAAGGTCGGGTTTGGGTATGTTTTTTAAGGCAATTGACCGAGTTCGATTGACCCGAAGTTGACCCAACCCAACGGTCAACTCAATAACACCCCAGCGACCGGGTCATTTGCCGCAACCCCACGCATAAGTTACAATTAGGGGAGGAAAGCAAAACAAACTGTCACCAAATATTATAGGTCATTCCAAGTGCAAAGTAAGATTGGCCAAGTAGCTTATGCACACCAATTACCAACTAATGCCCAGATCCATGGTGTTTTTCATGTGTCTCAACTTAAAAAGTGCAGTGCATCAAGAAGGTGTGTTGCCAACCTTTAATGCATATGGAGTTATGTTGGTAGAACCTATTGATGTGCTTGATAGAAGGTTGGCTAAAAAAGGAAACTCAACCACTGTTTTTGTATTGGTGCAATGGGCAAATGGGTCAAAAGAGGATGCTACTTGGGAGCCTATTGAAGACATTCAAAAGCGCTTCCTTTCTTTTAAATGCTAATCTTGAAGACAAGATTGTTTTGAGAGGGATGGATTGTTATGTGTATAAGTGAGAAATAGCAGTTAGGCACGTGAGGTGCATGTGGACAGTGTTTACACCGGGCACATGAGGTGCACGTGAGGTTTCCAACAACAATTCTCATTTAACCAACTTTCCCGCCAAAACCAAGTTTAAAGAGTTTGTTGAATATTCATTTCATTTAGTTCTGATTTTGTAATCTTCTCTCTTGTAATCATTCGGTTATAATAAAACAACAAACTACCCTCTCCATTAGGTCCATCAATTTATTTCTTATTTTCTTGATTGGTCTAATCATTGGAATCCATTAACGAATGATCACTAATTACTAGTAGCAATTACAACATCACAACAGGAGCAGGACAACAATTTGACAGAAATATATCAGCTATTGTCAATTATTTTGAGTTAAGATAAAGGGAAAATGACAAAAATAACCATTTTTTCAAACATACTTCACAAAATACCCAATTTTTTTTCCAAAATACCTATAAATTCGCAAAGTTTGCGGCTTTTGAAAGAAAATTCGCAAAGCTTGCGGTTTTTAAAGAAAATTCGCAAAGCTTGCGATTTTTAGAGAAAATCGCAAAGTTTGCTATTTTTTAAAAAATATTGTAGACTTTGCGAATTGTTATAAATTTCTCCTTTTCTTTGGTTTTATCTTAGCTCAAAACATGAAAGTTGTAGACAAACCTTTTCTTGTTTATGGATTTTAGAATCACTCGAAAGGAGTTAGATGAAAGTTATGGTAAAATACCACAACAACTTTTTCTCGCTTAGTTGTTGTGGTATTTTCGCCATAACTTCCTCATCTGAACATATTTTTGCGTGATTCAAAAGACACTAAACAAGAAAGGGATATCTACAACTTTTATGTTTAAACAAGCACGAAACCGAAAGAAAAGAGAATTTGTAAAATTTGCAAAGTTTGCGATATTTTTATGGGTATTTTGGCGTTTTGAAAAAGAAAATTGGGTATTTTGTGAAGTATGTTTGTAAAAATGGTTGTTTTGTCATTTTCCCTAAGATAAATCGGTTAAAAGTAAATGAAAGTTGTGATTTGATCCTAAAGTGTTTGCATTCATACCAATAAGAAACAAATGCTTATAGTATAGACATGTCATTCAATAAAAAATCAAGAGATGGATTAAATAGTAGGTACAACATAGAATTGGTCTACAAATATACAGCAGCTTGTATCGAAACAATGAATAGCAGCAACCCATGTTCATATCAGACACTCTTCATCTGATTCTGAATTCCAGGATCTGTTTGATTATTAATCATTGAACTTAATCTAAAAATCAATCGGGTTTCTTGTAAATGAATCAGAACTTTGATAAAACAATCTCTCGCATGAATTCTTCAGGGGCTGCAACACAAAGACAGATGCAATGATGTTAATAGGTATCGGATGAATAAGTATTTGTATAAGTCACATTTTTATTCATTTATTGATGAAAAATGGCTAAAATTAAACATGAAACGGGTCATATGGGTCAAAAGCCACCCAAGTATACAACCATCTAACTCCACTCATCATAAAAAATGCAGCTTATTCTTGTAATGGGATGCTTTGTAACCAAATTTAACATTAACTGATTTGGGTCAATGTGACCCATGCCAAAAATTACTTCAATTTTCACATGTAAAAGTACCTTTGCCACCAGTGAATAGATTGAACTGCCCAACTGCCTGTCGAAGGAACATCTCGACACCACTAACAATGATCGCGCCAGCAGCCTCCGAGTCTTTTAGAAGTGTAGTTTTTCTAGGTGTATAAACAGCATCAAATACCACTGAGTAATCTCTCAAGGTGTCCTAAAATGGATAGAAACATATGTTGTCAATTACAGACTCCTTACAAGAATGTTTAATATTTCATAGAAAATATAGGATAAACAAACCTCGGAAACGGGTATTCGATCTTTACTTGGGTGCATCCCGATGGGTGTTGCATTCGCTAGGACTGCCCCTTTTTCTGGTTGGAAGGTAGCCAGCTGGTCAAATGGCCGAGCTTCACCTGACACCGCGAGGGCAAGGGACTTTGCTCTCTCTTAAAACACAAACAATATATAATAGTATTAATTTACATTATTCACATCGAGTACATTAACTTAACAAAGGATAAAACTATTATGAATGGATCGATTAAGTTATGTTTTATCTCTAGTGGGTAAAACTATTAAACTTAGATAGATGCTAAAAAGAAAACAGGCCAAGTAGTCTAAACGGTTCGCTGAAAAGGGTTGCAAGTTGGCTAAAGTGTATTCTTAATGCATAAAACCTTCAAAATATTTAATCGTATACTTGGATTAAAAGTGTTCCATGTCAACCCATGCTAACCCGAACCTGTTTTGACACCTCTACTTAGCAGATAGAGCGACGAATGTACATACCATAATCAATATCAAAAATAGTAACTCGTGCGCCCCTACTTTTGGCACCAAATGACAAAGCTCTCCCGGCACCTCCAGCACCAACGAGAACAAATTGTTTCCCGGTAAGAGGAGAAGGGAGTGATGCTTCTCCATTTACGAGACCTCGAGCTGCAAGTATGGTCATTATTAATAAAAGAAAAATGCATAATGGCAGTATCTCTATCGAAAACTTGCGTAGCAAAATTGTAAAGTTAAAATCTCAAAACATATAACTCAATACTAAGATATTAGTTTGATTCTAGTACCTTTCAAAGCATCCTCGATTGCAGTTATTGATGCTTCACAGTCTGTATTATAGCCAACAAGCTTACCATCACTGTGCCTTTTTACAATAGTATTAACCGCACCTATAGACTGGTGAACCAATCCAAAAATGTTAGATTTTCTACAAAGGAATCAAATGTGCACATATTCTGATATACATTTGAGTAGCCACCAATTATGCAAAAAAAATTTAACTCGTATAAAACTAAATGTATAAGATGATGAAATCAACCTGAGCTAGAGGATGGACTTCATCGCAAAATTCCATTACTGCTTCTTTGTATGGGATTCCAACACTACAAGCAATAATCAAGAAAAACAATGTAAAGCTAGAAACGCTCGTAAAATTAAGGAAGAAATGAACCCTGAATATAATAAATATGCACACCTGTAACCAGCAAAGTCAGGACTTTCATAAACGTTAAAGAACTGTTTAAGATCATCCACGAACATTGGAACATAAACCCCGTTGTATCCCACATGTCTGAAAGTAGGATTATGCAATATAGGGCCTTTGCTATGGCTTACTGGCTTTGAGATTAGTCCAAACACTTTTGTATCTGCGTCTATATTCTCAACTGCATATGCTTCTTTAAGGCTTGCTAAAGTTGGCAAACCAGGTAACTGATTTCCTTCAATTGATCCATATACTAAAACACCACCAAACTTTGGACTTAGTAATTGACTAATTAGCCCCCGCTCTCCTGTTGAGTATGCAATTAGCGGTACCTGAAGATATTCACATATGAGTTTTCAAATGAAACACTTTACTCTCTAGCAGAGTTTGTAGCATTTCGTAGAGCAAAAGTAATAAATATATCATGGGGTTGCATACTACGGTCTTCAGATATCCTGGATTCACTATTAAAATAAAGATTTTAAAATATAATCGAGTTGACTTAGTTAGAAAATTGTGGTATTCCTTTTTAAGCAATCTCAATTTACGCGTATCAGTGTTTACAGGTTAACCCTATCTAATCCTGCCTATCTGAGCCGCACTAAAAAAATGACTTGTTCTGAGCCATTACCAAACATGCTCGACCTGTCCATCTTTCCAGCTCTAAACTTTCACAGGACTATGCTCTAGGCGGAATATTTAATGTAATTAATAAAAGATTGTACCTGACAATGTGTAAGCAAATGAAAAATCCTTGATAATTCTGTAATATCAGTTGCATTTGTAACAAGTTTGATAATATCTGCTCCGGTAGATTGCATTCTTGTTACAAGATGGCTTAGATCTTCCTTCAAAGATGTCACTCCATCCACAAAACAAGATACTATTATCTTGCAACTGTTCTGCTGAGTAAGTTTGTGTTCCTCCATGATATCAGAAGCTACCTGCGTAATTATGGTGCCATTCTAAGTATATTCTTCCAAATTCAAGGTGTTACAAAGTAGCAATTTCGAACCACTTACTTTTGAAACAATCATTTTGATCTTTTAAGTTATGTATTTTTGTATCAAAGAGGGGAATGGCTTCAAAATATCCAAAGTCAACCTTTAATAATGTATACGCCCTGCTATAGTATTGTATTTCGCACTAAAACATGGCCTTTTCTGACTCATACTAAAGAAGACACATTTCAGTCTACCCTTTGCCCAATGTGTCGCAAGATTATGTGTAAAGTAAACGATGAAAATGCTTACCTGAAGCTCAAGGTCAATATATTCTGCTCCCAAGTCTTTAGCAAGTAAAAGTGCTTCTAGCCTTGACCTCTCATCACCGTCATATAAACCACCATCACATTTTGGCCTATACAACAATTAAAAAGACTCGTTACTGAATGCAATAAGCATAGGGAAACAAAATTATTATTGGTTCCATTGTTCCAATTATGCAGATATACAACGAATAGCAAGATCATATTCCTTATTTTGAGTTTGTTTTATTTTCTTATTAAGTCATGTTTAAATAATAGATAACACCCTCATCTCCATCACTTTGTATTTTAAGTCACTCTTTTTAGCAACACGAATTTTCAAAGTTGTACATAAGTCCGGTGTAGTCTCATCAAATACCTCTCAATCACTCACCAAGACTATATCACCTTATTTTTTCACTCACGTATCACGTATATCCAAGTAATCCTCAGTCACTATCTACTTGTACCATATAATTGTTTAAATATATAAAATACACACAAAGTGACACATACACAACCCTCTTACGCAACAGTTCGCCCAGTCTTCACTATCGCCGAAAGAAAACCAAAATCAAGGGAGGTGGGGGTCCTAAAGCACGCGAACAATGCTTGCACTATGCCTAGTCTAACATATAATAAAAAAGGGGTACTAGTATTGATACCAGACATTCCCTTTTAACTTGGGACATAGTTTTTTATATTTCTTGCCTGTTTAATACTTTTGATTTGTTAAACTTTATATTTTATGTTTCGTATTTTCAGTTTAGTAATTTTATAATAAAAATTAAAATTAAAAAAATTAAAAAAATGAAAAAACTTGAGATACGAACGGTTGTTTTAAAGTGTCCTAATAGCCTATCTCATACTGTAATAAAGTTGTCACATGAATTAAGAGCATAAGGTATAATGGCTATTATTTTTTAGCCATTTAGGCCCCACCACATGCCACCTCATTTCAACACTCCAAACTCAAAATACCTCTCCCTCATAACTAACTTCAACACAACCATTTGGCCCTACACACCTCCATTATTTCAAATGGTTGAAAATCATAAATGAAAATATTTTGTCTTTTGTGTGTTGGAGAATTGGCTAAATTGGAAGTGGCATAGCCATGATGGTATAATGGCTAAGATTTGGCATAGCCAAAATCATGTCCACGTCATTTTGGCTAGAGATATAACCACTATACCCAATGCTCAAGGGTTGTGTTATAAAGCCCCCCTACCCCACTTTTTACCACCCTCACCTTCTGGCCCACTTCGATAGTATAACACAGTTTTTTATCGGTTTTTGTTTCGTATTTTTTGGCAGTTAATTAATTTTAACTTTTTAAACTTTATATTTTCTTTTCCGTATTTTTGTTTTCGCAGTTTTATAACGAAAGCGATATTAGAAAATTCTAAAAAAAAAAGGGAGGTGCCATTGGTGTTTTATGAGGGGTATGGATAACTTGTCGCGTTAAGTAATCGAACTTTAAGTCGTGCTCTATGTCAGTTTGCTGTTGAATAAAAAATACATATGTTTGCAAGATTATATATTCTATCAAATGTCAAGTTTTATTTAGAATTGAGTAAAAGAGAGGTAACAAATATAAAAATGGATATTGGAAATGATTGACTACCTACAAGAGATATGCAGTCGCAATCTGATTTTAGCAAGTTGGCATACAAAATAATGACAAACACATCTGCAGATTCTTTACAGTTGTTTTTCCAAATTTCCAGTTTGTTTATATCATCAAGTTGGCATACAAAATAATGGCAATAACAGTCCCTTTGTTTTCATCAAATTGCAAAGTCATTGCAACTTCCAAAGTGAATATACAAGGTTCTTGTGGGGCACATTGACATGCAATTGAATGTATTCTCATAATTTCTCACACGAACTGCGACACTATTAATGTATTAGGACTCCACTTGTTATTTTACTATTATGTATACCCGATTAACCTTGGATATTTGCATATTTTTTAAAATATGCTTAAACAACATTATGCAGTTGACATTGAAAACTTATATTTTAAAACAATATACAAATATTAAGACCATCCGTAATAATGAGAATTTGCACGCGTCTTAGGTGCCAACTAGGCAAAGATCTAGGACGCGTCTTAGGTGCTTTGAAGGAGAACTACATCGTTCGGCAACCGACTCGTGGTTGTGTGTTTGTGTGTGTGATTTTGATTTTAGTAGTGTATATTTGTGTTTAAGTGGGGTATATTTAGGTACTGATGTTGGTTGTGTTATAACGTTTGTTTTTGCCCAAAACATCTTAATGGCCTCTGACTCTTACCAGTCAGACACGGTCGATCTCGGTGGTGTTTGTTTTTAGTTAGTGACACGGTCGAGTAGTAGTTGCCTCTAATCGAGAAAGAGGTAGAATCAATATCTTAATGCCTCTTACTCCATTAGGAAAAAGCTATGCTACCTTTCTTCTTCCTTCAACCTTTGATGGAGCTGCTCCATGGTACCTCCCTGCTCCACCGTCATCTTCCCGCTACCACCAGTCAAATGGGTCTTCTTTCGTAATGGTTTTTGGCTTTGTTAATGGGTTTGGATTTGTTGTAAATGAGCAAAAGGGTAATATCAACTGTTTTGCTCATTGCTCATGACCTTTTTTGATGTGCTTTTCCACTTTCCATGTGCTTTGTCTAGTTTGTCACGAGTAAGGAAGAGGGTAAAATATCGTCTTGTGCTTTTCACTTTTGGTCCTTTTAAATTGTTCAATATTTTTAGAGTAAATTGCAAAAATCGTCCTTGTGGTTTAGCCAAATTGCAGATTTCGTCCTTACTGTTCAATAAGTGCAAAAATGGTCCTGATTTGGCACTGTTTCGTCCGGTTTTAGTCCTTTGACTTAAGCGCGTTAGAAGGACTCGTTAGTATTTACAATTTAGCCCTTTTGACTAACCAACGTTGTAGCACCCATCCTTCAAACCACAAGGACGATTTTGCAATTTTTTTTCGAAAAAAAAAAAAAAAAAAATCCGCTTTTATTTTTATTTTTTGAATATTTTTCTCGAAAATGTTTTTTATGAAAAATGTTTTATATAAAATGTTTTATATAAAAACGTTTATAAAAAAGGTTTTATATAAAAAGGTTTTATATAAAGCTTTTTTATATATAAATGTTTTTATATAATAATATTAAAAAACTTTTTTATATAAAACGTTTCATATAAAACAACATTTTTATATAAAAAACATTTTCGAAAAAAAAAGTTACTTGACGATAAAAATTATTTAAAAAATATATCGAATAAAACGGATAAAACGGACAAAACGTATTTTTTCCCGCTTTTATCCATTTTGTTCGCTTTTATCCGATTTTATCTGTTTTCATCCATTTTGTTTGTTTTCTTTTACTTTTATCTGCTTTTCTTACGATTTTGTTTGTTTTATCCGCTTTGGTTTGTTTTGTGCCTTTTTCTCACAATGCTTATTTATATAAAAGTGTTTTATATAAAAACGTTTTATAAAAAGTTTTATATAAAATGTAGTTTTATATTAAACGCTTTTATATAAAATGTTTTATATAAATTGTTTTATATATAAAAGTTTTATATAAAACGTTTATAAAAGTTTTATATAAAAGTTTTTATATTAAACATTTTATATAAAAACTTTTTTATTAAACATTTTATATATGACTTTTTATATATAAAACATTTTATATAAAAACAAACAAAATCGTAAGAAAAACAGATAAAAAGTAAAAGAAAACAAACAAAAATGGATGAAAATGATAAATCGAATAAAATCGAACAAAATGGATAAAACGGGAAAATTACGTTTTGTCGCTTTTATCCGCTTTTGTTCGATATATTTTTAAATAATTTTTATCTTCAAGTAACTTTTTTTTTCGAAAATGTTTTTATATAAAAAGTTTTATATAAAATGTTGTTTTATATAAAAAGTTTTTAATATTATTATATAAAACATTTATATATAAAAGCTTTATATAAAACTTTTATAAACGTTTTATATAAAACATTTTATATAAACATTTTTCATAAAAACATTTTCGAGAAAAATATTCAAAAAATAAAAATAAAACGCGATTTTTTTTTTTTTTTTTCGAAAAAAAATTGCAAAATCGTCCTTGTGGTTTGAAGGATGGGTGCCGCAACGTTGGTTAGTCAAAAGGCTAAATTGTAAATACTAACGAGTCCTTCTAACAGCAGTTAAGTCAAAGGACTAAACCGGACTTAAACAAAGGCCAAATCAGACCATTTTGCACTTATTGAACGAAGAAGGACGAAATCGCAATTGCTAAACCACAAGGACGATTTTGCAATTTACTCATATTTTTATTTAGCTAAGTTATTGAACTAGTATTTTTTATTCACATGTCAGCTCATGAACACACAGTATTTGAGTTCTTGATCTTAAAAATAGAAAATAACAAAGGTATTTTATAACAAGCAAATAATTTTAGTGATAAAAAAATGTTTATGGGTTACAAACGAAAAATATTAAAAGTTTGAGGATTTGAGGATTAAACATAATGTTTTGAAACCTGGTTCAACCGGTTGAACTGTTCCGGTCGAAAACCGGGTCAATTTAAATGGGATCAACCTGACGGATTAGGTTAAAAAACGTGTAAAATGAAACCGGGTCAACCCGCCTGGTTTGAAATGTCCCGGGTCAATCTAGTTTTCAATGTGTATTATATAGTTTCTTTTTAAAACATATGTTTTCAACATTTTTTTTTATTTCAAGTTTAGACTATCTACTTATTCATCGTGTTACCATAGTTTAGTATATACTTAAAAAAAAAGAATTTTAAAACCGTTCAGACAATTATAAAAGAACAAACAACACTTTTTCATTCAGATTCAGACATTATGGTCACCTCTTACTAGTAAGATGTACTAGTCAGATTCAGATGTGAAACATCTTAATAAAACAAACACACCCTAAGTTGGTGGTGAAACTGTTGTAAAAAAAGGAAGCTGAGATGACATTGAGATGACGATAATAAATGCGATCTTAATACCTTCTTATTGCACTCGGTCTAAAGATTCATAGATTAATATGATTATGTATGCCATTCCCCCTACTCTTTTCTATATTTTGTGGTTACCTTAAATTCAAATCTATATCTTATTCCCACATGCAACACATAGGCATATCCAAAAATATAACAAAAGGAAAGCAAACGATTACTACTAAAAGACACCCTAAGTAAAAAAAAAAAAAAAAAAAAAACAAGTTTGTTGTTTAGAATGAAAAAAGTGACAATTTAAGCAACTTAAGTGTTAATAAACATATTTACAGAGTACTATATCATTTTTATTTTTTTTTTTTTATTTTTTTAGCTTTCCGTAAATAATAGCACATGAGCTAAACTGCATCAAATGTTGAATTATGGAACGGGTGATTAGTACCGTTTACCCTTCCCACTCCTTCTTGATAGTTATTTTAGTGACAGAATAAGACATTTTTTTTTTTTTATCATTTTTGTTCTCACTCCAACTTTTTATCATTTTTGTTTAGTATCTTTTTTCTTTTACTGCTTTTGACTTACTAAACTTTATATATTATGTTTCATATTTTTTCGACAGTTTTACCTATTTTATTAACTAGACAAGACAATTACTTATGGTTGTTTTCTGCTATGTATTTTTATGTTTTAATACTTTTGATTTGTCAAACTTTATATTTTTTATTCCGTATTTTTTCGTTCCCAATTATATCCGCTGCAATTGATCTTGAGAATTGGTTGCTCTTGTGAGTTTCGTGGGTCCATCAAGTGTTGGTTTCAATTTTGGCCTCCTTTACTCCTAGTGGGACACATTGTTTCTTTTTGGATTTGAGCTTCTTTGGTTTGCTTTAGATTTAGTTAATTTTGGTTGCTGCCAAGTATATGTATTTGCTTCCGGGTCCGCTATTCTTAAGCATATTGTTAGTATAGTGGATGCCTTCATTTGTAATTGTCCTTTGATTTGGTTTGAAATATATTGCCGTTCAAAAAAAAAAAAAAAGTAGAAAAATGTAAAAAAAATTTAAGAAGGGTATCGGTATCAATTTTGAAAATAACCAAATCCTTATTGAATAGTCAAAACTGCAACACAGGTACTGTATATATTAGTACACAATGGGACCTACATATTTCGCAGGTCTAACAAGTTGCAATTAAATGCTAATTTTGTTGAACACGTTCTTTTGTTTAGAAAATAAAATTGAAAACTACTACGTAATTATAATAGCGACCAAACCCTTGAAACTTGAAGGGTAGGTAGCGTTGTTAATCAGGTTGGGTCAATTCGTATCGAGTCAAAGTCAGCTCAAGGCTAAAAATAACATATTTGAAACCTGACCTTATTTGAATTTGGGTTAATCGGTTGTGGTCACTTCAGGTCAACCCAAATAGAAATACAAGAAGAATTGAAAACGTAATGATTATCTTTTGCAAACTCGGAGATTTGAAGCCTCGTGTGAAATAAAGTGGGATTGTGGGGTTATTCACTTATGACAAAAATGGGTGTTTAAATAAACCAACCCAAAAATCATGTTGGCTCCAAACGTAAAATTCTATGTTCGTGGTCTACTATACAAATGAAAATAAATAACGCCGGCAACATTGAATACTTATTTCAAGAGTTAAAATGAGAACTACATAAGAAAAATATATGTTTTGGAATCGATTTAGTTAGGTTATAAAATAGCAACTAACTTTTTTAAAGTTCATTTTTGTTACGTAAATTATATAAAATATGATTAAATGCAATAAATTTCTATAAAGTGTTTTAATATGTACATTTTAATTTGTTGTCATATAAGAAAAACTGACACGTATTACATTTAATTAGGGGTGATCACGGTCTAAAAATCAGACCGGACCGAGACCGATTTCGGCAAAAATCTTACACCGAGACCGGACCGAATGTGGCCGGTCCGGTCTCGGTCCGAGTCGGTTCGGTCGGTCCGGTCCAACAAAGCCAAATTAGCACAAATTAGTCGGTTTGTGGTCCGGACCGGACCGAAACGAGGACCGAATTAGCTTAAAATCCGAGACCGAAGACCGAACCAAATGTAGTCGGTCCGGTCCAGTCCAGTCCGATCTTGGTCAGTCGGTCCGGTTTGTTCGGGTCCTTTGCTCAGCCCTACATTTAATGATAGTTTTCATAGTTCAAGTATAAGGCTAGTCACAGTGGTTCGGTCGAAGCACCGGTCTACCGATCGGTTGCACTCTGTCGTCCCACTGTGGTGTTTGGGTGATGGTCGGTCGTGGGTTACCTTTGGCATGAACTAGTTCTTCCGCTCGATCGAGTTCAAAACACACACAAATCTCCTTTTAATACTAAAAAACAAAAAATCACCTTTTCAATTTAGTTTGTTGATACATAGAACTTGTGAGGTGGTATGCAAAGTTGATGAATCAAAATTGTGAAGACCATTTTGGATTATAATATATTTATTCTATAATAAATATATACCAACAATTATAATTTAGAAAAAAAAGATAAAGAAAAAACTTTAACCCAAAACCGCAAAACCACAAAACCAACCCGCAAAACCGCATAAACCGTAAAAAAACCGAAACAAGAAAATGCGCGGATGTGGAATGGTTTTACCAAAACCGCACCAACCCGGCCACACTTACCCCTCTGGGATGGTTGTGATATTTTCAACACGTATATACTAGATCATGCAATTGTCGTTTTAAAAAAAAATAAATAAATAAATAAATAAATCTCGGTCATGCTCGTATGATTAAGTAAGTAAATCGGTCGAAATGATATATATACGGATTTAAAGGTTCTTGCTGTGTTCATTTTAAAGATGTAACTTTAAAAAAACTTTATAGCTATTTTGCGACCTAAACTTTTTGGAAAATGTAAGTGGGGACAAAGACACTTGTAGGTAGGTATTTAAAATTATTTGGTGAAGGTGCAACCAAGTCACACAAAAACACCTTTTTAGCACTTGTACGCGAATTAAAATAGTTAGATAATTTTATGAGGTCATATATTTCATAAGAAGATAAATAGAATAGGTTTTCAAAAAGGATTTTACATGTAAGGTATATAATTTTAAAATAAATTGGATACATGTAACATGTTTGACGCGCAATGTAACTTAAGCTTATTTTTGTGTATAGTCTAAAAAGAAAAAAAAGAACAAAATCGTTTTTTTTTGTTGACAAGCACTTATATGATGATGAAAAAGTTTGATTTTCCAAAGTTAGAATATCAAAAAGCCTTTGAATGAAAAGAAAATCATTCTTCAAGTGTCTATTGAAAATTGAAGAATTTAAAAGTGCATGCTTAAACAAACTCTTCTTGGGTTGGTGGGCAAGCCATTTAATTCTAGATGTCGTGTACTGGTATTCACCATTTGTATTATTGTTCATGTAATATCCAAAAAAAACTTTTGATTTAACTTTAAAAATATTCTTCCTGATATAAACTCCAATATACTGTGACACATAGACAAAAAAAAAAAAAAAAAAAAAAATTGTGTGGCGACTAGTAAAAGTGTTTTTTACGTATTTAAATTGTTTCCTTGAAGATATAAAACTATTTTTATTTGGAAACACACAACAACATATTCGAATATCTAATTTTCAGATTAACAAAGTACAAATGAAGAAGTAAATAATAAGGAGGGTGTATATATGATGAATAATGTAGAAATAGAAAGTGTGAATGAATGATAAGTAACTAGGGTGTATTGCAAAAGAAAGTTTGGTTGAGCAAGCAGAATGATATATAGTGTACTAGTAAATAAAAAAAGAGAGTACGTACCGGTAAACAACGACAACTGGTAAAGGTTTATTAGATAAAAGAGTTGGAAGGTCTCGTTTTGGTTGGAAGTGTTTCAAGCAGTCAAGCCTGAGTTCCACCATATCAGCACCTTCATTCTTGGCTTCAAACATATCACCCACCATCTTTTCTACATATTCACTCATTAATGGTACACATACCATTGTTCTACTATTTCTTACCACACCAACACTACCCATTTTTTTTTCTCAAATATTTTTCACTAATGGCTTTGGGGTTCTGAATAACAGGAGAGGATATGGAGTTTATATACACACACACAAAAGTTGGTAAGAATAAGGGATAGAGATTAGGGGAGGGGGTTGGTGAGTCCTACGTGGATACCAACATTTCATATTACTCATTCTAAATGTGGCATGTACTTGTATATTATTCAGCTGTTGTTGGTAGATGATGAAAACTCAAGAATCAACATGTTTTACACCTAAATTAAATACTACTAATGAATTTTGACTCAAATGTATATGCAAGTGGTAATGCAAAATAAGATATATATAAATTTGTCAACACAAGGAAAATAGATGGAAGGTGTGTAAGAAGAGGCAAAGAGTTGGTGGCAACTCTTAAGCATCTCCATTTGGTCATATATTTATGACATTTAGTTAATGCTTAATTTCTTTTGAACTACCAATGTTTTCTTTAGGTAGAGTTTTAATCTGGTCACCAACTATAATACAAATTGACCATAGGTTACAAGCAATGTTTTAAAACTCGGTTTTTTAGTCGAGTCATTGAATTATCGGTTTAACCGGTTCGATCGTCAGGTCAACCCGATTTTTTATTAAAAAAACTATTTTTTTCAACTGGGTCAACCGGATTTTCTATTAAAAAAAAATGAAAAAAAAAAAAAACCCGTAGGGTTTTGAGAGCCGGGTTAACAGGTGTCATTTAAAACCCCGTGGCCTCTAGGTTAACCCGATTTTTTTACATTTTTTTTGCCAGAACCGGTTCAACCAGTTAACCAAATCAGATCGGTCCGAGTTTCAAAACATTGGTTACAAGTGAATTATGTATGTTGTACACGTTTTGGTTAATATCATATGCATAACAAGGTCACTCCCTCATCATATATAAATTATAACTATATTAAACATTTTTTTTTAAACTTTAAAATTGGTGTTTACATCATTGCCTTTGCATTTGAGGGGACCAAAAGCTTACTTTTAATTTTCTAACTTGTATGTGTTACGCAACTTAACTAAATTCTGCTTAAAGTTTTGTTGGAAAGCTGTCAGCTAGAGTTTTGACCAAGTTGGTTAAATGCATGATAAGACAATCCTCAAACTTAATAATCGCTTACACGAAAGGTGTGTATGGATGATTATATTCTATAGCGTTACTCTAACGTTGTTCATCAACATTTTATAACCCGGCATTTATTTTACCTTAAGCAACATGGAGGGCATGCAAACTTTTGGTCTTTTTGTATTAAAATGCAAATTAGACATAAAACGGAAAGAAACACGAAATGCATTAACAAGTAGTGATGTAAAATGTATCTAACAAATGAAATGAATATTTGTTATTTTAGAGCATTCAGCGTGGTTTTACAATATATCCAGATAAATCAATACATTCATGTCACTGATCCATCATTTTCACTACAAATTCATTAGAGGGAGTTGAGAAAATCAACTTTTCCTTAAACAAAAAATGCCTTGCACAACCAGAAGTGCATTGCCAAATCAAACCCCTACCGGCACTCTTGGATGGGGGGTAGTGGATTTCCGAGTAATTCCTTATGATGGGTGGAGAGCGCGAGTAAAAAAATAATAAATAAATAAATAAAATAATAATAACTTGAGCAAAATTATTGTGAGCCATATTTAAGGGGTTTTACTTTTTGATGGCTACATTATTCTCAAACTAGTTGATTAATTTAGCTCAATTTGTGGGGAAATGCTACATCTACCTACAATTTACAAAAAAAACTCACACGATGACATGACAATGATGTATCAGGAAGTGAGTGGTTTATTAAAAGAGAAGAGAGAGAAACCACACCAATCAGAAAGGACACATCATCGTGTTGATTTTTTTTATAAATTGTATGTGGATGTAGCATTTCCTCAATTTGTGACACATATAAAATACTACTCCGTATTTGATTTGATAGTGAAGCATAGATTCGCTTTGTGCGGATCGTCAAATCTCAACAACAATGGGAGTAGGCGTGGAATAAGTCATAACCCACTTTGCCATTTATTATTATTATTATTATTTATTTATTTTCATATTTGAGTTTGACCAAGTAAATTAAACACAGGAATACCAAAGTCTTCCTCTTACCTTTTTAGCCATTGACATTTCTATTATTATTATTATTATTTTTAACTATATATGATTCTTTACTGACCTCCCTGTAACTTTTTTCATAAATAAACTTGCAAGTATCAAGTGTCATGCTAGTGTCTGTACAAGGACAAAATAAATTGGGGCTGTAAAACTGACCCAACAACAAAGGTGTTGATTATCAAGACGACTCGGTGCATGTGATTATAAAATACGTCATGTGAGCCACGGCCTATTTAATGAACCTTAACTCAAATACTCAACCTTTGAACCGTATCCAAATGATATCACAAAGATAAACAGAGTTTCTTCTGTTTGTAAAATTGAAATAATATTAATCCTAGGCCCTTCACAAGGATGTCAAATGTATGTGACACTGAATATGATGATTCGTTGTTATACTTGAAATTTGAATATGGTTATGTCTTACCTCATCAACCAAGGAAATGGGTCAGGAAAAGACAAAACAGGAGTATATATGTGTGTTTCAAGAGCAACCATGTCTCTGTTAAACAAGATTTTGGGAATGACCCAGGAAAACTACAGAGGTTTTGATAAGTAGACTAAAATGCGACAGGGACGAAAACTACAGAAAACAAACATATTTCAAGTTCTGAAACTCACATGCTTTGTTAACAAAATAGAACAGTAAACCCGAGCTAGATATGTCTTCACTAAACAACGAGTAGCCAAGTGCCAATAATGAGAATAAGCAAATTTTACTATCATATGCTACTGATACAACTAAATGCACCTACCTATTACTCTGCGATATATAGAAATGAATGCAAAACTTTACCTTTAGATATCTTCATATTTTAGATCTATGCCACTAATAGTATGAAGTACTCAGGAGTTTGACAAGTACTCGGAAAGGTTTCATTCAAGTTTTTGCAGCAGTTGAGACACAAGTCCCACCAATCAGTGTGCCAACCTTCTCGCCCTTGATAGCTTTTGCAATGTTACCAGGTTTTCCAAGATCAAATACGACAACTACATCAAAAGAAAACTCAGATTTAGAGGAATGGATTTTCATAAACACATCCTTTGCAAAACTAAATACGACAAAAGACTACCCTAAAAAAAGGACAAAGGTTGATTAAGTTATCACTAAACTCCCAGGATCTTTTCATTAGTATGCCCTACCAAAAGATTTTAGTGAATCATTTACTTAAATTCTCATAATCATACTCGTAACATTAACAAATGTAACTATGTAAGTAGCTAATCATCATTTACTAGAATTCTCATAATCATACAGGTACCCGCAGTATGGTGGATTTAGTACTTGTCAGAACGGATATGGGTCAGGTTGGGTTTATCAGCAAACTCTTATCCCCTTTATTATAAAAGTTTATGCATTAAAAATAAAATTAGGTTATAGAAATGGTTATCTCTGAAAATTCCCTACGTACTTCCATTGGAAAAGCAGACCCTTACAGAGGAGATAGCAAAATCTCTGACCAATTCAATGACAAAAGAATTATGTAACGATTTCTTCAAAGAAGATATTTTATGAAACGATTTAGAAGCTTGTAACTGGTAACCATTATAAAAAAAATACTGCGACGTTTGCCTATTTGGCATGTTTTCCTTTTAGAATCTCACCATGTAAACCAAAACCTGTCCATGAATGAGTGAGTTGAAACTTGCCACCTCTAGCTGATGGTCCATGTTTAGTTAACATGTAATGATCTTTATTTGGTTTTTTTGACTAACTAAATCTCCATCTAACCACTCAGGGGTGGCCTAGTGGCTTATGACTATAATGCTAAAATGTGTGAGGTTTCAAGTTTAATTCATGCTAGGAGCAAACAACCCTGAAGTGACCAAGCCAACCTCCTGAAAAGGGAGGGCTTTACCCGGTTTGAGTCGCGGTGGGCTCAAACCCCGTGGATTAGTGGACCAAAAAGGTCGGAAACCATGGTTACCCAAGAAAACCTTTCTCCATCTGAAATTGACATTATTAATGTAAAGAACAACCTGATGTAAATGAGGGAAGACATATTCGTTTAATCCATTTTCTAGCAAGTAAAAAGTGTAAAACAACTACTGGCCAAACTACTAGTTTATCCTAATGCACTTCATGTTTCAATCACCCTTTTATGAGCACTAACATAATGTCACTGTTACAGGGAATAAGACTAGTTGATTCACTTTCTTGCCAAAGAAAATGGACCCAGTGGATAATATTGTACAACTACAATAAAATACTAATCAAACAGTTATACTATAAGCAAATGATGTAATTTTCGTAGCTATAAGAATATATGCATGTGAGTAATAAAAAATAAAAATAAAAAATTGCTCAGGGCATAATATGTAAAGAAGAGCAAGAAATACTATCATTAAAGAACATACCCGGGATGTTGTTTTCTTGACATAAAGTGATTGCGGTCAAGTCCATAACACAAAGGTCTCTCGAGATTACTTCTTGATAGGTAAGAGTGTCATGAAGTCGAGCGTTTGGGTTAATCTTTGGATCTTCTTCATACACACCATCCACGTTAGTAGCTTTTAAAACTACCTCTGCGTTAACTGCATAATCAGGACAAGATCTTGACTTAGATAGTTAAATTTAGTTAAAAGATATGATTGTGAGCATAAGGTTGACTATACATATTTTTAACTAACCTATTATCAACACATTTGGGTGTATGTAGGTCAAAATTGCCACCTCTAAATCATGGACAAACCAGATGAGCCAATTTTTTATTCAGCAAAATTAGTTGGAAATGCGGTAAAATGACCAAATGAAAACCTCCTATTGGTGCAGTGACTAAAACAAACTTTATTCCTTAGTACATCGACAAACTAATACTTTTTGCGAGCCATCCATCAAACTTTAAATACTCTCGGAAAAAAAAATTGTTTGGCACATATACTATCAAAATAATGAGATCCGGCTACCAGTCTATCAATTTAATTTACTTCAATCATTTTCTCCTACGAATCCATCATTCCATAAAAAGGAAACAAAAACTAACATCACCATTTTGCCAGTGTAAAACAATATATCATTTTATTGCTAGAAATAAAAGCAGTAGGAACAATGTGACTAAATGAGATACGATATTGACAAAATCACTTCGTATGGGAAATAAAGAGGGACGCCTCTAAAACCTGAATATAAACTGAAACTTACTCTCTGCACAGCGAAGGGCTGCAGCAGTGTCTGTTGTGAAGAAGGGATTTCCGGTCCCGGCTGCAAAGATGACGACCCTTCCTTTTTCTAAATGCCTTACAGCTCTCCTACGTATATATGGTTCAGCAACTTCAGACATCCTAAATGCTGTCTGGACTCTAGTTGGGATGCCCATGCTCTCCATTGTTGCTTGTAAATATATAGCATTCATCACAGTAGCCAACATCCTGATCCAGTTATCCATTCATCCATATATATAATATTATAAACTTACGATTGCCCATACACAAAAATTTCTCAGACACATTTTCTGCAGAGGCCACAAAACAGCTGAGTAGAATGGGTTGGCTGATGTGTCAAACACGGTATTTTTTTGTATGGGTCAGGTCAGGTCAGTTAGGAGACTGTGTTATACAAGAAACAGTTTGGGATACTTATTACCTAATACGTCATATGTCACAAAGGCAAAAGTAAAGTAAAGTAACTCCCAATACCGTCTTCCACAGTGTATGGGGAGGTTGAGATGTAGACAACCCTACCCCTACCTAAGGTAAAGTTCTACCAAAGGTAGAAAAGGACCTCCGTCCTTGCATGGAGTAAGGATTGAACCCTTGACCTCTGTCTCTCCGGAGGCAAGGGTGTTAACCACTTGATCCAATACCGTCATCTATCACAAAAGCGGCCAGCTTAATATTTAAATTCCAATCACATTTCTCTTTAAAATTTTACAATGGTCCTAATATTGAAGTTCAATAACATGTTAGGAAATGAAATATTGTAAAACCAAAAACAAACAATACTTTTTAGGTAAAAGAAAAGGTTCGTACTTTAAATGGGAAGTAGAGAGTACAATGCATGAACATACCTTATCCTTATAAACTAAAAACTTGCCATTAAGAAATCAGGTATAATGTGTTAACTCCCGTTCACTGATTTACATTCTATTAAGAAACATAGAACATGAAATTGACAGTATAGGGAAATAAATGGTACCCAATGTAATCAGCAGACGAGCGATCGAGACCACTACTTCCTGCCCATGAAGCTCCACGAAAGATATTCCCCCCACCCACAACTATTGCCACCTAAATCATATCACGGAAAATCAAAATTATAATTAAAAGGCTGATGCCATAATAATATGGTAAACATAGATTTTGGATCCAAATAATCTTTTTGTACCCCACAATTTGGCAAGCACTCGAAGATTATGGTATTTACAGATTATAAGCTGAATATGGTGGTGTATCCATGTATGCATGTAAGTCTATGTAGCACACAATGCAGCATGGTTTGGTGAATCTTCTGAGCAGTAATTATGAGCATTGAGCTCAAATTTTTATGTTTCCACTGTTAAAAGGAAGAAGTCATAAGAAATAGACACACAAGTTGACTAAATGGAGTAATGGACTTCAGTTAAGGTTTCAAATCCAGTAAACATGCTGTTGACATTTCTCTTATTTTTCAGATCCTTATTTTATTGTTAAAAATAAGCAATTTTATCAAACGTCTTATAATTTAGCCGTCGAACAGAGACCAAACCACCATTGACATTAAAAATATCTCAGCATAAAACCAAAGGTGCGAGTATTACAGAATAAGACCATAGTGTGTGACTTAAAGTAAGTGTATGCGTTTTTAGAACAATAACTACAAAACTTGTAATACGCGTACTCTATTAGGGTCTTTAAAAGCAAACTTATGAATACTTAATAGATACTCAAATATTGCAAAAACAAATTGAAATTTACCTCAATGCCAAGCCGAGTCACATCAGCAACCTCTCTTGCAATAGCCATTGTAACCTAAAAATAAAATGTAACAGCATTATATGCTAATAACAGGCAGCATACTAATATTTCAATAATGATTATGCACTTCATACCTTGGGGTCAATATTTTGTTCACGGTCACCCGCAAGTGCTTCACCACTTACTTTAAGAAGCACCCTTTGCCACTTAACAGGACATCTTGGTGTCCCATTTTCATTCATCCTAAAATACCAAAACAACCCAATCAACCAGTTTTTCGACGTCAAACCAATAGACTAAATGGTAAATCAGATTGTCTTAATACACAGTAACATTCTGAATGTCATAAAAATTGCATTTTAAAACGACCCATTATCTATATAATAAGACCCACCTCAAATTATCAAACTAATTGACATAAAGTTAACATAAGTTGCTCATACAAGGTTCAAAAAATGATCATAAGAAAAGACTCAAATTACCAAACTCTACACATAAAAAAACAATCTTTATCAAATGGGCACTAATAACAAGAATTATACCTAAAGGGAATTGAATCAGAAGAAGATGAGCAATTGATAACCAATGAACTAAACTTAGTATTATTAAACCCATAACTTATATGGTGGTTATTATAATTAAGTTGATGATAATTTGGTTTGAGAAAACCACCCAATAATGGTGAATAAGAAGAGATGGATAAAGAGCGACCAATGCAAGATGAAGAAGAAGAAGAAGAAGAAGATAAAGCCATGATGATTTTCTTGGATTTAAATGGTTTTTGTTTGGAGAAAATGTGGATAAGAGTAACAGGGTTTTTGGGTTCTCAACATTTTTATGTCATCTTTGTTATATCAGAGCAAGGGGTTTCGTTTCTCGCCGAATCAAACGTGCCAACTCGCCACATTTTTTCTTTCCTCGCCACGATACCTTTGTGCCTCGCCACAATGGTTTTCGCCATTCAAACGACGAACTAAACGACAATATGCAAATACTTACCGTTTCTTTACAACGGTTACATTTCATTTTAACATTTACTTTTCAAATTCAAAAACATTTAAACAACTCTATAAATATAAACCACCATTTACACAAAAAAATTCACATTATTTTAATTGAATGAAATGAATTTAATTATGTTTGGAAAATATGAAAAAATAAATAAAATGAGGGTGGGTGGGGCCCAAATGAAGAGAAGTGAGTAAGTTGTGATTGGAGGGTATTTTTTAGTTAGTGTGTTGAAGTGATGTGGAGGTGATGTGGCACACGTGGGGCCCAAATGAAGAGAAGTGGGCAAGTTGCCACACCCCTTGCTCTTAACTCACATCAATTTCATAGCTTTTTTTTTTAATTATTTTTTTCCTTTTTTTTGTTTAATAAGTGGTTATATTTGGCAAAAATAATTGTTGTTTGAATTAAGGATAATCTCTTATAAGTTATGTATCTGTATTAGAGCTGGCAATTTCGACACGAAACACGAAAACACGACACAAAGTTAACAGGTTTCGTGTTTGGGCTTATCGTGTTTCGTGTCGTGTTCGTGTTCGTATAAGATGACAAGATAACGTGTCGTGTTCGTGTCAAGACCTGTTAAGACACGATAAGACACGATAAGACCTGTTAAGACCCGTTCAGACCTGTTAAGACACGATAAGACCTGTTAAGACCTGTTAAGACCCGTTCAGACACGATAAGACACGATAAGACATGTTAAGACCCGTTCATACACGATAAGACCTGTTAAGATTTCGTGTTTTAGCGTGTCAAGAGCTGTTAAGACCTCTTATAGTGTCTTATCGTGTTCGTGTTCGTGTAACCTGTTAATTTTCGTGTTCGTGTTTTAAGATCTGACACGATTAGCTTATCGTGTCGTGTTCGTGTTAGGTCTTAACAGCTCCGTGTCTTATCGTGTTCGTGTCGTGTCTTGTTGTGTCGGACCTGTTATGCCAGCTCTAATGTGTATGATGGAGCTAAAGATTTTAAAAATATATTATTTTTATAAGTTATATGAAGTAGCCTTTGGTTTTAAGAGATGATAGACGATTATTTTTTTTTATAATCTCTTATAAGTTATGTATGTAAAAAAAATTATTTTAAATAAATAATTTTTTTTTTAAATAAGCATAATCTCTCAACAACTTGTATGCCAAACATACCCGTGTTAACTAGGTCTCTACCCGTTTGATGGACGGATTTCCCAATAGGTGATCAAAATTGTAAAACAATATATTTAGTGTCAAGGTTCAATAACTATTGCGGAATGCACACACTTTGCAACAAATATATTAAAGAAGTTATAAAAGAATAATGTGATGTTTCAGTTGCGTATTTGAGAAATCATATGTAATATAAGTTAGAGAACTCAAAATAAAAAAGAAACAAACATAAATTTTGATTAAAGCACCCCAAATAAAAACATCAAAATCAAATTCGGTTACACAAAGAACACATTGAAAATGGTAAATAAGTCTAGAAAAAAGAAAGAACGATACGAAAACATTAAAGAACAATGCTTAAACGACATTCCAGCGGCTATTTGATTTCATGTTCCAACTCCTTTCCCTAGACACATATTAATAAAAGAACTTGTTAGGTTGAGTTGTTAGAATTATGAAACAAATAAATTGCATGTGATTTAAATTAAAATACTCACCGAGTGTGATGCAACTATTTCATTGAACACGATGATGAGAACATGATCATTAGAAATGCAAGACACAATATTAACATCATGAGTACATGCATTATGGTTATTCTTTGGTAGTCTAAATAACCATTGTTTCCCAACCATTTCGTATAACTCATTCAGAATCATGTTCGGGTTATCAGCAAACAGATCATACAAACTAAGAACAGATTTACCAATTATTTTGATAACTTCACTGTCAAATAGGATCAAAGAAGTAGATAGCTTAGTTTGCTCATCAATTGCAGTAACTTGCACCCTATTCTTGTTTGACATACGAGAAGATAGTTAATAAATAAAACACTTAGTATAACATATTATTTAAATTTACGCATGCTATATACACCCACCCTAGATTACTTATATCAGTCACAGTAGCCAAAAAGTATGAGATATATCAGTGATTTGGTCGAGTTGGCGTGTGCATCCTGAGTTAGCAAAGAATCTATCGGGAGATAAGTAAACAATTTGTTTTGCAAGTAACTCGTGCTTGTTGCTAATGATATAATTCTGTATATCCATTTGATAAATCGTATATAACTTTTTAAGTAAATATCGGATTGTGTTATTTTATTTTCTTTGGTAACATAAATTATTAAAAAGGATTAGAAAAATATCGTTGAATTATTATATGCTTATTACTGCTTATTGTTGTTATAATTTTAAAGTGTACAAATAATAAAAAATAACAATAATATATAGCATTTTACAAAGATCATTCCCTCCTTATATAAGCATGATTTTTAGAAACATCTCCATTTAAAAACAACCTTGTTGCAGATTTTGAGTTTCTCACTTTCACAATGCCTAAAAAGTTAAAGACAAATTAGAACTTTATAAGTGTAAAAAGTATGATTATAAAGAATTATGTTATGATATAAATAACTAGCTTAAAGACCCATGGATTCACGGAATTTTTAAAGAAATATGAAAACGAGATAATAAGAAAACGCATGAACGTAAACATGTTCCATTAATATATGAAAGAAATAATGAGATAATACGTGAATTATTCGATAATCAATTGAGTTTATAACGGCTACAATAATAACGTCCATGCGTTGGTCTCCAAATTTGACGGTCTCGAGTAGCAAATGACGTATGTGAGTGCTAATCAATTTCATATCAAATGTCCATTCCGTGAACACCTAATAGTACATTGAAAATGTTAGTAAAAGTAGGTTGTAATTCATAATATATTATAATACTAAAATATGGTAAAAATATGTGATATGTATATTATACATACCTCTTTGAACCTTGACCATAGACCTTGAACTACTTTTTTGTAGACGACATTTGTAGTAGTTTTAGAGATATTATCGTCCTCATCACAAACGACAATCTTCAAATGTAACACCCCGACCCGACAAGGGTAAAGATATCACAATACGGTTTCATATCAGAACTTTAACTAATGTACAAAAGCGGAAGCCTTTACAAAATATTCAAAAAGAAAACATAAATAGCTAAAACTTCAAAATAAATCTAAGATCTCTAAGGTAAAGTCTTGCTCTCATTTCTACTCTCAAACCCGGATCGGCTATCCCATAAGCTCATCTTGAATGCTAAATACTGCAGAGGAAAAGAAAAGTCTTGGTGAGCTTACAAAGCCCAGGTGAGCGAGATATAACGAAACAAAAGCTAAGCAGAACAAATATCTGAATAACGAAATCAAAATGAAATGATAACGAGGATCTTTTAGAATTTCGCTAAGCACAAATATCTAATCCAAACAACCACATAACGGTTTAGACATCACATAGCACATCAAAGCCACGAAACAAACACATCGAACAACGAACACTTAGCATATTAAGAACAACATATTACGTATAAGCCAAACGGAAAGTCTAAAAGCTATGACTGTTCGAAAATAAACATGGCATTCATACAAATCAACTAATCACATTTAAAGCACTTAATTCAATATTATAGCGGAGGAAAATAGCAAGCGGTCATAGCGAACAATATAGCAAAACCGGTTCTCATATCACATCCTAACCTTAGCGAGTTTTAAACATGGCAGGTCACATACGCAGACAGATAATTAACCTTCAAAACACTCAATTATACACTAGCACATTAATCTCGCAGATCAACACATTCACGTAACAATAACAAATCATAATATCAGATATACGACTCATGTTTTAACGTATTAATCCTGTCCTAGCATGGCAACTAATAATCACTTAAACAAATACGTCATAAGCACGTTCACTAGCATATCATATCAGAATACATAATATAAACACTCGAAATACCGAATCATACAGAATACTTAACATAGAAGTAACAGATAAAGATTTAGTCAACTACCACGAGCCCAGAAACATATCAGATCATACATATCATAAGTAACCATTTTATTCGGAGGGGTGACCTCGGAATACCATATATAATATGAGGGGAGACCTCAAGTAACCAATGGAGTAGCTAGCTCCCAGAATTTTGTGAAGACGCGTATTGCACACGACATCATTCACCGAAAACATATCGGATAACGGATAACGGATCTAGGATGCATCCATACGCCCTTCCTTACACCATCGAGGCGTGGCGAACATCACTCTCGCCCCAGAGTCATATCGAGGTGCATCATCGTACGGACATGGAACCCCATGACTAGTGAAATATTTGGCTCGGTGTCAAACTAAACTTAGGTCAAACAGTTGTCATAAATGACACGGATCATAATTCATCATAAAGGTCACGAGATAACTCATCGAGATAGTTCATATCATAAGGTTCATATTCGAGATAGTCAAGTCATAAGTTCATATCATAGTGGCATATCATATGTTCATAAGCGAAATTCATAACCGGAGGTTCATAATCATAAGTTCATAATCCAATATAGCGAGGCTCAACAAATGTATATAACAAAGTCTTCTAATATAATTTCACATCGGATATTGCATAGTTCACTAGAATCTAAATTCGGATAAGTAGCCGGATCAAACATTCGAAAAGGGTTCATAGCAATGGCATTGGAAATCCTAATAAACATAAGAGACATGATGAAGAAGGAAAACATGAGGACCTTTCTTGAAAAGGTCGAACTCATGTACGATAACATAAGTGTCTTAAAGTAAGACAGAATATCCGTACCTTAAAGCAAATGAGAGAAAAGCAACGAATGAGCGAATACGAAGATGTAACGTCGCGTCTCCTCCAGCGAATCTACGGATTATGATTTATTTAATACTTATTAGTATAACGGATTAATCTCATTAATACTTTTAGAGTCGTCAAATTATTCTCATTTTAGTGACGGATGGAATTCCAACATTTAGAGTATTAGTCATTAATTAGTCAAACTTATGGGTTGCAAATGACAAGCGGTAAACTTAAGGGTTTAATATGATAATTATCTTATTTGAGGACTTATATGATCATTATTCATAGTATAGGGTTTACAAATGTAAATAACGGATTTTAAGATTCTCTTTCAAAATAGTTTACATAATCTTTCATAACGTACATGAAATAACGAAATTACACACTTAGCTTTTAACCCTAATCAACTTCCTATTTATGTTCTAGGGTTTCCATACTTTTAATATCATTCATTACGCATTCAATTAACATGTTACTCTTTTAATGATTCCACTTTGACCTAGAAACGTACATAAAAACAAACCCAAGTTACCCCAAAACTCACGTGTCCTTACGTAATTCATTTACACATGTTGACCCATAATTACCCAAAATTACGAGTTGCACCT
The DNA here is from genome assembly GCA_022545495.1 of Chrysanthemum lavandulifolium. Classification (NCBI taxonomy): domain Eukaryota; kingdom Viridiplantae; phylum Streptophyta; class Magnoliopsida; order Asterales; family Asteraceae; genus Chrysanthemum; species Chrysanthemum lavandulifolium. The sequence continues at coordinate 115,600,092 of CM040244.1, forward strand.
TTAACATCTTTAATTTTACGATCTAACCTTCTATTATCGATTTTACACTTTTAGCCCAAAGGTTTTAGAATTTACAAACATACCCCTTTAAGTTAAATACAATTCGAATGGCCTCTAAATATCCAAAATTACACGTTTAACCCCACACTTATTTTATATGTTATGTATTTCTTGTTTTACAAAATAACCTTTAAATTTCAATATTTACAAAACCAACCCAAACCTTTTATTTAAAAACCGATTAGGGCATAATTCAAAAGCAAGCCCTAAACCTAGGTTACACTAATCATTAGCTCATCATTAATACTTCATTTATGACCCTTAATGATAACAAGAAAACCCTAGTTTTCATAAACCCTAATCGTCCCTTCTTTAAATACTTTCCTTTTATGCGTTACAGTAATAAACCCCAAACAAATTACACAAGCTTCAAATCCTTGGACATGTATTTTATTCAGGTTGTATATCATATAAGAACTCCCGGAAAAATCGGATCATGGTCCCAAAGTTTATCATAGGCTCGATTCGCTATTTTATCGTTTCTAGGGTTTGATTACAAATAATTCCATCGACTTATAAAACATGCATGGCCAATTTTATGTGTTATAGGTGACTTATAGGACTGAGAGTAACATTAGGAACATACCCTTGATGAGCTTGAGTCGTTGGAACAAGAAAACACAAAAATCTTCACTCATGAGAAACCTAATGTACTCAAAACTAACCACGACCAAAGCAGTAGCTTAGGATCTTGAACACGATTTTCTCACCTTCTTTACCTTCAAACTTGTCCAAGAAAAATGGTCTCAAGCCTTAGAAACTGAAGTCGAATTATGGGGGTTTTAGGTCGGTTTAGGGTTATCGGCTATTAGGGATTTTAATAAACCGAATTTTGTATATATACATGATTTACTATTTTTCTTGTGGGCTTTATAATGTATTGGACTTAAAATAAATGGACTCTTAATAATATAAATTTATATTGGGCTTTTATTAATTAAATTCTTTTATAAATCTAAATAAATATATTCATTAATTAAATAAAATACAAAGCAATTTTATAAAATCATAAACTATAAAATTACCTTTTCAAAGTGTTTAATATTTATTTAGATCATGTGTGATATTTCTTAAAAATTTTACGAGTTTACATAGCTTATTTGGTATTCTTTTGAATTAATTATTCATACTTTTGATTGTAGGGGTATTTTGGTCTTTTGTGAACTTTAGAAATTCAGGTATTACAATTCTTCCTCTAAAAGAAAATTTAGTCCTCGAAATTGGACAAGCGAACAGAACAGGAAAAGCGAATCGGTTCGAATTTCTAGGAATATAATAACGTTAATCTTATCTTGGAACAAATGAATTTCTTATCGAATATTTGAACTCAAACTTATTCGGAGATTAAATCAATAGTCAAATACTTATAATAGATAATTATATACTTATCAAGTAATGGCGGAGAACAGATGAGACGCAGAAAATCAAACGACAAATTCTAACTTATTCAGATATCTAATGATGATGACATCATATGCATATACGGAATAAATCCTATCGGCCTCAAAAGTCGCAGAAATATGTGGAGACATATAAGCTTAAGGTAGTCATAGCAATCTATAGGTTCGTACAGATCATAACAACTTCGGATTCCAAATGTACAAAACTTATACGAAACAGATATCGACGAAAATCTCACCATTAGTTACGGAATTCAAATGAACATGAGAAACATCAAATAACAGATACAAATCAAAGTCCATACACACATCAATCACAGGCATTTCCCTGACGTCGTATACCTTCAATAAGTTCAGATTATATGATCTCGGTATTATTACGTTGATCAGGGGTCATAATACTTGCATCACATAACAAGTTCTTATTGTCATTATATTCGGTCTTGGGTCATGACAAAACACATAACACATATCATAACAAAACATATCACATATGGATAACATACATATAGCAAGTAACATATAATAACAAACGGATCCACATGAGTATACCATCATGATGGCCATACTTCATCCGAGCGGTAATTAAACAACAACACTAAGAGAATAAATAGCGAGGCGAAACTTATGAGGACTAACGAAACTTAGCGAACCTATCGAGAAAGAAACAACAGACAGAACTATACCTTCAAAATTTTGTTTTATTTCCATTAATCAAACAAAATTTGCGAGAATCATCTTAAGATGAACTTCCAAACAAAACTTAAAAATCCAGATTCAAACGTCAAATGAAAACAAAGAACCTAGCTCAAGATCAAGCGTCGGAAAATTCTCATAAAGGGTAACTAATCGAAAGCGAAATTCCTATTCTTGTGTCGATTAAACCTACCGATGGCAGTAGATTCCAAATCGAGTCCACCTCGTATTCTTCCTCATGACTTATTCTTGACGAACCGGAAAGAAAAAGGCGAGATATACCGAATGCTAAACGATAAAACTTCACCATTCACACGAGTTCGAACAAATCGGAGAAAAGCAATACGGATCGAATCACTTAGTAGAGTATCAAGCGTCTTGAAACGCATGACAAACGAATCGAGTGACATAAGTCGCGCCCAAATCATATGAAGTAGATGAATCTTCTCGACCATCGGTTGGATCTTGTCTCCGTCTCTTCGCCTTTGGTTGGTCGTCCAACTTCCTCCAACAAGACATCACGATGTCTCCAACGGCCGCGGCGATCGAGTGTAACCTGCTTCACGAACCTCTCAAGACAGAACCGTCGCGACAGCGCAGGTCGGCACCATCTTCTTGGCTCCACGGTTAGTCTCCATCTAACGATCGACAAGCGGACGGCGAAAACAAAATAACAAATTCGATGCGAACAAAGGAGGGCCAATTCGGTGAAGGCAAAAGGATATCGAAGTCAAATCGAACGACCATCAAAAGGAATCGAAAAATATCGAGCAGACGGAAACCTAATGTCTACCCACTTCTCACGGGTCATAGCCTAAGCTCTAAGGGTCCTAAAACCTAGAGCTCGATACCATAAATTGTAACACCCGACCCGACAAGGGTAAAGATATCTGTCTGGTTTCATATCGAACTTTAACTAATGTACAAAAGCGGAAGCCTTTACAAAATATTCAAAAGAAAACATAAATAGCTAAAACTTCAAAATAAATCTAAGATCTCTAAGGTAAAGTCTTGCTCTCGACTCTACTCTCAAACCCGGATCGGCTATCCCATAAGCTCATCTTGAATGCTAAATACCGCCGCAGAAAAGAAAAGTCTTGGTGAGCTTACAAAGCCCAGTGAACAGATATAACGAAACAAAAGCTAAACAGAACAAATATACGAATAACGAAATCAAAATGAAATGATAACGAGGGATCTTTTAGAATTCTGCGGAAGCACAAATATACAGAAATCCAAACAACCACATAACAGTTTAGACATCACATAGCACATCAAAGCCACAGAAACAAACACATCAGAACAACCAAACACTTAGCATATTAAGAACAACATATTACGTATAAGCCAAACGGAAAGTCTAAAAGCTAACAGAAACTGTTCCAGAAAATAAACATGGCATTCATACAAATCAACTAATCACATTTAAAGCACTTAATTCAATATTATAGCAGCGGAAAATAGCAAACAGGTCATGGCAAACAATATAGCAAAACCAGTTCTCATATCACATCCTAACCTTAGCAGAGTTTTAAACATGGCAGGTCACATACGCAGACAGATAATTAACCTTCAAAACACTCAATTATACACTAGCACATTAATCTCGCAGATCAACACATTCACGTAACAATAACAAATCATAATATCAGATATACGACTCATGTTTTAACGTATTAATCCTGTCCTAGCATGGCAACTAATAATCACTTAAACAAATACGTCATAAGCACGTTCACTAGCATATCATATCGAATACATAATATAAACACTGAAATACCGAATCATACGAGAATACTTAACATAGAAGTGTGAGATAAAGATTTAGTCAACTACCACGAGCCGAAACATATCGGATCATACATATCATAAGTAACCATTTTATTCGGAGGGTGACCTCGAATACCATATATAATATGAGGAGACCTCAAGTAACCAATGGAGTAGCTAGCTCCGAATTTTGTGAAGGCGTATTGCACACGACATCATTCACGGAAAACATATCGATAATGGATAATGATCTAGGATGCATCCATCGCCCTTCCTTCCACACCATCCGAGACGTGGCGAACATCACTCTCGCCTAGAGTCATATCGAGTGCATCATCGATACTGGACATGGAACCCCATGACTAGTGAAATATTTGGCTCGGTGTCAAACTAAACTTAGGTCAAACAGTTGTCATAAATGACATGATCATAATTCATCATAAAGGTCACAGATAACTCATCGATAGTTCATATCATAAGGTTCATATTCGAGATAGTCGAAGTCATAAGTTCATATCATAGTGGCATATCATATGTTCATAAGCGAAATTCATAACGAGAGGTTCATAATCATAAGTTCATAATCCAATATAGCGGGGCTCAACAAATGTATATAACAAAGTCTTCTAATATAATTTCACATCGGATATTGCATAGTTCACTAGAATCTAAATTCGGATAAGTGACGGATCAAACATTCGAAAAGGGTTCATAGCAATGGCATTGGAAATCCTAATAAACATAAGAGACATGATGAAGAAGGAAAACATGAGGACCTTTCTTTGAAAAGGTCGAACTCATGTACGATAACATAAGTGTCTTAAAGTAAGACAGAATATCCGTACCTTAAAGCAAATGAGAGAAAAGCAACGAATGAACGAATACGAAGATGTAACGTCGCGTCTCCTCCAACGAATCTACACGGATTATGATTTATTTAATACTTATTAGTATAACGGATTAATCTCATTAATACTTTTAGAGTCGTCAAATTATTCTCATTTTTAGTGACGGATGGAATTCCAACATTTAGAGTATTAGTCATTAATTAGTCAAACTTATGGGTTGCAAATGACAAACGGTAAACTTAAGGGTTTAATATGATAATTATCTTATTTGAGGACTTATATGATCATTATTCATAGTATAGGGTTTACAAATGTAAATAACGGATTTTAAGATTCTCTTTCAAAATAGTTTACATAATCTTTCATAACGCATATGAAATAACGAAATTACACACTTAGCTTTTAACCCTAATCAACTTCCTATTTATGTTCTAGGGTTTCCATACTTTTAATATCATTCATTCGCATTCAATTAACATGTTACTCTTTTAATGATTCCCACTTTGACCTAGAACGTACATAAAAACAAACCCAAGTTACCCCAAAACTCACGCGTGTCCTTACGTAATTCATTTACACATGTTGACCCATAATTACCCAAAATTACAGGTTGCACCTTTAACATCTTTAATTTTACGATCTAACCTTCTATTATCAGATTTTACACTTTTAGCCCAAAGGTTTTAGAATTTACAAAACATACCCCTTTAAGTTAAATACAATTCGAATGGCCCTCTAAATATCCAAAATTACACGTTTAACCCCCACACTTATTTTATATGTTATGTATTTTACTGTTTTACAAAAATAACCTTTAAATTTCAATATTTACAAAACCAACCCAAACCTTTTATTTAAAAACCGATTAGGGCATAATTCAAAAGCAAGCCCTAAACCTAGGTTACACTAATCATTAGCTCATCATTAATACTTCATTTATGACCCTTAATGATAACAAGAAAACCCTAGTTTTCATAAACCCTAATCGTCCCTTCTTTAAATACTTTCCTTTTTATGCGTTACCAAGTAATAAACCCCAAACAAATTACACAAGCTTCAAATCCTTGGACATGTATTTTATTCAGGTTGTATATCATATAAGAACTCCCAGAAAAATCAGATCATGGTCCCAAAGTTTATCATAGGCTCGTTCGCTATTTTATACGTTTTCTAGGGTTTCAATTACAAATAATTCCATACGACTTATAAAACATGCATGGCCAATTTTTATGTGTTATAGGTGACTTATAGGACTGAGAGTAACATTAGGAACATACCCTTGATGAGCTTGAGTCGTTGGAACAAGAAAACACAAAAATCTTCACTCGCCGAAACCCTAATGTACTCAAAAACTAACCACGACCAAAACAGTAGCTTAGGATCTTGAACACGATTTTTCTCACCTTCTTTACCTTCAAACTTGTCCAAGAAAAATGGTCTCAAGCCTTAGAAACTGGAAGTCGAATTATGGGGGGTTTTTAGGTCGGTTTTAGGGTTATCGGCTATTAGGGATTTTAATAAACCGAATTTTGTATATATACATGATTTACTATTTTTCTTGTGGGCTTTATAATGTATTGGACTTAAAATAAATGGACTCTTAATAATATAAATTTATATTGGGCTTTTATTAATTAAATTCTTTTATAAATCTAAATAAATATATTAAGCTAATTAAATAAAATACAAAGCAATTTTATAAAATCATAAACTATAAAATTACCTTTTTCAAAGTGTTTAATATTTATTTAGATCATGTGTGATATTTCTTAAAAATTTTACGAGTTTACATAGCTTATTTGGTATTCTTTTGAATTAATTATCAAACCTCTTTTGCTTTTAACTCTTGAAACAACAACGTATAGTTGTTCATGTGTAAAAACAGGATGTGGAAGGAACAAACCAACTTTTGAAAGTGAATGACTTTGGCTTTTGTTAATTGTCATGGCAAATGAAATTGAAAATAAAGACCCATGGATTCACGGGGTTTTTAAAGAAATATGAAAATGATATAATAAGAAAACAACAAACGTAAACACATTCCATTAATATATGAAAGAAACAATCAGATAACAGATGAATTATTCGACACTCAATTGAGTTTGTAACAATTAAAATAATAACATCGATCTTGTTGTCGTCTCTAAATTTGAGGGTCTTGAATAGTAAATGACGTATGTGAGAGCTAATCAATTTGATAGCAATATGAAAATGAGATATTAAGAAAACAACAAACATAAACGTGTTTCATTAATATATGAAAGAAACGATGAGATACTACGGGAATTATAAGTGAATCAATACAGGTTGTAACAATCAGAATAATAAATGTCCATTTGTTACCCAAGCCATATTTGATGGTCTTAAATAGCAAATGACGTGTGTGAGCGTTAATCAATTTAATAGCCATTATCAATTCCGTAAACACCTAATAGTCCACAGAAAATGCAAGCAAAATTTTATGCGTACTAAACTCTACGGAAAATAAAGAAAGTATACTCAACTAAAATCATAAAGTTATCCTTGAGTGTTTTGACACAAATATTGAAATTCTTTTAGTATATATAACTTGTTGTTATAATTTTGAAGTGTATGAATAATAAAACTTAACAATAATATATAGCATTTTACAAAGATCATTACCTCTTTATATAAGCATGATTTTCAGGAACATCTCCATTTAAAAACAACCTTGTTGCGTATTTTGAGTTTCTCACTTTCACAATACCTAAAAAGTTAAAGACAAATTAGAACTTTATAAGTGTAAAAAATACGGTTATAAAAAAATTACGTTGTGATAAAAATAACTAGCTTAAAGACCCGTGGATTCACGGGAGTTTTAAAGAAATATGAAAATGAGATAATAAGAAAACAACTAACGTAAACATGTTCCATTAATATATGAAAGAAACAATGTGATAATAGATGAATTATTCGACAATCAATTGAGTTTGTAACAATTAAAATAATAAACATCGATGTCGTTGTCGTCTCCAAATTTGACGGTCTTGAATAGCAAATGACGTATGTGAGCGCTAATCAATTTGATAGCAATATGAAAATGAGATATTAAGAAAACAACAAACATAAACGTGTTTTATTAATATATGAAAGAAACAATGAGATACTACATGAATTATAAATGAATCAATACAGGTTGTAACAATCATAATAATAAACGTCCATTTGTTACCCAAGCCAAATTTGATACCCAAGCCAAATTTGATGGTCTTAAATAGCAAATGACGTGTATGAGCGTTAATCAATTTTATACCCAATATCAATTCTGTAAACACCCAATAGTCCATAGAAAATGCAAGCAAAAGTTATGCGTACTAAACTCTACTGAAAATAAAGAAAGTATACTCAACTAAAATCATAAAGTTATCCATGAGTGTTTTGACACAAATATTGAAATTCTTTTAGTTTTTATAACTTGTTGTTATAATTTTGAAGTGTACGAATAATAAAAATTAACAATAATATATAGCATTTTACAAAGATCATTACCTCCTTATATAAGCATGATTTTCAGGAATATCTCCATTTAAAAACAATATTGTTGCATATTTTGAGTTTCTCGCTGTCACAATACCTAAAAAGTTAAAGACAAATTAGAACTTTATAAGTGTAAAAATCTGATTATTAAAAATTACGTTATGATATAAATAATTAATTACCATCAAATGTGCATATGATTGATGTGTGTTTCGTAGGTATTTTTTAATTCAAGTTTTAAATTTATAATTTTCGGACTTATACCTTAAAGACACACTTTCATGGGCAGTGTAACCGATCAGATGTAGCCAGTGGGGTAAGTACGAGGTCGATCTCAGGGTTTTAGTGGTAAAAACAAAGAACAAGACTCCTTATGAGTTATTTAGGGGTAGACCTCCTATCCTTGACTTCATGAGACTATTTGGATGTCATGTATCTATTCTGAATACCATAGATTATCTAGGCAAGTTTGAAGAGAAATCTGATGAAGGGTATTTTGTTGGGTATTCCATGGTCAGTAAAGCTTTTAGAGTATTCAATTTAAGAACCCAAAAGATTGAAGAGAATCTGCATGTGGAGTTCTTGGAAAACAAAGCAAATCTTAAAGGAACTGGTCTAGAAAGGCTGTTTGATCTTGATACTCTAACCAATATATGAATTATGTGCCTATCTCTACAGGTACATCTTCTTTTGATTTTGCAGGTTCAGAAGAGTTTCTTGATGATGATGAACCAAGCAAGGATCAAGATGAATTCAGTTTACCACTTTGGGACTATGCAGATAATGTTGATATACCAAAAACTAGAGATGCTCAACCTTCTAATGATTTTGGAAAGGAAGAAAGTAGCAACTTGAATGCTGAAAATTTGGAAGCGGTGGAAATTCGATTCCATCGCTAGGCGTAAGTTTCCACCGCAACACCAGTGGATATTACAACCCGATTCTGAGGAAGCTCAAGCTAATGATGTTGAAATCTCAAATATGCCAAGTGAGATTGCAGTCCCTCAGACTCCTCACACTTCAATTTATAAATCACATCCTCTTGAGAATGTGATTGGGGATGTCCATTCACCTGTAAAGACTAGAAGACAAACAAAGCTTCCTGATATTCATGGATTCATTAGTAAAATATATGAATCTAAGACTCATGAAGGCAAGAATGAATGTCTCTTTATGTGTTTTCTGTCACAAATGGAGCCAAAGAATGTATACAAGGCACTTGAAGATGAAAGTTGGGTAGAAGCAATGCAAGAAGAGTTGCTCCAATTTAAGCTTCAAAATGTTTGGGTGCTTTGTGATTGCCTTCTGGCAAGAAGGAAATAGGTACTAAATGGGTGTTCAGAAACAAGAAGGATGAAAGAGGAATTGTCATCAGGAAAAAAGCTAGGCTTGTGGCTCAAGGATACACTCAGGAGGAGGGTATTGACTATGAAGAAGTGTTTGCCCCAGTTGCACAAATTGAAGCAATCAGGCTGTTCTTAGCCTATGCATCCTTTATGGGCTTTAAAGTCTATCAAATGGATGTAAAGAGTGCTTTTCTATATGGGCAGATTGATGAGGAGGTATATGTTTCACAACCTCCAGGCTTTGAAGACCCTGATTATCCTAATAAAGTGTACATGGTAGTTAAAGTTTTGTTTGGCTTGCATCAGGCACCAAGGAAATGGTATGAAACGTTAACTACTTATCTTCTTGACAATGGGTTTCATAGAGGCAGAGTGGATCAAACTTTGTTCATCAAGAAAGACAAGAATGATATCTTGTTAGTTCAGGTATATGTTGATGATATCATTTTTGGATCTACAAAGACAGAGATGTGCAAAGAATTTGAGAAGCTAATGAAGGAAGAATTCAAGATGAGTTCTATGGGTGAAATCACATTCTTTTTGGGACTCCAAGTACTACAAAGGCCAGATGGTATTTTCATCAATCAAGATAAATATGTGTCTGAGATACTAAGGAAGTTCAAGTTCACTGATGCAAAGTCATCCAACACCCCTGCAGACAAGACTATACATCAACTCTTGAAAGAAAATAGTGGTGAAGCAGTTGATGTACACATGTACAAGTCTATGATTGGTTCTTTGATGTATCTTACATCATCTAGACCAGATATTATGTTTGCAGTGTGTGCCTGTGCAAGGTTTTAAGTCACTCCCAAGTTTTCTCACTTGACTGCTCTGAAGAAGATTTTCAGATATCTTAAAGCATTTCCCACTCTGGGATTATGGTACTCTAGAGATTCTCCTCTAGATTTGGTTACTTACTCAGATAGTGACTATGTTGGAGCTAGTTTGGATAGAAAATCTACAACGGTGGATGCCAATTTCTTGAAATAGATTAGTGTCATGGCGGTGCAAGAAACAAACAATGGTGGCTAATTCATCAAGCGAGGCGTAGTATGTGGGCTGCGCAAGTTGTTGTGCTCAAGTTCTATGGCTTGAATCAACTTTTGGACTATGGGTACAATTTCATGAATACCATCATTCATATTGACAATAGCGGTACCATTTGCATTATTAAGAATCCAGTTCAATACACAAAGACTAAACATATTGAAATTAGACACCATTTCATAAGAGATCATTATGAAAAGGACTAATTCAAGTTGTCAAAATTCATACTGATGAAAACTATTCTGATTTATTAACAAAAGGACTTGATGTGGGTAGATTTCAGTACTTGGTAACAAGTATTGGAATGCCGAATCCATAAACTTTTTATGTCTAATGGTCTTTGGTGTTGAGTGGAAATCTCTGGGTACTAACATTGTTGTATAAGTTTGTATATGTTTTTGTGCTTGTGTTTTTTCTTGTTCAATAACTTTTATGTAGCATGGATGGGAGTTGATCTTAAAAGGTGTATAACTGAGATACACAACAAATGGTTATTGATTCACCATGTCTAACCCACATAAGAATCAACTAGTCCAGAGCAAACGACTACTGGTAAAGACTTGACAAATCCGTTCATGGTTGATAGTTTACCAAAAACTATATGGTTATCAACTCACCATATTCTTTATGATTAAGAGTTGGCTAGTCCATAGCAAACGGCTCATGGTAAAGACATATCAAATCCGTTGATAGTGGTAGTTTGCTAAAACTATGATAAAGGCGATCAATTTTTAAATGTTTTCTTTACCAACGCTCTTTGAAAATCTTTGTGAAAAATTCCACCGCTAGTTCATAGTTTCCACCGTGATGTTATTTTTACCATTGTTGTTCTAGCGTTACAACCGATTGTGTCGATAAATATTTTTACTAGCCGTTGAAAGAAACCACTGATTTCCATATATATAGGGTAAAATTTTGAGAAGATTATCTACTTTCCATATTGTTATTTATCCTCTTAAGATAAATATTTTCTAAAGATAGTCTTTCTTGTGCAATAATCTTAAACCCTACCTCTATATATTTTTCTCTCTCAATTGGCTAGTTATTCCTTCAATTCATACTGACACAATACAATTTTTCATTAAAAGATTCTATGGCACCTATCACTTTTGCAGATGAGCACAACCAAGTGGCCTATTTGAAGAAATCTAATGAGAAGAGTGGCCCTGTTTTTCATCAGATTGTGGACTTTCTTAATACTACCCATATAAGGTATGCTTTACTCTTAAATCCCACAATCTATATCTCTCAAATCAAATAGTTTGGACTTCATTGGGTCCATAACCATTGAAGCGGAGATACACATGAAACGATGGATGCTCTTAGAGCCACTGTGGACGGGGTAACTATTGATGTTACTGAGGCATCCTTGAGGAGAATTCTCCAATTAGATGATCTCAATGGTATCATCAGATTACCTATGCCCAAAATTCATACACATATTTCTTCCATGGGGTATGATACCACTGACAAAAAAGCTACTTTCAAAAAGAGTGGTTTTTGTCCCCATTGGAGATTTTTGATACATACTCTTTTGCGTTGCCTAAGTCCTAAGAAAACTTCTTATGAACAGTTTAGTTCAACAATGGCTTACCCTTTGGTTTGTCTAGCCACTGATAGGATTTTCAATTGGTCAAATTATATTTTTCAAAGTATGCAAGGCAATGTAAAGAGTTCAACAAAATTTTTGATGTATCCAAGGTTTGTGCAAGCAGGGCTAAATGAGTTTCAATTGCAACCCAATACTAATGTTTATAAAATCCGTTGCCTCAAGCCTAAAGTTTTTCAAAACATGAACAAAGATGGCAATATGATTTTTACACCTCTCTTTCCTCTAATGCTTGCAAAGATTTCACCAGAACAAAACTCACCCATAATCTCTGTTCCAAACATTGATTATACTCCACCTGTTTCTCACACCTATGAGAGGAGGCACAAACAGCCAACTTCTCTCATTACAACACAACATGTCTCTGATCCTTTTGGTTTAGGAACAAGCAGTGGTGGTTCTAGACTTCAACCTAGTCCAACTAGGGAGGAATCTAAGCCATTGCCCCATGATTTACCTCTCTCAACAGGTCACACAGTTGGAAGTGATGAGGGCAGTAGGCAACAATTGGAATTAATGGTTTTGTGTACCAAATTAGTCAAGTAGGTTGAATCTCTACAAAAGGACCTGACACATGTAAAGGAGCAGCATGCCAAGGATATTACACACTTGCAAGAGGAGATTTAGACCTTGAAAGAAGAGTTGCAGGGGTTGAAAAGGAAGAAGAAAACTGCAAAGATAGTGATTTCATCTCCATCCTCACCTGATGATGGTGATTCAGCTGACTTTAACAAAGATTTGGGAAATTCTCCCAAACAGGGGAGGAAATCAGATGCTGAAATTCAGGGGAGGAGAATTGATTTTGAAGATGAAGGTGTTTTTAGTAAAGGTGCAGAGGAGGCGATACTCGAGAAGAGCAACTAGAGCAAGATATTTTTAGTATCGCAGCTGCTGATTTTACCATCGATCCAATTTCCACTGCAGAGCCAAATATTCTTCTTGAACATGATGTTGCCACCGCAAGTGAAGAAATTGATAAAGCGAAGAAAGACAAAGGTAAAGGCATGTTATGCAAAGCAAGGAGCAAACAAGAAGAAAGGTTTCAAAGAAAGAACAAGTTCAGATTGCTCATGATGCTGAAGTTGCAAGAAATATTTATGAAGAAGAAGTTGCTGAAAAGAAAAAGCTTGATGAATTGGAGATTGCAAGCTTTATGGAGGCTAAAAGGCTGGATAGAATGGAAGATCCAATGGAAGATCCACTTTCCACTGTTCAACCTACAAGACTTAGAGAAAAGACTCCAGAGTTCAGTATGTACCTACTAAAGAAGAAATTGATTTCTTGATTGCAAATGATCCAGTGATCAAGAAGAAAGCAATTGACCTAGTGGCTGATAAGTCTTTAACTGAAGATCAAAGAACTGCACAGTTAAAGGACTTTATTCAGATGAAGAATAATCAAGCACTTCAAGATGCTATTGTTTCAGTCAAGAAGGGCCAAAAGAAACCAAGACGACCAACAAAGGCATAGGTGATCTTAATGATGAAAGAATATTGTTGCAATGTTGGTGGTTGGAAAAGACATCAATTCAAAGGAATGCCTGATGATAAAGTTGAAAGTATCTACTACAGAGTTCAAAGACAAGATAAAGACTTTATTCCAATGAACTCTGAAGAAGAAGAAAGAAGGTATCCAAATTTGAAAAGAAAGGCCAAAGAAAGTGAATCTCAGACATTTAAAAAGACAAAGTTTGCTGAAGAACAAGAAGTTCACTGAAGAACAACTGACTGAAATGATTGTGTAGAAGAAGAAGATTTTTATCCTGAACCACTACAAGTTAGACATCCTATCATTGATTGGGAAGTATTTACTGCTATCAATTTTGCTCCAACATGGAAGATTACAAGGCTAGGTGGTGAAACTTCATCATTCATTCAGTTTCAAGATCTCATAAAAGCTTTTGACAGAGATGACCTTGATACACTATGGAGGTTAGTTCAAGAAAGGTTTAATGTTGAAGATCTCAAAGATATGAAGGAGATGCAGTTGTGGATTAATCTTAGAAGGCTCTATGAACCAGATGTTAATAATGATTTCTAGAAATTCTCATGTTCATGTCCTGATACTAAATGGTTCTACTATGATTCATGTGAAGTTCATCATGTTTCTATAGCAAATGGAGTAGATGCATTCATGATTGCTGAGAAAGAATATCCACTCAGTGGAACTCTCACCGTGATCTTTGTACTACTATAAGAGTTCATGAAGATAGTGAGAAGGTCAGAACATTGTTACTCAGGCTTCAAGATCAATGTTCAAGAGCTATTCAAGCATTGAGAAGAAGATGAAGTGTTTGAAAGAATTCCCCAAATCCTTACAGATAATGGAGATTGAAGAAACTTAGTGATTTGCAGAGAAATCATAAGTTTAGGGGAGGATTGTTGGGAATAAAGATAACAGTTACCACTGATAGTCTTGTGGTTAACACTGCTGATGTTTACACTAGCAGTGGAAACACATTACCACTGCCAGTACAAATATTACCACTGTTGTTAGTTAATTGTTAAGTAAACGTATATTGATAAGTATATAAAATATCTTGTGTATATTCTATATTTTTAGGTTTATACTTATCTTGTAAAGGACTCCTTGTGCTATAAAAGGAGATCCTAGGTCATTGCTTAGTATAACGAATAATTCATATTAGCTTCAAGGTGTAACCCTAGTGATAATCAAGATCACTCATATTATTTCTTAATAATATTGAAGCGTGGAGTTTTGTGTTTATTGTTCTTGTTTACTTACATCTGTCTTCTAAGTATTATTAAGTATATTCCGCGTTCTTAATAATATAACTCAAAATATCACTAACACAAGGTGTGTGTTTAGATCCATCAGAATTTTCCTCCACCTTTTTGAAGTCCATGATAACGGGGGTACCGTCGGACATAGAAAAAATTTATGGCTTTGGATTTTTCACTTTAATATATTTGGGCTTTATTTCATGTTAATTTTTGCCAAACTCCGAATCCCACTGCTTTTATAACAATAGAAACAATAGCAACAAACTATCAAGAATCAGTTGTCTATTACACCGCAACACTGACAGTACCTTGATGTGTACCCAACTCTCATAAACAAGGATTCTCTAAAGAAGATAAAGAACTAACTATCGCCAAAAACTTAACATCTTTAATTATTTATTCACAAATATGGGGTGAGACAATTTTGTGGGAACAAAAAGCCACAAGTACCTTCGATGAGCTCTAAACAGAAACATCTACTCCACGCTTAGCATCTAAACTCATAAGTAACTCTATCATTCCTCGATCTCCGCAAATTTAAAATCTCAACTAATGATATCCGCTGATGCTTAGCCGATAATTAAATTATCTATGGTTAAGGGAACAAGCTAGGGCTCAACACGCCCGGTCAAGTCAGAATTCTATTCCTACTCTCACCAGCGAAAAGTCAACAAGGTGTCAAAACATATATTAACTTAGCGAATGCTTCGTCAAATAATCTCAAGTCTCGCATTTTTAAAGTCACTTATTAGAAACTAGCAAATCTTTCAAAGCTTCGCATATTTAAAATCACTTAGGGAAGCTTGCAAATTCTTGGCCTTGTGAGCTAGAATCACATTTTATAGCCTCTTGTCTAAGAAATTAGCAAAGACTTTTTCAAGAAAACGCATTTTAAAGTAACTTCTAAGAGACTCGCAAAGACTTTTCAATCATAAAACTAGCAAAAGCTTACAAATTTTTTAAATTTTTTCACATTTTTGCACAATTTTTTTTATTTTCTAAGAAAAAAGGGGTTACGAGAGTACACGGCAAAGAATAAGCAAGTGCGGTCAAATAAAATCAAAGATTACCTACCCCAGACTAAAACGAAACATTGTCCTCAATGTTTAAAGGCAAGGGTATCAACGAAAATCTAAAAGCCGTTTATTAAGTATGCTAGAAGATAAACGTTAGTCGATAAGATTAGGATATCGGATTTCCATCAGCATCGATCTTGAAACTCGAGTGGAGAAAAGACAAACTTCGAGCACGAGAGTCTTCATATCGGGAAAAATCCTGGACAAAAAACATCACAAACAACCAAACACGAGAAATCGAAGAGGCTAACCCCTTCACGTCACTTATTAGAATAAAATAGAAAGAAGATAGAGATAAGCATGGGGTGCCTCCCACGAAGCGCTATTGTTTTTGATCACTGAGTCGCTAGCCTGACTCGTCCCCGAATTCATTTGTCCTTGGGGAAGCAAGCGGGAAAGATACCCAGATCAAAGATGGTATCCTTACTCCGGAGGGAAAGAGAATGGGTGGGTTGGGAGGGGAAGAAAATATCGGGCTAAAGCACATAAGGGTAAAAAAATAACACCCCCAAACTCTCAATGGTTATATCATGAAAGAACGATCCATCATCCGGTGGTTTAACGGGCGGACGACAGAATGATGGATCCAAGTGAAACGACTCCATAGAAGAAGAGAGTCCATGGTACAGAGAAATGCTTTTTGAAGGCTCAACAATGAAGGCATCCAAGATAGGATCCTTTTTCCGGATAACTTTGGTGATATGAAATGCATCTAAGACGAGTATCCCAGGGTTAAAAATCTTGTCCTCGGAGAGGAATGAAATCAAAGTATCATCTACGGGAAAATCCTCACGAGAAGAGGAATCACTCTCGAATAAAAAATATTGTTGGACCTCTGGATCAACAAACTCATCAATAGAAACTTTCACTTTCTTTTCTTTTTTCGGATAAAATGGAGCATCGTATTTTAAATCTTCCAAAAGATCATTCTTTGAAGGAATCAAGTCTGTGGGAGCAAGTTCATCGGCGAACTCCTCGAAATAAATTGACGGGTCTCGATTCAACAAATATTCGATTTCTCGTAAATCGGCTCTAAAATCAAAGACGTCGTCCTCACTTCCCAGTGGAAGAGGATCAATGCTAGTTCATCGGCGAACTCCTCGAGAAGTAAATCGATAGAAGAATCCTTGAGCTCGGGCTCCGGAGGATTAGTAGTAGGCTCGACTTCTTTAATAACTTTACTTTCTTTTTCTTCCGGAGGAAGTGAAGAGTCCATTTTAAGCATTTCTTCAATTAAACGAATATCTCCCTCGATGTCAATATCGGCATTATCAATTTTCGGTGAAATTGAATCGCTTTCAAATAAGCCTCAATCTCTTCCGTGATGGAATTACTCCCCTCAAACAGAGTGAGGGAAGGGGAAGAATCAGAAATGATTTGTTTAGAAGAAAGTTCCATAATTTCAGAAGAAGGAGTGGGATTGCCACTCAAAGAAAGCTCGACATTCTTAGGAACAAGATCAATACGATTGTAATATATTGGATTTCATAAACACATAACAAACACTAGTATGGATCGAATGAGATAGAGAGTTTAGAGAGAGAAAGTAGAATGGGAGCCTTTCTAGAGAGAGAAAGTAAACAAAAGAAAGAAGGTTAGATTAAGTGAAAGGTCCGACCCTCTACCTTGGGAGGTAGAGGGTATTTATAGTTACATACTACACGTCCTCCTTTGGATTGTGGATCGTGCATCTGATGGGTAAAGACCCGTCCGTCCTCCACGGTGTTGCTCTAAACTAAATAACTAGTAAATAATGTAATGTCTACGAGCTAACATCTGCTAGACTAGAGTTGGGGTGACCGACTCTTCACTATAGATTTTCTAAATCCTAACAATATCCCCCTAAAGGAGGTCACCCCATGAATTACATTTTGTGTCCTAGCATTGTATTCTTGACTTCGTTCTTGAGCTTGTAGACTTCAATTCTTCAAATTTTGCATTCTTTGTGCTTGAGCAGTGATTCTTCAAAGTCCGACTGCTTTGTACTTTAAGTGGAGGTCTTTGAACTGATCCACATCTTGATGATCTTCGAGCTTTCTTTGAGATCATCAGTCACAGTAAATCTCTGGATCACCCTTTGTTGTGTTGCCTTCATGTGATGTTGTGACTTAAGGACCGACATGCTTACACTTTACGGATCATGACATCTTTTCATCGTAGTAGCGGAAGCTTTATTGGTTCATGATATTTGCGCTATCGAGCCGGGTTATGTAGATAAGAACTTGTCATGATTTCTTTAATTAAGTGTTGATCTTTGTGAGCATGCGGCTTTGGATTGACTTCTTAATTCGATCACCGCAACCGTCCAAATGTACCGCAAAGAGCAGTTAGCAATAAAACACGAAATTGTCTTTGATTACTTTCATTGAATTGATGTACACGCCCACGGTTCCCGTTGATCAATCTGTCTCGCACTGTGATCGGTATAATTCAAGAATCTCCTTGACAGGGTTTCGCGGTGTTCTAGTTGTTCTCAAACTAGAGCGTCTCAAAGAAGACAACACGGAGTGAGTGAACCCGGTAATTGAGATTCATCGATTGATGAAAAATTGATTTGAAAACAATCGCGTATTGCTTGAAGAAAGAGTTTTGCAATACGACGAAGGTTTTATGAGAAAGATCAATTTTCAATCAAATAATACTTTTGTATTTGAAAAGAATACACATTCGATGTGCTAGAGAAAGAAGAGATTTGCACATCGAATGGTTTTTCCAAAAGTATTTTTCAATCGTAGATACTTTTGTGTTTGAAATATGAATACACATTCGATGTGCTAGAAAAAGAAGATTTACACATCGAGCGGTTTTCCAAAAGTATTCGTCAATTCATTTCTGGACCAAGGTTGATTTAAGAATGAATCACCCCGATGACGTACCCTCCGATCGGTCGAAGGACCCCCTTGACCTCGATCGAACTTGCATTACGAAGACCCAAGTCTTTCTTCATAAGTCATTGGTGGCGTAAAACCATTCATCATTGACATGGTTACGGTTGGAATTCGCCACCAAGGCCTATGCCTTGGTGTCTTCTCTTGAAGATGCCAAGACAAAGAAGAACCTTGACTTGGTCTTCCCCACGTTCCCACTATTTCCTTAGCTTCCCGCCAAGTCCGAGATAGTGGGGATGAAGCCCTAGCGGTTACCACAAATCGGGGGCGCCCCATGATCTCCTAAGCGTGTGCTAACACTCTCTAAGCTATTTTCATCACCTATAAATAGGTTGGACGAGTCATTTCAAGGGTATGTTCACTCAACACAAGATTTCACACACTCCATATTATTTAAAACACATATCACATACTTACTCTCACGCGGAGGTGGTTCGCGAGGCCCAACCTGCGCAATCACTTAACGAAGTGTCTACTATTTCTTATTGCAGTTGGCTACAAGTTTGGCGCAAGCATATCACCCTCATACCCTTCGATCACCATGAAGGCCCGGTCGTCTGATTTATTGTACAATCGGTGGTGCCATCCGTGGGACCCGCTACTATTGGTCTCGTTATTCCAAACTTACACCCGGTCAATCACTCTCACTAGTTTTACGGCATGAATCAAGGAAGAGAGGATACACCCCCTCCGGGTTTCTCGACCTTGACACCAATCCCAGTCAATGATCCTAACAACCTTCCTAATATAACCGCATCCACTTTTACCACACGATCTCATCCTGAAATAACTCCCAACAACCATGCTTCAACCTTGGCTAACCCTGAACCAGTAATCAGTCCGGCGTTTGTCGAAGGCAACATCGAAGCATTAGAATCTTTACTGAGGGCTCGAAGGAGGCAAACTCGAAATGTGGAGATGCGTAGGGAGTTAGAATACTCAAGTGATGAGTATGACGAAGAGTTGAAAATGGAGGATAGGCCCTTGACTCATGGGGCTACACGCTCAGTGTTAAGGATAGGGTCTCCGAGAAGTCGAAGGCCGAGTGGAAGGTCGGTTGGTTTTGAAGATGTTCGGAGAGGGCTCCAACAAGAAGGGAAGGAACGATAGAAGGCTCCAATGGAAGGAGTCACCGAAGGGATACTACGGAGGTTAATCTGCCACCACTTTTGGCGGCTCATCCGGGAAGAAGCGGGGCGGGGTTCTGTTGTAGCCTTCTCACGCATCCGCGTGAAGGCGATCCATCTCAAATGAATAGGGAGGAAATCTTCCTCCTCAATCAATCTTACCCTCGCGGGTCTATCCCACCTAATGGGCGACTAGCAACCCTAGTTTTACTCAACCATACGGAAGCATGCCCTGTGCAACCTATGGTATATCCTTCAGACACAGCCGAAGTCACCCACTTTATATACCTACCGCTTATCCTCAATATGTTAACCAAAACCACGTTGGAATACCTCCAAATCATAACCCGTACAATGCTGCCCCTACCTACATGCCACCTTATAATCGCCTTTATTCAGAGCCCATGGGCTCCACAACACCCTTCGTAAGATGGATGAAGACTACCCTTTGCACGATGGGTTGAAAATGCCCGCGATATTGGTACTTATGATGGGAAAGGGATCGGATAACTTTACACCTATTCGAAGGGCTACCGAATGCGTAAATGGGTCATGCATTGCTTGCCACATGTTTACATACACCTACGAGACTCGCTCGTATATGGTGGAACAGGAAAAAACCGGTAGCATTGTGAATTTGGATGATCTCAAGTCAAGTTCGGATCACATTTCACCAATGAAAAGTTTACAAGAACGCACCTAACAAAGGCACAACATCAAGCGAAGGAAAACGAGAGCACCGGGGCTTTCATTACGGATACACCGATGACACCTTACAGATAATGGGCTTGCACGAAGACCAACGCATCTCAGGTTTCGTGCATGGCCTACAAAACATAAGTTTGGTTGAATTCCTCTCCATTGATCTTCCTGCAACCTATAAGGGTTTAGTGGAGAAGGCTTATACCTGGATCGAAGCAAAAGAAGTGTCTACCAACGGGGCTCCGGTCGAAAATAAAGAAATTCACAGCAAAGCTCCGAAGCACCCTTCGTGGGAAGGGTCAAAGAACAGACACAAAGGCAGGGACAGGTTTACACCGTACCACAAAAACATCAACCATGGGTTCTTGGCTAATCTGTCCAAGTCTCCAAGGGAGATACTTGCTACGGAAAATGCTACGAAGACCTTTGATCCTCCTCCTCGCTTGGCAAACAGGGGAAGGCCCAGAGATACTTCCAAATACTGCTACTTCCATGATGATTACGGACACGACACCAACAATTGTAGAGAGCTCAAGAAACAGATAGAAGAGGTCATGAAGTCCGGCCAATTGGGACATTTGGTGAAGGGTATAAAGAAAGGTAAAGAAAAGGTCTCTGACACACAGTTGGGGAAAGACACCACACCTGCCGAAGCACCCATCCTCATGGTATACAAGGATGACTCTGGTTTAAAGAGGAAAGAAGCGGAGGAAGCATTATATGGAGTAGGAGATGTCACTTTTCCTTCAATCACAGGGAAAGTTCTTTCAAATGACCCCGTGGTCATCAAGGTCTTGATCTCCAACAGAGAAGTGAACAGGGCCTACCTCATTGCGGTAGCTCACGTGAAGTGATCTCTGACACTGTTTTTTAAAGCTCAAGCCTTCGATAAGGTCAAGAGAGTAGATTCAAGGTACCCTTAGTAGGGTTCTCGTGGGAATACTCATGGCCCTTAGGAGAAGTCCTCTGGAGGTTACGATTGGAAAAGGAAGGCTAAAAAGCGAAACTCGGTTTTCACGATCGTGAGGTGCGAATCTCCTATAACCTATTGATAGGGAGAGCGGCAATGCGAAGATGGGCATCGTTGTCTCCACCATACATGCAGCGGTCAAATTCCAAACACCTTCGGCATTGGAGCGGTTTCTCCGGCTACAGCGTGAAGAAGCCTATGGAAGTAGGCAAAGGATCAAACAGTTTGGAAGAGCCTCAGAAAGACGTTCTCGGTATCTTGATCTTTGAAGGACGATTATAGTAAATGATCTCTATCACGATCAAGCGGTGGTAATTGGAAAGCGCCCCAACCTCCTTTAAAGCGTAATGGAAAAGGTACTACGGGCTAATGCGAGATGTTTTCGCATGGACCTACTCGACATGACGGGGTCCCAGAGCTCTCACCATAGGCGGAAAGCCCTTGGCATTGAACACAAGCTCAATGAGTTCAAACATATTGAACCCATCAAGCAAAAGCGTCGAAGCCACGGCTCACGAAGAAGTGCCGCCGCATGCAAAAGTGGACAAGCTTGTAGCAAAGCAGCATACTCGTGGAGGTGAAGTATCAAACTTGGGTGGCCAATCCGTGATGGTCAAAAGCATGATGGAGGATGGCGAATGTGCGTGGACTTCACAGATATTAACAAAGCTCGTCAAAGGATCGCTATCCTCTGCCGTAAATTGATTGGAAAGTAGAATCCTTTTCGTGGTTTGGTGAAGTGTTTTCTGGACGCGAAGGGTTACCATCAGATACAAATGGCGGAAGAGGACGAAGAGAAGATAGCCTTTTTTTTATAGGAAAAGGCGTTTATTGTTACAAAAAGATGCCTTTTGGTTTGAAAAATGCAGGTGCCACCTACCAACGTTTAGTGGACAAAGCCTTCCACAAGCAGATAGGTAGGAATATGGAGGCGTACGTAGATGATATGGTCATCAAGAGTAGAACGGAGGAGGACATGCTCTCCGACATCAAGGAAACCTTCGACCAGCTCCGAGCCATCAACATGAAGTTAAATCCCAATAAATGTTCCTTCGGTGTGGAAGAAGGACAATTTTTGGGACATCTGATCACCAAGCAAGGTATTAAGGCCAATCCTTGAAGGTTAAGGCCATAACGGATTTGCGACCTCCTAAGTCCCTAAAGGAAGTGCAAAGTGCGAGCAGAAGCTAGCGACCCTCGGCGAGTTCTTATCGAAGGGTGCGAGCGGATCTTTGCCGTTCTTCAAAACACTCGGAGGATGCATGGATAAAAAGACGTTCGATGGAGTATAGATGTGACGCCTTCCAAAAGCTCAAGGATTTCATGGCTATTCTACCTACACTTACCGCCCCAATCAAAGGCAAAGTGTTGTTTATGTATATCGACCTCCTTCAAAAGTATCATTGTGTTATTGGCGAGAAAGGAGAAAAGCAAATCCTATCTACTTCGTTAGCGAGGGTTCTATAGGAGTGAGCTAAATTATCCGACATTGGAGAAGCTAATTTTGGCCTTGGTCCATCTTGTGAGATGCCTTCAAGGTACTTCCAAGCTCACCCCATAACCGCATTTCATCGACAAACCAATTAGCGGATACTTTCAAACCGGAGAAACGGAAGGATAGCTAAATGGGCTATCGAGCTAGGAGAGCACGAAATTGAATACAAGGTTAGAAACTCGGTCAAAGGGCAAATATTGGCAGGCTTCTTAGCAGAAACACCCTCCGAACCAAAGCATGACACAAAGGTTGCTGAAAAGAAGCTTGATAAGGCGGTCGAAGGGTGGAAAATTTATACTGACGGAGCCTCCAGCTCCGACGGTTCTGGTGCAGGTCTCATGTTTGTTGATCCCAAAGGGAAGGAGACACTTATGCACTCCGTTTTGAATTCGACGCTACGAACAATGAAGCAGAGTACGAAGCCTTGCTAGCAGGCCTCCGATTGGCCAAAGACATAGAGGTAGAAGACTTGGCTATTTTTGTTGACTCGCAACTGGTAGCCAACCAGATAAAAGGCTCCTACGAGGCAAGACAATCTGTGATCAAGCAATACCCGGATAAGGCCAAGGAAATGCTCGAAGGGTTCACATCCTACAACATAGAGCATGTTCGGAGAAACCAAAACAAGAAGGCAGACGCCTTAGCAAACTAGCATCAATGGCATTTGCTTATCTAACTAAAGAAGTTCTGGTCAAAGTATTGGCAGATAGGTCCATCGTCCGAAAGGAGGTGTCTGACGTAATACTGGAAGAAGACTCGAATTGGATGACTCCGATTAGAGAATATCTAATAAGTGGTATACTGCCGGAAGATCAGAAATTAGCTCAAAAGGTCCGCATTAAAGCACCACAATACAGAATCATATGGAACTATCTATACCGAAGATCCTTTCTGTCCACATGGCTTCGTTGTGTAGGACCTAGGCAAGCCGTCAACATCATTCAAGAAGTGCATGAAGGATCATGCGGGCTTCATGCAGGACCCCGCTCCGTTGTTTCTAAAATCATGAGGATCAGATATTATTGGCCTTCAATGCACAGGGATGCTGTCGAAATCATTTAGAAGTGTGAAGCCTGTCAAGTTCACTCAAGGGTTCCAAGGCTACCAAAGCAAGATATGACCTCTACGACGTCCGCATGGCCCTTCAGCCAATGGGGATAGACATCGTAGGTCCTCTGCCAATTGCTCCAGGAGGAGTAAAGTTCTTGGTCGTAGCCATCGATTACTTCACTAAATGGGTGGAAGCAAAGCCTTTGGCATCCATCACAGGAAGGAACATGGAAAAGTTTGTGTGGGAACATATTATCTGTCGGTTCGGAGTAGCCCACATCATCATTTCAGATAATGGGAAGCAGTTCGCCGAAGGGGTATTCCCAGTGTTTTGCAGAGGCCTGAATATCAAACAATCCTTCACTTCCGTCTACCATCCTCAAGGTAATGGACAAGTGGAAGTTACTAATAGGGACATCATCCAAGGAATAGAACAAAGGCTGGGATACAGTCACCATGGTTGGGTAGATGAACTACCTCAAGTACTCTGGGCTCATAGAACGCATACAAAGTCTAGTCATGGGAAGACGCCTTTCGACGACATATGGCACAGTCGTCATCCCTTCGGAGTAAGTGTCGTCTGAGAAGGGCCATGAACTTGAGCTGCAGACAACGAAGAAAGACTCCGTGACAACCTAGACCTACTCAAGAACGAAGGAAATAGCCTCAATCGGGAGGCTATCCATAAGCAAAAAGTCGAAAAATACTACAACAATCGGGTTACGCCTCGACCTTTAAACCGGGAATCGTCCTCCGACTCAGCAGTAGCAAGTAAAGGCGAGTACCGGGGTAAACTAGGACCTACATGGGAAGGGCCCTACGTTATTAAGGAAGCATATGGTAACGGAGCATACAAGCTGGAAACCTTGGATGGAGACGCTATTGATAGAACTTGGAATGACACTACCCTTCGTAAGTTCTACGTATGAAACTTACAATGTCTAAGGACATTTTTTATTTTGCTTTCAATCAATGTATTTGCATTCTTCTCACTTGGGGAAAGAAGCATTAATGGTAGGCGTCTAGTATTCATTTCTTCAAATGATGTAATCCTCCCTACCCACTTAATGATATAACACATTTCCCTCAAATCTCTTGTTTCGTTCAATACAACAAAGATTTGTCCATCAAGTCGCTTTATAAGTTTCAATGTCGAAGGGATGTACAAAGACTAACAACATGTCTTGCTCATATGCATAAAATCCACCTCAACTTCACATTAACTTTCCTATATGGCCTTAAGGTATTTTAAGCCTTTCGCTGCCCAAAGGACTAAGATGGAGTGGGTGTAACCCTATCGTGATCAAATTATACGATTGCTAATATTCTTGGTGAAGTAACTACACACAATGAGGCTATGCATCTACTATATGCCTTAGGTTGTAAAATTTTTTTTACGCAAGTAAAATAAAAAGAGAATAATCACACATGGCAAAATACAAGCCCTAGTGGCTTTAATGTAGATTTATGACTAGTTTACCTAGTCTAACAGGCTGTAGCCTTAACGATCCAAATAAACACAACATTGTCTTAGGCCGTAGCCTACATCACACATACCAAATGTTAATTGTTTCATCAGGCACGAAGCCTGGAAAGGAACATGGACAAATTGTTTTAAACAGGGTACATACCACCCGGGGGATCAAATTACAACCACATGGTTGCCTGCATCAAACTTTGGAATGAGTAGGATCAGCTGAACCTGGGGAGGGAGCCTTGGGTGATGGAGTCCTCTTAGAGGGATACAGAGGTTGGACTTTCCTTGGCTTCTTGGCCAGCAGGTCCTCAATAGAGGCCGCTGGGTCCTTCGTCACATCTCTGCAGTTAAGTGATTACCTGCATCATCATACTCTTTCTCATGAGTTGCCCTGTAGTAAGGAATTTCCTCCAGCTTCACCGGTTCCTCCGTCGCAGCTACCTCCTCTAGAGTGGTACACTTACCATGGAATATGGCCGCATTCACTAGGTTCCCAATTGCAATCCCCACATCATCGCTATTGTAAAGTTCCATAACAACATAGGGGATTACCTTGGTTACTAAGTCCACCCTATCCTTCTTCAGCATCTTCAGACGAAGGTTTAATCCATCTACCTTTTCCCTGAGCTTGATCTCTTGGTCCAGCAAATTCGCCCTCTCTTGTTCAAGGCCTCCACACTTGGATGAAAGAACATATATCTGCTCTTTATAGCCTACGACCATTGACCCTTCGATAGTGAGTCTGCTGCATTCAGCCTCGCTCATTGCCAGTTGACCTTTGAGCTTTTCATTCTCAGCTCTGAGATCTTGCACCAAGGGGTTCTTGTCAAAATCCTCCAGGGCATCCTCATACTTCTTCTCCAAGTCTACATACTTCTGATCCCTAGCCTTCTCCCTCCTTAGCATAACATCCATTTCTTCTCGAGCTTTGGTGATAGCACGGAGCAGTTCCCTTGTCCTAGCATTGAGTTGGTTATCTAGCATGCACTGTCGGACATAACTTTTGTCATGAAGGTCGCAGAGCCTTTCTATGGACATGTTACCCATCACCCCCTTCCACTTGGGTGGGATTACATAGCTCACGAGTTGGTGACAAGCTAGGGGAGAGTGAAGTTCTTTCGTATCAAGAAGTCCTGCAACATATGTAAATTTGTTAATATATTGTTACTGGTACCTAATTTTTGTTCACAAGCAAGAAACATTACCATGGATATCATCGCTTGTTGGCTGTTCGATGGTCGGAAATTCCTGACCTTACCACAGGCACTCTTTTGCCGGTAGTTCGAGAGGAGGAGTAGGTAGGATGAGCTTCCTTTTCGAAGTGGACTTCACAGTTGCTTGGCACTTTTCTCGCTTGAGACCCTCTCACCTATGCGGAGGGTCCAACGATGGCCAACCGTCCTTGGAGACCGGTTCATCGTAGTCGACAACATTCTCCACAAGTTGATCTTCCACATCTATGGGTTCCTTTGGCGTAGGAGCGGACGATCTGAGCTCGATGGGCTGGGCTTCCATATCATTGTTATTTATGGACACTGACGGGGAGCCCATGCCATAGCTTGTCTCTTGGGGATTCTTTGGAATGAAGCTCACCTCCTTCGCACCACCAGCTACCACAAAGTTCCTGAATGACATCTTTGCACGAAGAAGCAAATAAGATAAATATCAGAAAAATAAGTTTTTATTTCTTATTTTAATAAAAAAGTACATACTTTCTCCATCACAAATAATCTCAGGTACCAAAGGAGATCCCTCCCATCTTTCAGCAATGCCAGCCATGAAAAGAGTTGGCTCAGGGAATGTTTAGTAATCAATTTGGATGACGAGCCAAACCGATACAAAGGGTTTCTTCTCACAATATAGGGCAAGGGCGTTGAACCTTTTTCGTCATATTGAAATTCAGGTTTAACAATGCGAGTATCTGGGAGGATAATGGTGTTTTGGATATAAAAGAATTTGCCCTTCCAGTTCCTGATGTTCGTAAAAGGCCTATCTATCAGAATGGGAACATCCCTTTCACCCCTCTTAGCCAAGGTCAACCAATCTCCTCCAGGGTATAAATTAAGAAAACCCCTAAGCATAGTCAATGATGGTTCAAACCCATACGCCTTGCACATCACAACGTATGTCGTAAGCTTGGCTAGGCCAAAAGGGTTGAACCTAGAAATGTGTACCTTATAGTACTGGAGGAGTTCTAAAACAAACGGGTGCAAGGGTATCCTAAGGTTGGAGGTTGATAACGCTACACGCGTCGTTCGAGGTCAAGGAAACTTCCTTTTCTTCGAGCAAGTTTTATAACACCCTAGGCAGTGAACCTAATCGTTGTAGTGTAGTAATTAGGGTAAGCCACGGGTATTGATATCGTTCTCTAGGGGAATAGGAATGCTAGTAAGGAGTTACTATGCTAAGGTTGAGGTTGAAGAAGATTATTTTTGTATTTTTATATTTTATGAAATTGAAAGGTACGAATCTCGGGTATTGGATTTGGGGGGTTGGTATTTCTACCAATTACTCTACTATTATCTAATTATCTAAACTAAGGTTGTGGGAGTCTATGTCTAATTAATGTGTGCTCGTATGATAGTTTAAAGATGTGTTTACTTAGGTTTTACTACTCCTTAATTATCTCCTATTGATGGTTGAGTTGTCACGTCCTTATTCTTAGTTGCGTTGTGTGTCTAAAGTTGTAGGGTATCGTTTCTCCTAACTCTTTGAACTTACCAAAGGGTCTCATCTACAAAACCCACTAGGGATGATAAACTCTTACTCTAAGGCACTCTTTGGATGATTTAGCCTACAACTACTCAGGTAATCATATTCTAAGGTACACAAAGATGAATCAAGCATTAAGTACACAACGAATGACCTATCGCATTACTAGATCATTAGTCAACTAAGATAAGAAACAACCAATCAATATTCAATAATTAAGTTTCATATTCCTAAGCAAACACACAAGTAAATTAGCTGGACATGGAGAACATGCAAGCATACACACAAATAATCAAAGACATAATTGAATTGATAAAGTAAAGACTTATCTTGATGTAAAATAGGGTTTAGAACCTAAAATCTTGTACAAGATACCCTTGGTTCGGTTTTAGGTTTTACTCCAAAGACTCTCCCAAAGCGAAAAATTCGGATTCTATATATAAGATTACATATGCGACGGCGTCACCTTATGTTTCGTGGCCGCCGTCGTGTCGCCGTCATTAGGGTTTCGTCTTGGCCGCGTTAACCTTGCGGCGGCGTCACCTTATGCCCGTGACGCCGTCCTCTTGACTTCGGCGCCGTGCGGGTCACATCTAGGCCGTCGAGTTGCGACGGTCTACTCCTTTAAAGCCCGCGCCGTCTCTTGAAAATCTGAGTTTTGTCTTGACCGTCACAAAATTCCTCGACGGCGTCGCGATTAAGCGATGGACGCCGTCGCCTTCTATTCAATGACTTTGAGTGTCTCGATTCGACTTGGCCATTTTCTTCGTATATTCGCGCCTTTTCATCCAAATAAGTGCCATTCCAAAGCATTTTGCCTTCAAGAGACCTAAAAGTGAAAAGGGCGTTATTAAGCAATAACGGATACAAAAGTGATCAAATAAGGGCTAAAACGACCCTCAAAATGGTACCTTTTAAAACCTTATCAAATATCCCTACACTTGGTATTTGCTTGTCCTCAAGCAAATGTGCTTTAACCAATTAATTTATAAGTTAGGGGTCATGAAGCATTAATTCAAACGGTCCACAATACATATAAGCCCATAAAAGTCATAACAAGCACGGAAATTACATACTAGCACCTCACATGGGGTGTTTGGATACTCACATCTCTCTCGGGTGTATATATGAAATATAACAAATAGGAAATTGAAGATAAACACTCATTAACGGTCCTAGTACATAGATTACCATAGGCTTGAGAATAGATCAAACCTCCATCGCTTTGGCGTAAGCACCTAGGAAAGACTATCAAAGAGGTCTTTTAAAGGGTTGTAACGTTAGGCTTACGGTAGGAAACAAGGGTTTGGTGGGATAGGCTATTTTGTGGTGGAAAGTCAAAATCTCTATGTTAAATGCATACGAAAAATGGCGTTGCTAAGCCAAGACTCGACACTCTAAAACTCTAGGTAACGGAAATAAACAAACATAAATTTAAAGGATAGATGTAAGATGGTAGCCGTTTTTTTTTTTTTTTTTTTTTTTTTTGCACTTTTTTTTTTTTTTTTTCTTTTTCTTTTTTTTTTTTTTTTTCCATACACTTTTACTCTACCATCTTCTAAGGTAACATCAAAATGATAGGGATTTATAGGCACATCCCTACACTTGAGTTTTATTACTCTAACACTAATTTGACCCGAATTGAAAAGATCAAAACACTTGGGGTACATTATTATGCAAACAAAGGAATTTAAATTAACGTTCCCTTCCGTCATTTCATAAACTTTAACTTTTCCCATGAATCCCAATCGTCCCAAAGCGTATACAAAAGATATGACTCGACTTAGCAACTCATGCAAGCAACGGATAATTGAACTAAGGGTTTAGGGTGATAACAATAATGCACTAAAAGTGAGTGCATATAGGGTAGGCTAAGGCGATTTGGGTGTATATTTGGGGTGGAGTGTAAACAATGCTCTTCATTGATATTCGGAAAAACCGAAACATCACGAGAACCGCGAAAAGGATAGGCTCGAGGGGTTAACTAGGGTATCGTGTACTAAAGATGAGTACAACGCAAAGGGTGTGGGGAATTACTCAACCGATGTGGAAGAAGTAATTATATTACGGGTATCAAACAAGGGTTTATCCTAATGCCTCTTATCATTTAGTTATTCCTAACTACACAAGTGTAGCCTCACTTGCGATCTCGGAATGCATCACAAAACAAGTTCTAGAATCTAATATACTACGGTTCACACTCTAAGCATTAAAGATGAATGCTTTAATTCCTACTAATCTAAGGCGATCCTCGCATTTTGGTGGAATTTGGGTGGTAAAGGGTTTTGTGCTAGTCATGCAACTTCCTATCCGTGAGGCGCTTTTGTTAAGACTAATGGCCCACTCCTATATGTCATGAAATTTTTTAAATTTGGTGCCAAAATTACCATAACCGACATTTTCTCATGGTTTATTACACAAATGCACTTGGACAAAGCAAATAATTAAGGATAAGCATAGTTTCAAAGTTCCGTTTATTTTCCTCCTACACTTAAACCGAACATTGTCCCAATGTTCCCTAAAAATATCAAAGTTATGATAATGGAAGGTAATTAAAATGAAAGAAACTAATACTCCACGATTAGCTCGGTAGGATCCGTGTAAAGTGGTGGTTAAATCCTTTCCAAGAAGAATTATTGCGTGAAAAGCTCCTTCCAATCTTATGTAACTTCTTCTTGACAAAATAAACACGCACACTTGAAGAAAACAAACGAAACCTTGGCGTAAAATCGGTGGTAATAATATATATAAGACTCGATTTAAACTAGGATATAATGCTTGTGGAATGGATGTTTACATAATTTCTAAGAAAATTAAGACACGGAAAATTCCAAAAATTTATAAGTAGCTCGGAAAGCGAGAAAAGTAATCGATGTTTTACTCCTTCGGCGGCGCGTCGGTTGCAATCTGACGCCAAAGTTTATCGACAAAAGCGGTGCGATTTTCGGAAAAATTACGGAAAATTTACATCTTTAGAATCTGGAAAATTTACGCAAAAACATCCATTATGACTCGATACAAGCATTTGACTCGAACAAACAAACATATATATCTTTTAGTTAATTTTATTCTCATGTTTACGTTTCTTTTGAAAGCGTGTGTAATCCTCCTACACTTATCCCTTATGTAAAATACCTTTATATGCAATTAAGGCGAGGTTAAAAACAAAATAAAGCATTTTACAAATTTAAACATGAGGATGAACAATTAATAAAAGATATATGACACTAACAAGCAAACAATTAAGCATGGGTTGCCTCCCACGAAGCACTTTTCTTTATTTAAGAGTCTTGTAGCTAGACTCGTAGTCGTACTCCTACGTTGCTTCACTACCGCCTTCTTCTTCTAAAACAATATCCTCATCGTTCACCATTTCAATATTATCCAATTGATAATGCTTCACCTGTTGTCCATTAACGGTGAATTCTCTTCCATCATGGTCTAGTAGCACCACCGCCCCATTGCTCATCTGCTTTCTTACTGAAAAGGGTCCATACCATCTGGATTTGAGTTTTCCGGGAATAATCTTAGTCTTGAATTATACAAGAGCACCTTATCTCCTTCCAAAAACTCTTTAGGATTCTTTATTAGTTGATCATGCCATCTTTTGTCCTTTCTTTGTAGGTGATTGATGATTAAATGCGCTTCCGACCTCAGTTCATCCAATTCTTGAAGTTGTAAGAACCGATTTGACCACCTTGAGAATAATCCATATTACAGGCCTTAAGTGCCCAATATGCTTTACGCTCAAGTTCGATAGGGAGGTGACAAGCCTTTCCGTATACTAAGCGAAAAGGGTTGTTCGATAGGTGTTTTGTAAGCGATTCTAAATGCCCAGTGCCTCATCCGTTTGAATGCCCAATCTTTCCTATTTTGGTGGACCGTTTTTCAAGTATCCGCTTTAATGCCCTATTCGTGTTTTCTACTTGTCCATTTGTGCGAGGATGATATGCGTTAGAAAATCTATGTGGACGCCATACTTCTTCATCACCTTTTCCATTTAAGCATTGCAAAGTGAGTCCTCTATCAGCGATTAATGCCTTGGGAATCCGAATCGTGCGAAGAGTTTTTAAGAAAGTGGATAACTACCCTCGCATCATTAGTTCTAAGGGCTTGAGCCTCTACCCATTTGGATACATAGTCGATAGCTACGAGAATGTATTCATTTCCTCAGGAAGATAGAAAAGGTCCCATGAAGTCTATTCCCCAAACGTCAAATATTTCGCAGACTTGGATATAGTTACGAGGTGACTCATCCGTCGCGAGATATTTCATGATCGTTGGCATGCATCACACGTTTGAACTAATCTCTTAACGTCTCGAAAAACAGTAGGCCAATAGAATCCGGCGTCGAAAACCTTTCGTGCCGTGACATTCACACCGTGATGTCCTCCAGATGGTCCCGCATGACATTCTTTCAGAACTCGATCAATCTCTCTACCGGCCACGCAACGTCGAATGATTTGATCGGGACATATGCGGAATAGGAAGGGTTCATCCCAGAAGTAATGTTTTAGCGTAGTGAAGAACTTCTTTTTATCTTGCTTGGTCATGTAGTTTGGCAGAACCCTACTGGACAGGTAGTTAGCATAATCCGCATACCATGGCTCAATTTCCTTAATGGCCATTAGCCGTTCCTCGGGAAAAGAGTCGCGAATCTCGGTGTGATCTAATTTCTCCAGATCAGGGTTTTCCAAGCGTGATAGATGATCAGCAGCGAGATTTTCAGCCCCCTTTTTATCTCGAATTTCAATGTCGAATTCTTGAAGTAATAGGATCCACCTAATAAGGTGGGGTTTAGCATCTTGTTTTGAAAACAAGTAGCGTAAGGCGGAGTGATCGGTGAAGACGACAGTTTTAGAGAGACCGAGATATTGCCTGAACTTGTCGAAGGCAAAAACAACGGCTAAAAGTTCTTTCTCAGTGGTCGTATAATTCTCTTGTGCTACATTCATGGTTTTGCTAGCATAGTAAATTGGTTGAAAATGCTTCTCCTTCCTTTGGCCGAGCACAGCGCCGACAACATAATCACTAGCGTCACACATGATTTCGAATGGCTAAGACCAATCAGGGGTGACCATTATAGGTGCCTGAGTGAGATCTTTCTTTAGTCGGTTAAATGCTTCCTTGCATTCTCCAGAAAAATCAAAAGGGGCATCCTTAACAAGAAGCTGCGTCATTGACCGGGCAATTTTCGAGAAGTCTTTAATAAACCTTCGATAAAAACCTGCATGACCAAGAAAGCTGCGAATGGCTTTAACGGTAGTAGGATAGGGGAGTTTGGAAATTGCTTCGTTTTTTGCTCTATCGACCTCAATTCCATTTCCCGAGACTTTATACCCTAAGACAATTCCTTCTTTTACCATGAAATGACATTTTTCCCAATTTAAGACCAAATTAGTTTCCTCGCACCGTTTCAACATCTTCCAAAGGTTGGAAAGACAAAGGTCGAAAGAATTTCCAAACACCGAGAAATCATCCATGAAGACTTCCATGCTGTCCTCAATTAACTCGTGGAATATGGCCATCATACATCGTTGAAAGGTTGCGGGTGCGTTACATAACCCGAAGGGCATTCGCTTGTAGGCGAGCGTTCCGTAAGGACATGTAAATGTAGTTTTCTCACGATCTTGAGGGCAATGGGAATTTGAAAGTATCACGAAAAGCCATCAAGGAAGCAAGTAGTATTCATGCCGGGTAACCTTTCAAGCATTTGGTCAATAAATGGCGGAGGAAAATGATCTTTCGGGTGGCATCATTCAACTTTACGTAGTCAATCTGAGACCGCCACCCGATAACCGTTCTTTGCGCCACCAACTCACCCTTTTCATTTTTCACAACCGTCATCCCTTCCTTTTTTGGAACCACTTGGACCGGGCTGACCCATGGGCTATCTGATATGGGGTAGATGAGACCTGCGTCTAGAAGCTTAATGACCTCTTTTTTTACTACCTCCTTGATGTTAGGGTTAACCCGTCTTTGCGGTTGAACGGTTGGTTTGTAATCTTCCTTCATGAGGATTTTGTGAGTACAGAATGTAGAATCTATTCCCTTAATGTCGGCAACACTCCACGCAATCACCCCTTTGTACTCTTTTAAAACTTCTAAGAGCTTCTCTTTCTGACTAGTGGTTAGCGAAGAGCTTATGATGACAGGGAGTTGGTCCTCCCCTTGAAGGAAGGCGTATTCCAGGTGACTCGGGAGATCTTTCAGTTCTAAGGTAGGAGGCTCTTTGATTGATGGTTTTAGATTGTTCTCTGGCCTTTGAAGCTCAATAGGTTCAATTTCATCGTTACGTGGATAAAAGGACACAGCTCCAACCATTTCAATTTCTCGGTCGTAGTATATTACGTTGTTATCATTATTCATGAATTCGTTTAATAGATACTCGTCAATGCAGCCATCTATGTCATCAACAAATTCATCAACTTCCTCAACTAAATATACGGGGCGACCGCAGGAAGAGGAATGTCTCATAGAATCCATAATGTAAAAGGTAAAGCTCTCGGATCCTACTCGTAAAGTGAGTTTACCATCATGAACATCAATGATGGCACGAGCTGTAGCCAAGAAGGGTCTTCCAAGGATTATTGGGACGGAATTATCTTCCTCCATCTCTAAAATTACGAAATCATTGGAAACTTGAATTCCCCACCCTTACAAGAACGTTCTCACAAACTCCAATGGGATACTTAATTGATCGATCACTAATTGGATACTCATCCTAGTTGGTTTCATACGAATATCCGAGTTTAAGAAAGCAGGGGTGAGGCATTAGGTTAATGCTTGCCCCAAGATCGCCAGGCGTTTTTCATAGAAAGTGCCCTATAGAGCAAGGAATGGTAAAGCGCCGGATCTTCCTTCTTCTTGGGCATGCTTTTACGTATGATAGCCGAACATTCTTCTCTAATGATATCAATCCTTCAAGCTTCTTCCGATTAGATATCAACCTCTTGAAGTATCTACTATGTTTAGGGATGTGATAGAATACATCGAGGTGGTATGTTGACGGATGTTTGTTTCAAATAAGACAATATTCTTTCATTGTCTTCTTGACCTTTGATTCTTTAGTCGAGAGGATAGGGAATCCGTGCGAGAGTTGGTCGTTGAAATTTGGTCTTTGGTGTTTGTGGGGGAGGATCGTGAGGAGTTGGAAGGGGTTCAGGAATCGTCTCATTACCTAACTCGGGTTCACTCGTGATGGGGTTCCGGTTGGGATGTGGGGGATCCTTGGTAGTAGTTCTTGATCGAGTAGTGATTGCGCAAGTTGGATCGTGAGGGGCTGGGCCAGGTCCACTCATTCTTTTGTGGAGGTTGGTGAACTGACTTTCTAATTCAACTTGCTGCTCTCGGATAAACCCCTCAACACCTTTTAAGAGTGCGGTCCCTTCCATGGTGAACTGCCCGAGTTCTTCTTCAAAAGAATCATGGATGGTGTACTCAGGTCCTTCCTTTCCTTCAGTTTTCCATTTTAGATTGCCCCAGGGATCACATTCATTGTTTTGATAGAACGCGAGGAGTGAAGGGTCATCATAAATATCATGACTAGAAAGGAAGACGCTTTCTTGGTGTGTGTCATCGCACTCATCGCTCTCGTGTGGTCCTCCACAAATGTCGCATATGAGGTATGGGTTAGTCAGCCTTTTTGGTTCTGGTGATTTTGTGAGGTAAGCTAGCTTCTTTTGTGCTTTCTCAATCCGATCATCGAAGGATAACTCTTCACTTGAGAAAGTAGAGATGCTTAACGCATTTACTGGCTCATTCCAATGGCTGTCTTGGTATTGAATGTATTCCTCTATTCGGTTCCACCCTTCTTCCTGCGGTGAGGTTCGCGATTCTTTGCCGATGAGAAATCAATCCCTTTTTGATCCTTTCGGGAGACATTGTCGTAAAAGATTTGAACAAGCAACCAAAGGTTGATACCGTGGTGTGGGGCTTGTTGAATAAGATCTTTGTAACGACTCCAGGAGTTGGTGATAGATTCTCCATCTGGTTGATGAAAGTGCAGAATTTTGCTCCTAACTGCTGCAGTTCTTCCAGGGGGAAAGAACTTTTTGGTGAACTTGGTTGTGAGTTGTTCCCACGTGAAAATGGACCTTGGAGGGAGCTTATCGAGCCACTCCTTGGCTTGCCCTTGAAGAGAAAATGGGAAAAACCGGAGTCTAGATGTC
Organism: Chrysanthemum lavandulifolium; assembly: GCA_022545495.1. Classification (NCBI taxonomy): domain Eukaryota; kingdom Viridiplantae; phylum Streptophyta; class Magnoliopsida; order Asterales; family Asteraceae; genus Chrysanthemum; species Chrysanthemum lavandulifolium. The sequence continues at coordinate 115,636,781 of CM040244.1, forward strand.
TCCTTAGATGCTCCGTCGGTATAGATAGCATCAACAATTTTTAAAAAACTGTTTGATGTGGTGGATTGGGTTTTCTTTGTGGGATCCATGGAATTGACATGCCTTTTGGATTAGCCAAATGTCGGGACGCATGCAATACCTCATTGACTGTTCGAAGGATAGACAATGGCTTGGTGAATCCGGATGCGAAGGGAGGAGTATTCCCAGGGTTTTCGCTTTAGGAGGATTTATGGGTCCATTGGGTGGAGTGGCGGGAACTTCCTCGCCATTTTGACTCAGATTGTCAATGATGATGGTTTCATGGGATTGTGGGGAATGAGGGGATTCTTCATAAGATGTGACTTCATCAAAATTGATGGAAGTGCCTTGATGTTCTGAATCGTGGAGAGCTTTTCTTCGCCTGTCAAGCTCTCTCTCGGGTTCTGCAAATGGTTCAAAAAGAGTTTTGGTGGGACTGCGGGTTCTAAGTTGCTTAAGGGGGTTGGTATGGGGACGTGGTTGTTGGTTATCACCTTCCATGATGAAAAGTGATGGGTGTTACGAACAAAGGTCACGAAGAAGGGGATAGACTAAGAAAGCTAAAATGAGAAAATTTACTTGATAGGAATCAAGCAAAGAACCTAAGCGGTGGGCTACTAACTAGCTATTCTATTCCCGTCGGTGGCGCTAAAACTTGATAACGCTACACGCGTCGTTCGGGGTCAAGGAAACTTCCTTTTCTTGAGCAAGTTTTATAACACCTAGGCAATGAACCTAATCATTGTAGTGTAGTAATTAGGGTAAGCCACGGGTATTGATATCGTTCTCTGGGGAATAGGAATGCTAGTAAGGAGTTACTACGCTAAGGTTGAGGTTGAAGAAGATTATTTTGTATTTTTATATTTTATGAAATTGAAAGGTACGAATCTCGGGTATTGGATTTGGGGGTTGGTATTTCTACCGATTACTCTACTATTATCTAATTATCTAAACTAAGGTTGTGGGAGTCTATGTCTAATTAATGTGTGCTCGTATGATAGTTTAAAGATGTGTTTACTTAGGTTTTACTACTCCTTAATTATCTCCTATTGATGGTTGAGTTGTCACGTCCTTATTCTTAGTTGCATTGTGTGTCTAAAGTTGTAGGGTATCGTTTCTCCCAACTCTTTGAACTTACCAAAGGGTCTCGTCTACAAAACCCACTAGGGATGATAAACTCTTACTCTAAGGCACTCTTTGGATGATTTAGCCTACAACTACTCAGGTAATCATATTCTAAGGTTCACAAAGATGAATCAAGCATTAAGTACACAACGAATGACCTATCGCATTACTAGATCATTAGTCAACTAAGATAAGAAACAACCAATCAATATTCAATAATTAAGTTTCATATTCCTAAGCAAACACACAAGTAAATTAGCCGGACATGGAGAACATGCAAGCATACATACAAATAATCAAAGACATAATTGAATTGATAAAGTAAAGACTTATCTTGATGTAAAATAGGGTTTAGAACTGAAAAATTCGGATTCTATATATAAGATTACATATGCGAAAAACGATTCACCTTATGTTTACATATGGCGCCTTCGTGTCGCCGTCATTAGGGTTTCGTCTTGGCCACGTTAACCTTGCGGCGGCGTCACCTTCTGTGACGCCGTCCTCTTGACTTCGGCGCCGTGCGGGTCACATCTAGGCCGTGCGAGTTGCGACGGTCTACTCCTTTAAAGCCCGGCGCCGTCTCTTGAAAATCTGAGTTTTATCTTGACCCATCACAAAATTCCTCTGACGGCGTCGCGATTAAGCGATGGCGCCGTCGCCTTCTATTTTCAAGCGACTTTGAGTGTCTCGATTCGACTTTGGCCATTTTCTTCGTATATTCGCGCCTTTTCGTCCAAATAAGTGCCATTCCAAACATTTTGCCTTCAAGAGACCTAAAAGTGAAAAGGGCGATATTAAGCAATAACGGATACAAAAGTGATCAAATAAGGGCTAAAACGACCCCTCAAAATGGTACCTTTTAAAACCTTATCAGAGGTGGTGAATGCATGGGTATACAGGCCTACATAGTTTTTGGGGGCATCAAATATCCCTTGATTTCTGCTAGGTAGCATGATTTTATGTTCCTTTGGAATCGGGTAACCGGTGAGGAACGCTTTGAGCTCCTCCCTTGTTAAGGTGCAACCTTGTTGCTTGATTACAAATTTTTTGTTGGTCAACATTGATCCTTCTAAAATCCACAATAACGTATTTGAAAGACATATACGAAGGAACACTTTACCTTGTTTGATCGAAAGCTTGATCGGAAGAGGATTTAGTAGGTGAAAAACTTGGGCGAGAGATAAAATAATGCTAGGGTTTTACTGTTTTTTAACTTTATATACCCTCACATATGTTAAATCTCAACCCTACACGTGTCATGACTTATCCCTTTACCACCGGATTTCAAAATCTTTTTAAATTTTGAAATGACGTTTTCTTTTACCGAGGAAAAGGGAGTAGTTAGAAAAGTGTTTGCATTAATTACGGTCAATAGGTACAAGACTTCTCATCTCCGTTCGTTTTTGTGATGAAGGGGAGGTTTCGTTTCTATTTCTGAGTCGTAAGCAATATTTCTTGCTCGTACATATCACTTTCGACTAGGGGGCTTGATGACATACCCTCCGATCAGGTCGAAGGACCCCCCTTCGGCCTCAGTCGAACTTGCATTACGAAGACCCAAGTATTTCTTCATAAGTCATTGGTGGCGTAAAAACATTCATCATTGACATGGTTACCAGTTGGGAATTCACCAGCCGAAGCCTATGCCCTTCGGTGTCTTCTCTTGAAGATGCCAAGACAAAGAAGAACCTTGACTTTGTCTTCCCCCACATTCCCACTATTTCCTTAGCTTCCCTGTCAAGTCCGAGATAGTGGGGATGAAGCCCTAGCGGTTACCACAAATCAGGGGACGCCCCCATGATCTCCTAAACGTGTGCTAACACTCTCCAAGCTATTTTCATCACCTATAAATAGGTTGGACGAGTCATTTCAAGGGTATGTTCACTCAACATAGTATTTCACATACTCCATATTATTTACAACATATATCACATACTTACTCTCACGTCGGAGGTGGTTCGCAGAGCCCAACCCCTGCGCAATCACTTAACGAAGTGTCTACTATTTCTTATTGCAGATTGGCTACAAGTTTGGCGCAAACATATCACCCCTCATACCCTTCGATCACCATCGAAGGCCTGGTCGTACGATTTATTATACAATCACACCCCATTGTTTCTATCCAGTTGTCACAAGCTTGATCTTTAGAAAAGATCTCACATGTTACCCACCAAGAGCTTGTTTGATGTTGGCTTTAGAAGGCTTTCCATCTTCATCGTGAATATTTAACATATCACCCGGATGTCTTGTCGAGGTATTGGATCATGTTTTCCTCTTTAGCCATATACTCACCCAACACATGGTTGGCTACCAAACAGGAATCTACATTTGCTTCTAGGTTGCGTATGCCCATTCGAGCTGCAATGCATTGTCCAGCAATCAGTGCTTCATACTATACCTCGTTGTTTGTTGCTGTGAATTCAAAGCGCAATGCGTAAGTGAATTCCATTCCCTCTGGACTCGTGAGGATAAGGCCTGCGCCTGACCTGTCCACGCATGAAGATCTATCCATGAATAAAATCCATGGTTCTTGTGGTTCCACCTTGCTTTGTGAAGGTGCATCATCAGTGTCCGGTTTTTCGATGATGAAGTCTACTAGTATCTGCCCCTTAATCGCAGTGCGCGGTCTGTAGGAGATGTTATGCTCACCTAGAAATACGCTCCAATTCTGTAGTCATCCCGATGCATCGGGTTTGGAGATGATTTGCTTGATAAGTTGGTCTGTGATCACCGCTATTAGGTGCGCTCGAAGTATATCTTGTGACCGTTTGGCGAATACTAATGCCAAGACCAACTTCTCCATTGCGCTATAGTTAACCTCCGTTTTCTTGAGCGCTTTGCTTAAAAATATACCGGTGTTTGTCTTGAATTCCTATCCGTTAGTAGCCGCTACCATTTCGTACTCCATGAGTTGTAGATAAGTACATGATTAGTTCTTCCCTTGGAGGCGCGACTAGCGTGGGGATTGCTAGGTGTTGTTTAAAAGTATAAAAGCTTCTTACGCCTCCGTAGTCGGTGAAAATCTCCCTTTTGTACACTTCTTGAGCATTTTAAAAGGGGAGTGACTTATCTGTTGATCGGACAAGAATCTGTTCAAACCGGCTAGTTTTCCATTCGATGGACTTCTTTCAATGTCTTGTGGTGAAGGAAGTTGGATGGCGACCTTCATTTTTTTTGGACATGGTTTAATGCCATCGGGCTCTATCAAATATCCCGAGAACATGCCTTACATAGCGCCAAAGGTGCATTTCTTAGATTTAACTTCATGTTGATCTCTCGTAGTGTCTTAAATGTCTCTTCAATATCGCACACTAATTCATCCTCGGTATGGCTTTTATGACAAGGTCGTCAGCGTAAACCTCTAGGTTGCGGCCCACCTATTTTCAAATGTGTTATCTACCAATCGTTGGTAGGTGGCGCTGCGTTCTTCAAGCCAAAGGGCATCTTAGTATAACAAGATGACGCCTTGGCTTGTATGAAAGGTCGTTTTTCTCATCTTCTTTAGCCATCTGGATTTGGTGGTATCCTTTGTATCGTCCAAGAAGCATTTAAGTGGGTATCCGCACAAAGATTCTATCTTCCGTCTATTTACGGTAGTGGGTAGCGATCTTGTGGACATGCTTTGTTGAGATCCGTGAAGTCCACGCACATCCGCCAACTACCGTCGCTCTTCTTGACCATCTTTGGGTTGGAAATCCGGTCATGGTAATAAATTCTCGCATGATACCGCATCCACAAGTTTATGTACTTACGCGAATGGCTTTTGTATGCTCGAGCCCGCCACGCCGCTTCGTCAGTCTTGGGAGTATCCTTGTCGGATTCTCAACTTGTGTTCCAGAATCGAACATGGTACACCACGTCATGTGCTTTGGTTCCCATGCAAAGATATCCATATTCTTTTACAAGGATGCACACGGCCGCCCGCTTTATCGGATAGCGATCCCCAATCGATACTTCTTGCTCGGTAATTAGGATGAATTGCGACCCTTAGGTTTGATACTTTAGTTCTTGTTGTTATGGGATGTGCCGTCTCACATGTAATCGTGTTACATTCTCCGTGTGGTGCGGTGGTATTGTAGAGTAAAATGCCCCTCCACCGGAACTTGAGCATCCCATGTCTTTGTAGAGGGTACCGCGTATGGTCGATATCCGTGTCTTCCAATAATGCCATTGTATGGTGAAGGGACTTGATCACCATAAAGTTCATCCAGCTATCGTGGAATGTTACTTATCACCAACGTTGACTAGTAGGCGATTTGCCCCATGGGCCATATCTTTCCCTCAAAACCGGTCAACGACGCCATAGCGAAAGCTTAATCGACCGTATCTCGGTCGCAATCGCTTGAAACAATGTTCGTACATTATGTCTGCGGATGCTCCTCCATCAACATGCATGCGGTGGATATCGTGACCCCCTGCATTAATTTCGATGGTAAGTGGTTCTATCACTGCGTTGTCCGTAGTCAAGGTGGGGAAAGAAATTTCGCTTCCACAAGAAAACTTTTGGCTGACCTTTTGCCTAGTTTTTCGCTGCCATGATTGTATCATGTAAATGGTATCAGCCTTATCTTTGGGTGCTTCTTTCTTATTTCCAGTCTTTTGCTTATCTTTCCCATCCTTGATGCTTTTAACTAAGTGGTCCAATCTGCCTTCTTTTACTAGCTTATCAATTAGTTGGCGTAATTGGACACACTCATTGGTGGTGTGGCCCTTCTGTCCATGATAGTCGCAGTATCCGTTCCCCATGCGTCGCTCTTCTAGGGTGCGCATTGGTGGGGGTCTCGGGAAGTTCGCGCCTTCCGTTGCGAATATCTTCTTTGGGGTCTTGGTTAGCGGGGTATACCTTTCATTCTCTCGTCCGCTCCCTTGACCACTGTAGTTCTTGTTGCGGTTGCTACTCTGGTCATTGGATTGTCTCCTAGGCTGTTCTTGTGACCTATAGTTTGAGTAGCCTTTCTTGCTGTCCGCCGCGACAGCTTCTCCTTGGATAAAGGATCTTGTGCGTTTCATAAGTTCGTCAAAGGTTTGGGGGACCTTTTCGTTCAGCCTTTTGATGAGTTCTGGGTTATTGACCCCGTTCATGAACCCTAAGATCTTTAGTATTTTGGGGCATGCCTTGACATGTATGCACTCATCTTTGTAGCGCCCACATAAGCGCTTGTAGATTCCCGGCGCTGCTTTTACCCGGCAAGTTCGGCGGGGTTTTTGGTACTTCTTCCTCTCGAGTGAAGTTGGTGAAACGCCTTCCGCAACTCTTCAAAGCCATCAATGCTTCTGCGTGGCGACCATCGAACCAGCCGCGCATTTCCATTAATGTGGAATTGAACATGTGGCACCCACAGGTTGTGGCCAATTTTCGATGGTAGCGGTGATTCAAAAATTTTAGGTGATCGTCCGGATCACTGTTCCATCGTTGGTTTCACATTGGCGGGCATGCGCCTTCTCTTATCTTTTGAGAAATCACGATGCACCGAGTGAACGCATCCACCTTTTGGGCGCCGGGAAGAGACATATCTTCCTCCTCACGGTCGTGATATCTTCCACGGACTTCAAAGGTGTCTGTTTCGCTATCCTCGTTGTCCGAGGAATCACGGAGAGACGAGCCTCTCCTCTTCGGGCGCATACCGACTATTCTCGTAATCCGAGCTTGAAAGGCTTTCACTTGGGAGTGTCGACCAAGTCTGTCATGGACCTGCGGCTACCAAGCCTAGCGTGGACATTGATACGCCGTCCGTCCTATTCGTGTTCTTCCAGATACTGCAGGTCAGCTGCTTCATCGTTCTCAACTCTCCTCCCGATCCTGGTAAACACTGGGGGCCGGCGGCTATCCTTCCCGTGCTTCTCCCTCTGGTGACGCGATGGGGATGTCTCATACTCTGTGTCGAAGTTTAGTCGGGCTTGAAAGCTCTGACTCGACCTCTTTTCGCCTCCTCTTGCATGAGGGCGGCCAAGGTTTCGTAGTTTTGAGACACGAAGTCGCTTGGCGCTAGTTCAGGTACGACTCCTTCTAGCGCGAGGGTGTCTGCTTCCACATCCGGACCCCTGCTTTGGAGGCGCTACTGGCATTTTGTGAGGTCCTTTTACGCACCGATTGGTGGGAGTGGTAAAAGGGTGCGCAGTGGATCTTCTGCGCTGGTGGTTGTTGTAGTGGCATGGGTTGTCCCCGTGAGTGGTTCCACTGTCGTGAAGACCAGATCTGGGCCTGAGCCTTGGTTTCTGGTCGCACCGGTTGTTCCAGAAGCCTGCTTGGAGGCTGATCCACTTTGCTGCTTTTTCCCTTGTAAGTCACTATGCGATCGCTGGCTTAGGTTTCCGTGCTTTGTCATTCTAGTTCTTAGTGATTGGTCCCACGGATGGCGCCACTTGTTGATACAAAAGTTGGGCGTTCTTTATTTGGAATCCGGTTCTCGTATCAATTAGATCTTGATGCTTGAGACCTGCGCACTAAGAAAACAGAAAACACCGTTAGGCTTATCGTGGGATTGTCTCCCACGATTATCCTCCGACGTGAGAGTAAGTAATCGGTTTTAGGGTTTAGTGGAGAGTTAGGGTTTTAGATCGTACCTTTAATGAGGACCGAGATACCCTTTATATACTCACGAAATCCTTGTTGGTTTCATGTGCCGCAACCTTCGGCGTATCCCGTGGAAGTCGGTCAATTGATACATATCTTATAAATAAGAGATATCCGATATCAAAACCATAAATAACTTCCGGTTTGGGCCTTCGTGAGCCCAAACCGTTACCGAGTTAGCCCATTCGTACTGGGCTCAGTTGCTAGTAGCGTTTATTGGTCGGGTTCATGACCCGAATACGCACTATACGTCATCATCTTCAATACCAGTGTTACCTTAGTAGACACCAGTAGCATATGTATTGAACCCGGTTTCTGCCCTAAGGTTGAATTAATGGAGGGCTATTTCTTTTCACCCTTTTCACATTCAATTCTTTTTCATTCTTCAACCCCTTCAGTGCTTACCGAGACTTCATTACTAGAACCTTGTTGGGTTTATTCCAGTACTAGCTCTGTCTTAGTCCGCACTCTTCCCGTATTCTCATTTTTCTCTTTTTTTCATCATACCTAAGGACTTCTACACTATCTAGTGGATTGTCCCTGGGTAGATCCCTTCGGCTCTGGCGAGATCTTGGGAACGAATACCTAACCTAACCATCCTTATAACACCATGCATAAAGTAAATTGGTCGGTCTTTTGGAATTGCTCATTCCTTCTCGAAACCAATTGAAAAATCATTTGGAAAATCAATGAAGGTACTTGTGATATAATATCAAAGCATTTTGTACCTTAATTGTTTTGATCATTTAGAAATCCTCCCCCTCAACATGTGCTCTTATGATTTTTGAAATTGTTTAGCACATGGAGGCAACAGATATTTGAAAATTTTCTTTGATCTCAATTTCCGTGGAAAAAGCCATTTAGTTTTCTTGGTAAATTCTCCCCCTCAAAATGTGCGTTGGATATTTGAAAATCATTTTGCACATAGAGGAAATAGGTTTTTGAAGAACTTCCACGATTGCCAATAGAAACCATTCGCTCCCCCTCAATATGTGCATCGATAAACGAAAGAGTTTAGCACATATTAGAGAGAACTTGCACTTTGAATCAAAACAATCATCTTTTATCAGATTTCATATTTAAATCACATTTTCTCCCCCGATCAAGAATATCAAATCCTCTGAGATTTTGGATCCCAAGTGATTTAAATAGTTTTAGAAAACTTGGGAGAAAATATGCCAGGTTTAAATACTCTTCTGGTTTTTGGTTAAATGCTCCTCCTCAATCATGTGCATCATGTATTTGAAATCGTTTGGCACATGAAGGAAGGAGTGCTTTTGAAACAATCACCCTTTAAAACCGATTTGAGATTTAAATCACGATCTCTCCCCCGATCAAAAATTTCAAACCTTTTGAGATTTGTGATCTCAATTGATTTTAATCATTTAAAAGATTTTGGGCAAAGACGTGGCATGATTTAATTTTGAAATAGACTGATAAGGATCAATTTTAGACAATAAAGATTGTTAGTGTCAGGTATGATAGTTTTTAAGAGATCTTTAAGTAAAATAAAACAATTTCACAATCAAACAAGAACAGAAAAAATTTCATTTTGAAAGATCTTTGAGTTTTAAAGAAAATCATACCATGACATAACATTAAATCTTTAGATCACCACTTATTTTGTACAATCCGGACTTTTATGAAGAAATATCGTTTGAAAATATTTTATTTTAAATCACTCTCCCCCTCAATCGATGACCGTAGTCGATTATTGAGTGACTTAAGATTTGATAAGATGAAGTCCGGTGATTTCCAAAATTTAAGTCCAATGTATTTTCAAAACAATACTTTCCATTTTCAAAACAATATTTTAACAAATTTTTTGTAAATGGTATTATTCACTACTTGTCCTGCACAAAGATACGTTAGGTGGTTGAGCTGCTTTTGTTGTTGTTACTGAAGGTTGGAAGGAAATCGTCTGCTGATGCAGTGAGACCTCTGACGTTGCATTTGTCATGACAACTTTCCATAGAGGTCCAATTAAGTTCCGTTTCTTCTTTTGTCGACCCAAGAAATAGTTGGCCTTTCCTTTCGGCATCCAATCATCTTCATATGTGGGATCCGGATCAAGAACATTCTTATAAACCATCTTATCTGCATATGTTAGTGGCCACAAACAGATGTATGGTGGTCGACATCACCCAAACAACAATCGACTAATAAAAGTCAATCTAACATATCAATCAGATCATACATAGGCATGGGAATTATATGTTTATCAAACTCTAATCATCTAATCCTAATAATCACATCCTAGATTCCTAGTCCTTCAACATAGGCAAATATATTTTTTAGTTAAGCACATAGGATGATTAAGAAAGCCCGTTAGAAGATGTAAATTTGAAAAACATTGTCCCCCTCATTCAATGACTCATTTTATGAAGAGTTTTAACCATGCTGAAGTCATTGATTGGGTTTTGCAAATTTATGAAAATTTAGATTCTGATTGATTTTCAAGCAACTCATTTTCCACCATTTTCTTAAAACAAATATTTTTCTGAAGAATTTTAGAAGGAAAAATATTTGAGTAGGAACAACAGTCCTTCGACATACTTTCCTCATTATGTTTTAGGATAAGTGCACGAAATTTTTTGCAAATTGGTTTAGCGCATCACTTTCCTTCTTTGAAGAGCGGGTTGTTATCTGAAATAATAGCAAACCATGGTTTAGCACGGGTTACAGTCAGAAATAACTGCAAGCCATATTTTGAGACATGTTTTGAAAAGAAATATTTACACCTCCTGCTCGAACTTCATCTATGGTCCCGTGCCATTATTGAATGACATTTCTAAGACCGTAGATGTTATCGATACGGAAGACATGTCTTAAGAAAACATATTTTGGTCTTTTTCAATATATATATATATATATATATATATATATATATATATATATATATATATATATATATATATATATATATATATATATATATATATATATATATATATATATATATATATATATATATATATATATATATATATATATATATATATATATATATATATATATATATATATATATATATATATATAGAGTTAGGATCAAATAAGAAGATTACTTAAAATAAGAAGGAATAAGAAGAACTATAACCGCAAATCCGAGATGCACCGACCTAAATTAGATGCATCCCTATAATCTTAGATGCATTATAACGCACCATAGTATGTTTGATAGCTTTTAATTAGATGCATATACGTATATTAGATGCATTTCATGATTTCTCTTGTTTTTTGTTCCTCTGCACGTGCCGAAATCATGAAAATCAATTTGCACCATCTATATATCAAATTAACTTTCGAAACTCAAGATGTTGCATCTATATGAATAGAAATGCATCTAATGCAAGTCGTTGCATCTCAAATGCGTGGTTTTGGTCACTTCTCACCACTTCTTATTTTAATTTACTTCTCACTGGATCTCTACTCTCTCTATATATATATATATATATATATATATATATATATATATATATATATATATATATATATATATATATATATATATATATATATATATTTTTTTTTTTTTTTGATGATTTTATATTTTTCTATTTTGTTTTTGTTTGTTTTATATTTTTGTATTTTGTTTTTGATAAATATTTACAAAGATAGAGAAATAGTTTAAGAAGACGATGATACGAGGACCGAGATAAGGAAACCGTTCAACACTTTGTAGAAGATAGAAGTTATCATCTCTTAAACTTTCACCACCAAAGCATTCGAGGCTCTTGAATCATCGCAAGAACTTGAGCCTTCAAAAAGTGAATCTTTGGCAGCTTCCCCCCAAACCGACAATCCTCGTAAAAAGACCATTTCCCACAAGAAGAAGAAATGAAGCAAACAGTCTAATTGTATGAAGCTCAAAACCCAAGAAGACGATAACAACGAAGTAACAAGTTAACACGGATAATTTCGGTTATCAAACCCTAAATAAATGATTAAGCCCGATCACATGATCTTGTTATGCGTCCTCGATGTACACATTACTCTTCGAGTTTGAGCGATTGTCTATTCGGAGAACAATATATCAACATCTTCATTTCACCAAATGCATTCCGCTTATCTAGAATATAATCAATCACCCATAATGTACACATGTACCCAACAAGAGTAGAGACGATGACATCCATGTAACATGTTGAGTCACTAATCATCTTTCATGGATGTCAACTCGAAATAACCGAATTAGCTCGATCAAGTGAACATGTTGTGCATCCCCGATGTACACATATCTCTCCCCGATGGTTGCGATCTCATCGGAATCATCATTGCATTGTGTACATGAAGCAATAACAGGAAGCACTACCATAAATCATATAGAAGATGTCGATAAGCAATATCATCTCATGCTCCACATATTCTTCTCATATTTCTTCCTCTTTGAAAGTCGAGTTAACACATACCAAAATTATCCGAGACCACTTCCCCCAAATGGTTGGAATAATGCATCCTTCCCCCAAATAGTTGGAATAATATATCCTTCCCCAAATAGTTGGAATAATACATCCTTCCCCAAATAGTTGGGATAACACACCAAAGGCTACGAGTTAAACACTCGAGTTTCTCTGCGGTTATGACATTTGTCTTTCCGGGATTACTTCAATAGAGAAGAAGTATTAAGTTCATCGGTGTACTCGTTGTGTGTTTAGATGTATATCTCCTTCCCCTTGCTAGTTTTGATACCTCGTAATCAAGAACACATTATACATGCCAAATATTCTTGAAATAGAGAAGAACAAACAATTAGCTCAATGAATCCTATGAGAATCAAGCGCACGTAAACTCTCTCGACTATCTTTATCAACTCTTATGTAGACAATTTGAAGTGATTACTAATGAAGAAAACTCGATATACCAAACTTGAAACTGATGTCGAATTCCCTATATCTTAAGCTTGCACTTAATAATGGAAGAACGGTGTCGAGAATCTATGTTTCAAGAAAATCTCTAAGTACTCGCTACTCAACCAAAGTATGAGACATTAACACCTCTTGCGATTATCCACAAGGACATCTGCGTGTGACACTGAGTAAAACAACGTAACTCCTTAAAGTGATAGTTAACCAGGTCTTTAACCATACATCCCGACTGCTGGTAAGTAGATAAACCAAGTCTTCAACTCAAATTCTTAAGCCCGAGCAAGTTATCAAATAAGAACACACCTTAGTGAAAGTCAACTTCAATCTCAAATAAGTGATAAATTATTAACTCCGAAGTAATCTACTTGTGTCAAATGCTCAACACGTGAATAAACATACAATCGGATGTACATTGACCCACTGAATGAATCGGAACAAATGATTCCTCAACATCAATGCATTCTTCCTAAAGGTATACATGTAGAGACTAATCTGGAATATTCACCAATAATGTCTTTGAGCGGCTGAGGTAGTCATTTTCCTTAATGTTCATGAGGTTGATTTATAGCGTGCACAATGAGAGGAACAATACTCCATGAAGATTTGGCAAAGGAATACCAAAGAGCAGATCATTATTCAATAGTGCATCTACAATATCATGATAGTCATTATCAACGCCTTGTGAAATAACTGGAGATAAGGTTTCTTGAGAATTCGAGAAGTACTTCTTAGATGGTGAACCGAGTTGAGTTAGTAGGAACCGAGCATGAGCTTGACTGGATGATCAACATTCGTTGGAGGTTGGAAGTACTCATCAAACATATCTTGAAAACAATGAATCCCAAATAGTAAATCCTAGTTATCTTTAGTGAGTGAAGATATTAGGCGTTGGAGAGTCGTATGACCATAACTCAAGCATCCATCAACATGTAGTATATTCACTCTTCTCCCCCTCAAAAATTGCAAATGAAGTTTGCCATTTTTGATTGAGCAAGTGAATAAGAATATATACCAATGAACATAGATCCACTTGAGGATTCAATGAGCATGATAAAACATGAAGCTTGTTAATGAAGAATGTCGATGAGAATGGTCATAAAAATGAAGATTCTCTTCTTCTGAAGATAAAGCCCATTGAGGCGTACACTTTTCTTTTCTTTGAGGGCAGGGCCTGAAGTGTTATCTCTGAGGCGCCATAATGATGAAGTACGAGGCCCGAATCGATGTGAATGTATCGTCATAGCCGAATGAATATCAAGATTGAGTTACTTGAACTCGTGAGTTATGAGATATCTATCCATTTGTAATCCATACTTTAAGCCAGGTCCATGTAGTGAAGGATCAAGTATCTCAGAATCGAGTAAGGACTACCGCACTAATATTACAAACTTGATTGCATATATTTTGGTTAGTGACATTTGTATCCAAACCCTTTGGGGTTTCACGGTCAACCTTGATTATGTCATCGGTAAACAACTTTCCGGAAGGAATCCACTTAAGTCCAGGATCCTTAAACATTCTACCAGACGGTATCCACTTATGGCAAGGTCTAGGATTGTTAAGCTTCTTATGCATAGTGGAAGACTTATCGATATTCCTAGACTCCAAAGATTTAGCAATTGGTATCCATCTAGGTGAAGTTTTAGGTTTGTTTTGCATCTTATGCACTGAAGATGACTTACTGAAAGTCCAAGACTTAACAGGTTGAACCTTTGCATGAGCATTTACTTTCTTTAGGGATTTTGAAAAACAATTATCATGATGTGCCTTAAAGATGCATTTCAGACAATTTGAGCAAACAACTTGTTTGGATTCAGAAAATGATCTAGAGTTCTTAGAGTAATCTGCTATGGGAATAGCTTTATTTGAAACGCAACTACTCTTAGATCCAAGCCAATCCCTAGTGTTTAGCTGAGTGTTCCTAGGTAATGGTTTAAAACTACTAGCAGTGCCTTGAAATCTCGTAGAATTTATCACCCTAGGTCTAGCACCTAAAATTCCATCTTTTTGAATCTGTGCCTTTTTCTTAGCTTCTTCTAGATCATAGTTCTTGAACAAGTCATTCATATCATGTGAATTATTAGGCAAATAAGGTGAAGTGACTGGACAAACTTGTTTCACATCAACTTGGGAGGCAAACCGTGTTTTTGAAAATTTTGTTCTTTCAGATATAAATGCGATGAGGGTCGCCTAACAATGAACCGGTCTCTAATGGAATGAGAATCGCTTCCCATGGTTGATGGTTTTGAAAACTTAGTGTTCACACTTTTCCCTACAGTTTTTCTAAGCTCATTCTTTAAGGCAACTATCGCAAAACTCTTATCCTGAATTTGAGCTTTGAGTTCATCAATTTTTGCTATCAAAGATTTTGTTTGTTCCACGGACTTAGTTCTAGTTTCATTGATAGAGTCGCTTAGGTCCTTTTGATGCTTTTTCAAAGTCGCATTTTCCTTAAGTAATTTAGCAACATAAATTGACAGTTCATTATTTCTTGTCATAATAGTATCAATGTCTTGTGTAGTCTTGACTGAATTACTTTTCACATGCACACCAGAAATATGTTTCTTCAAATAGTTGATAGTTGAGTTTTTGGCTTGAATCTGAGCTTTTAAATCGTTTATTTCAAAAAATTCACGAAATTCAGGAAATTATGGATTTTAAATGGTTTCTTAGTTTAAAAACTTTCCTCCTTTCTTTGTATTGCAATTTCAAGAGAAATGCAATGTTTTTCAAGTTTTGAGAATTTGTTTGAAAGTTCATCAAAAGCCTTTTTATCAACCATATCATTTGTTTTTAATCTATTAGTCTCAGCCTCAACCAAGGAACATTTATCATGTTCAGTATTAATATCAGTTTGTTTAGGTACATTAGCAGATGCACAATGTTGATCGATTATGGTACCTCATCACATGACACCTGCTCATTTGTCGATTCGATATTTGCATCCACATCATGTGTAACAAGAGTCACGAACTCTTGGTTGTTTCAAGCTTATCTGTCTCGTGCCTCAGATTGAGTGTCAATCGATCCATCATCTAATGCCTTCTCGGTCTCAACACTACAATTTATTGATTGTACCCGACATTCATTCACCTTTCTGATCACAACATCCACTTCTTGTGTGACAGGAGTTATTGAGCAGCTGGTTACATCATCATTCTTTGTTGTCTCTGATATTTTGCATTCAACAACACCCGATCTTTCAACTGATACATTACCCGACTCATCACAACTATCTCTCAATTGCACCTGACACTCATTCATGTTTTCATCTTTTTGTGCAGCTTCCTCAATGTACTTTTCCACATTATCCATGAGTTGGATAAATGTCTCAATGAATGCATTAATTTCCATTCCAGTGTGTCTTTTGAAGGATATTTCAGTTATGTGATGATCATAATCTGATGAGAATTCCCTTCTAGTGAATGACTGAAATTGTTTGTAGATCACTTGAAGTGCAACACTGGAACTATCCTTTTGAACCTTTTCTTTATCAAGTTGTTGTTCCAATTGTTCTAAGTTCAATAGTAATGTTCCAGTTAATGTGGATAAATTTTGACGGAAAAGGGCATTGCATGTTCGTTCCATTCCTTATCGGTGTGAGTGAAGTTGTTGATAAGGTTCAATGCTACTTTCCTTTTGCATGGCATTCTGTAGTCTAAACAGGTGAAATTCTTTCTCATTGGACTCAGAGCATGAATAACTTAAATCATCATTGATTGATTCCATCATCTGTAACCGTTCAGTATAGCTAATATTCTCATGGTTGTCTACAGCATCATACAATTTGAGTACTTCCGAAATCACTGAATCAGGAGTGTAAGACATGATGTTGATGTATATGTGGAAAACTAGAAGGGGGGTGGTTGAATAGTTTTTCCAATTAAAACTTCCTTTTAAACTATTTAGATCGACTTATGTCAATCTATTTGGATGTGTATGATGGATGTTGATAAACAAGCATATAAAGGTATGTAATGAAAGATAAGAGTAAGAAGCACAAAACCACAATGCGAGTATTTATAGTGGTTCGCCTACAAGGACACCTTCCTTGCCCTACTCCACTCCCCGAGTCACCTACTCGAGAGTTCCTAAACACTACACCAATCTCCTTATGGCGGAGAAGCCTTCACAACGTCGGCTACCCTTTTTCCGGTGCTACGCTAACCACCGGGTTCTTTCACTCCAAGGTGAACCACACCTACACAACGTCGCCTACCCTTTATAAGGTACTAGGCTAAGTACCTAGTTCTTTCACACCAAGGTGAACCACACCTACACAACATCGCCTACCCTTTATTAGGTACTAGGCTAAGCACCTAGTTCCATTGCAATGGAGGAACTACTACCACACTACACCAACGACTAATCCCAAAGGAGACCCACTCCTTATTACAACATCATCAAGGATATCAATATCCTTGGATCTAGTACTAATCTATCTTGTACATCGAAACACACCATATCGAATGTACATCTAAGGCACCTTTCACTAATGCCTTTAGCTAGATCTTCAAGACACCTTTCACTAATGTCTTGTTGCTATATCTTCAAGACACCTTTCACTAATGTCTTGTAACTTGACTTCTAGGCACTCTTCACTAATGCCTACAATATGGACGATCGACACCTTTCACTAATGTCTTCGTCTTGACCCTTGAGACATCTTTCACTAATGTCTTCAACACTACACTTCTTAGAAGAAATAAAAGAATCACCAACAAGAAGACTTCAGTAGCCTTGATGATGAGGAAGCATGGCAACTTATGGACTTGAGCTTGCTCGACTTCAAAGGTGATGATCTTGCCTTTAAGAGGAACCTAGAAGATCACACGAAAACAAAACTACAAACATAGATCTCTTGGATATGAGGTTAGTGAGTTTTTAACTCAGGGAGAAAGTGTGTTAGAAAGGGGTAAGAAACAATGAAGAAATGGCTCACTATTTATAGAGGAAAAATTCTACTGTTCCCCGGATCCCACGGATCCCTTCCACAAGGGATCCGTCTAGTGTAAAGCTAGGGATCCGTGGGACGCTCCCCTTTACCCATGGGTATTTTGGTTATGGGTCAAGGGTTGGTGCATGGGTCTTTAGCTAGATACAATGTATCTCTTGAGTGCAATGCACCTAGTCTCATGGGTATGGGTCAAAACCATGGGTTATGGATATTATCCATATATGGTATAAGCATGATGTCATACAATGGGTTATGGGTCAAGCTCCATGGGTCATGGGCTTTGGGTTGTACCCAACTACATTCAATGTATTTGCCCAATGGTTTATGATACTTAAGTTTCTACCCATTTGTATTATCCAATATACTACATACTAATTATGTGTATATTTTACCCAAATATGTAAACACTAGTTGTTGTACATTTAGGAACATGTTTTAATTATCAAGTGTAGGTCATTTCATTTGTAATAGGTCGTTAATAAATATGGTTTATAAATGTTTGTGAAAGAAATTGATTTCACACGAGTCATGTAGTAAGCCCATGAGTCGTGATAGAAGGTTCTTCTAGAACCAAGGGAAACACCCTACTTATGTAAACACTATAAATACCCCTCCCTAGAAGGGAGAGGGTTGTTGGTTCTAATTGCAATTATCATTTTCATTAATCATTCATTAGTTCCTTCCACTTTCTCTCACTAAAACTTTCTCTCTAGAAATACATATTGTTGTGATAAGATGGTGACCTAACAAGTGGTATCAAGAGCCAAGGGATAGTTTAGGTTAATATTGATTAGATTTAATAGAAATTGCACTTAAAAACGTGTTTTAGATTGAAATTTATGGATTTTTGGACTAAATACGTGTTTCATGAGTTTCTGCTTTTATGAGTTTTGGCGAGTTAGCCACGATTTCAGCGAGTTTCTATTTGAATTTCACGAGTTCGCGAGTTTGAATTTTGGCTAGTTTTTGCTAGTTTCAAATTTGAATAGTTTGAAATTTGGCTAGTTTCAAAATTTGGCGAGTTTGAAATTTGGCGAGTTTGAAATACAGCTTAGTTTGAAATTTGCTAGTTTGAAATTTAGTTTGAAGTTTGAAATAGTTTTTGGCTAGTTTGAAATTTGGCTAGTTTGGAATTTGGCTAGTTAGTTTGAAATTTGGCGAGTTTGAAATTTGGCTAGTTTGAAGTTTTTGGCAATGAGTTTGAAATTTGGCGAGTAGTTTGAAATTTGGCTAGTTTGAAATTTGGCTAGTTTGAAATTTGGCTAGTTTGAAATTTGGCTAGTTTGAAATTTGGCTAGTTTGAATATTTGGCTAGTTTGAAATTTTTTGGCGAGTTTTGCTAATTTGCGCAAGTTTGATTTCGCAAGTTTGGTTTACTTCTACTCATCTACCTAAGTCTAATCAACCTCAACCTTAATTATCTTTCACGATCAACATCAATCAACAAATATGTCTCAACCACCATCATCTAATTACTTTCCTTACACTTATAATCAACAACAACAACAACAACTTCCACAACATCAACAATGGAATCAACAACAAGCAATTTATCAAGAACAATTTAATCAACAATATACTCCACAACATCTTCAACAAGGTATACAACGAACGCCAATGGTTCCACAAATCCTCAACAACAAACTTGGTTCTCTCAAATGTGTGAAGTCATATAAGTCAACAATCGATTCATGAAGTCGGGTCGGATACTGCCCTCCAATGCTTACACCTGTGCAATTATGTGCAATGGTCAAGTCGATTTCTAAGGTACATGGAACTCAAGAAACCTCATGGCAAGTATCTAAAGAAGGTGATATTAGAAGGACCGTTTCAAATGCCAATCGAAACTGCTCCTGAGATCCTACAATTGCTCCACCGAGACCGATACTATCACAATTGTTCCACTTAGTCGCTTAACACCGTAACAACTACTTCATCTTGAAGTCGATGAGCTTGCTATGCAACAAATACTTCTTGGAATTCCTAATCCGATTTACAAAAGTATTGATGCACGTATAACCGCAAAAGCTATGGGAACAAATTCATCTTTTGATGGAAGGCATCGAACTAAATAAGATCGACATGGAGTCTAAGCTATATCACAACTTTGATGTGTTTACCATTGAGCCTGGGAATCACTTGAATCATATTATCATCGTTTCACAAATGTGGTCAATGATTTGCATCGACATAAGATTGATCTTCCAACCATTGCTATTAACACCAAGTTTCGAACTCCTTAGGACCGGATTGGCACAAGTATGTTACTTTTGTTCGACAAGTCAAGGATCTTCATGATGTTAAGTATGGGTTATTGTATGATTATCTCAAACATCATCAATATGAAGTTCTCAAAGATAAAGAAGCCCGTGGCACACATGGTTTCCTCAACCACCAATTGTCGATCGATTGCTCTCATGGCACATGGTTATCCAACTCCTTACCCAAAGTCAAATCATGCTTTTGATCAACAACAACGCCACTTTAGTTATGCTCCACCTACACCTTCTCATCAACTCACACCAAGGAGATACTAACACCGCATACCGCTCAAATCAATGATGATCAAGTTGATGCCTTTGAAGCATTAAATCATGGAATGGCCTTTATTGCTAAAGCCTTCTCCAAGTTCTCTACTCACCAAACAATCGCCTTCGCTCATCATCAAATCCCAAAAGTCACGCAGCTTATCCAAGGTGGCAAAGTTGAGGTTCGTAATGTAACTAGTGGTCGCCGATGATTACAAGTGGGTATTCGCACTCGGGAATGGTCAAACATCGCAGGGGATCGGGTAATAATAATTTCAAGAGAAATATTCAAGTTGTGGAAACAGGAATTCACCGCTGTGGATCTACTATTCGTTGCTATAATTGCAAAAAGCAAGGACATCTTGCTAATGCTTGTCCCGAACCACGAACCGAGGAGGAGATTACTATAAGCAAGTCATGCCGATGGCATATAAGGATGAAGGTGAGGGAACTCGGTGAAACTCAACAAGGTTTTATGGCGTATACTCTTTCGATGATGAATATGAAGATTTGGAAGCAAATGTCGCAGCTTGTTTTGATGGCAAATATGCAAGAACATCATATCACCAAACAATGAATGGACCGGTCTATGACACAGACGGTCTATCTCGTGTACCGACATCGATATATGCCTCATAAATGCAATTGTGTCTCAGATCGATCCGATGAGTAAAGAATCGTTCAACATGAATCATTATTTAATCATAATGAAGTTGATCAAATTAACCCGTGGTTACATTTGATGACCTAAGTGATGATGAAAATAATGAGCATATTGAACAGTGAAGCAATTCATGGTCCGATTCGTAATATCCGAATTCATTACTTTCGCCATTGCAAGCCAAAACCGAAAATGTAATGAGATAAACCAAAACCTTAGGGTGAGATTACTTCCTTGATCACGAACTTGAGAGTTGTCGAAAACGAATAAATGATTTTGAAACAAAACCATTCGAGAAACAAGTTTTGAAGTGGCCTTTCAAAATCTTACGTTAACGAACAAAATCTTCAACATCAAATGCATGAAATTGTTGCATCAAATAACGAAAAGATTTCTAAAATTGAACAAGAAAAGTCTCGAACTTCGAAAAACATTGAAAATCTTCAAACGGAACTTTCAAATACTAAACAAGATTTTTCAAAAGTCGGTCAAATTTTTCTCAATTCAAGAAGAAATCTAAGAAACGATTGATGATCAAATCGAGGAAATTCTTCGATTGGAAAGACGGTTAAAAGATTTTGGCATGTTGTATATAAGATTGGTCACCAAGAAATGATTGAAATGTCAACTTTACTCCGAGTCCCGATGACTCAAAACGCTTTGCTCTTGGGTATAATCACCCACGCTTTCTTCACACGCCTCAAGGACATGCCCAAATTGTATAGTGCTCAATGTCTTTAGATCCAAGCATGCAACTTGTTGTATTTGATTGTGAGGAACAATGGGCACAAGATGATCAAGTCGCTAAACATGCGACAAAATGGAATTTTACCATATGATTACACAAGAGAAAATGCGTCTTACAAACTAAATGTCATTTCAACACCATCGTATAATCTTTCTCGAATTAACCGAGGCATCTTGTGTTGAAGGCCCTGCTCACAATGTTGCACAAATAAATGGTCCTTACCGTCCTCTTGCAAAAGCAACTCATTGCCAAAACTCCTAAATCTTGTTTAGTATTACGGTACTTTCAAACATTTATGGAAGATATTTCGCTTTTAGAAACGGCAATTGAGAAAAATTCGAGTTAAAAGCATCTAATTTTCAATCGCTTATGCAAGAGAGCAACGACAAATGTTTCAAACCCAAATCTCACCTCATGTCGCACATTTGCGCTCGTGTGCAACACATCGAAAGGGAACTTCAACAAGAGGTGACTTCAATGATTGAAGCTTTTAACACACTTGAAAACTCGTTTCACAAGAACAATGCAAAACCAAGATCTTCAAAATGCCTTTGATCAATTGTTAGAAGATGCTCTTTCGCTAATATTGCTTCGTGGTTATATATTGTGAATTTGCTTCGTGAATGATACCGTGTTAATCACGAGAATCTCAATATGGTTCAAACGTTGAAATGGACAATCGATGTTAAGACATGAAATTGAGAAATTAAAAGAGGAAAATGAAAAATGTTTTCACAAAATGATGATGTCCAATCTAAACTTTCAATGGAGATTTCGAACTTAAACGAAGACTTCAATGGTGTCGCCTAAGACAATTGAATCAAATTGCTTTACAAAATCACATGGAAAAGGTGTCTTTGGATCACCGCGAATTTCAAAAGTCGAATGTCTTGATGATGAAAATGCATCGTTAAAGTGTCAAATTTTCAAATATGAACAAGAGATTGCACAAGTCAAACAGAATATAAAACGATTTTTGATTCTCTCAAACTGCTCGCTCAAGCGCCAAAAGAACTTGATCACCATGTTGAATATACTCGACAAATGTTGGGTGACCAAGGAAGATTAAATTCCATAATTCAGATCAAAACACATCATCATTGAGCTTAAAGAAAAGCTAGCTAAACAAGAAACTAGCAAGTCTAGTAAAACAAAAGTGATTGCTCCCGGCATGTATATAATTGATAAAACTCGTGGAACTAATTTGCTTTCTTCCACTTCTACAGAATAGTTGCGTCTACTAATGTTAGAAGATCCGAGAATAAGAGACAACAAGAAAATACTAGGATCTCGCAACATAGAAAGAGCACTCGTCCGACATCGTAAGTAGAAGTTCATCTTAGGAAATCGAATAAAATCATGTTGCATCCGCTTTAGATTCAAATTTGGCAAATTGTAATTCTAATGTCGATGTAACGAATGATAAGTCCGTAAACGCTTCAAACGTTAATGCTTCTTGTGTTTTTGTCGTAAGAGTATGATGTCCGTAATCATGTAAAATGTGTTGCAAATTCTCCGTTAGCTCGCTCTAAGAAATCTATTATTGGCCCTCCTCTAGGTCCACTATAGTTGCAAAATCGAATTTAGGAAGGTGCATGCAGTAGTTTCCGAGAAATCAGACACACCCATTATCGCAAAAACATCTCCTAAGAAAGTGTACTCACCTAGTGACTTCACTAAGATCAAAGCGAAAAATAATTGGTTATGGCAACAATGGTTGCGCAGCACTCAAGTTTTAAATGGATTCCTAAATGTGCAAATGTGTAACACTAACATAATGGAACCCACTAACTCTTTGGGTTCCACCGCTTCTATCATACCACCCTCTTTGTCTTCTTGTGTTGCGGTGATTCAACTCGCTCGTGGATTGTTGATAGCGGATGTACCCGCATATGACAGCAATCTAAAGCTCTTAGTAAATTTTGTTTCAAAGTTCATTGGCATCGCCGATTCGGAATGATCATTTTGTCGCAATAATGGGATATGGAGATTATGTTAATGGAAACATAGAGATCACCGGGTTTATTATGTTGAAGGTCTTGGACACAATCTTTTCTCGCTTGGACAATTCGTGATGATGATTTGAAGTTGCGTTTCGCTCCAAAACATGTTATGTACGTGATTTGGAAGGTCATGATTTACTCACCGGCAATCGGAGCACAAATCTTTATACGATTCCTATGTCCGATATGATTGCATCTTCACCGATTTGTCTTCTCTCAAAAGCAACTTCGACAAAATCATGGTTATGGCACAAAAGGCTTTCTCATTTAAACTTCAAAACCATGACTGAACTCGCTCGTCATAAGTTAGTTGATGGTCTTCCAAGGTTCCGATACACCAAAGATCATTTATGTTCGGCTTGTGAACAAGGCAAGAGCAAGAGATCTAACTTTCCCTCAAAACCAGAACCAAGTTCTCAACATGTTCTTAATTTGCTTCATATGGATTTATGTGGCCCCATGCGTGTACAAAGTATGAATGGCAAACGATACATTTTCGTTATTGTTGATGATTATTCACGATGGACTTGGGTCTATTTTCTCCGCACTAAAGATCAAGCTCCAACAATGATTATCACCTTCTCACAAAGATTCGTGTTCAACTCAAAAACACCGTCCGCATTATAAGAATGCATAATGGAACTCGAATTCAAAAATCAAACACTTCGTGCTTATTTTGAGAAAGTTGGAATCACACATCGACCTCGATTGCTCGTACTCTCGAACAAAATGGTGTTGTTGAAAGACGAAACCGAACGTTAGTGGAGGCTGCTCAACGATGTTGATTCTCTCACAATTACCGGATTTTTATGGGTCAAGTCGTTTCAACCGCATGTTTTACTCAAAACCGCTCCATCATTCATACACGCCATAATAAAACTCCATATGAGATTGTTCACAACCGCAAACCCGATATCGATATTTTCATGTTTTCGTGCATCGTGTTATCCGAAAATGATCGTGATGATATTGGTAAACTTCACCAAAGTCGACATTGGAGTGTTCATTGGTTACCGTGAAAATTCGAAAGGATTTAAAATTTGGAATCGTCGAACTCGACAAATGATGGAAACCGCTCATGTCAACTTTGATGAGCTTACGATATGGCTTCGAGCAAAATCGCTTAGGACCCGCATCCAACCGCCTAAACTTTCCTTCTTCATCACTGTTCCACCCATGGAATTCACTCGTCAACAATTGGAAACTTTGTTTGCTCCTCCGCTTGATGAGATTCCCGAAAGTAGTGCTCGGATGTATCGATTGCTTCACCGCACACCCCGATCATAATCCAATACCCGATACACCGCTCCAACAACAACAATCGTTGCACCAGATGCACCACCGAATGATTCTCAATCAACAAGAACACATTGCATCCAACACCGACACAAACCGATGAATCACAAAATCATGAAGTACCCGCACCGCAGATTATGACGGAAATGCTTTTTCAATCCATTTGCTCGGCCCAACCATTCCCGACATTGGCGAGTCATCTTCACGCAATTTGGATCCGTCTAATATGCATGCAACATTCAATCATCACCCTTCGACACATAAATGGACAAAAGATCATCCCTTAGTAAATGTGATTGGTGATCCTTCCAACCCACCATGACGAGACAACGACTTCACATCGATGTTGAAACTTGTGTTTATGCACTCACCGCTTGTCAAGATGAACCACGAAACATTAAAGACGCTATGACATATGACAATTGGATTGAATCAATGCAAGAAGAGTTGAATCGCTCAAACGTCTCAAGTCCGGGAACTTGTTCCAAGACCGATGGGATTTATGTCATTGGACTCAAATGGATCCGAAAACAAACCGGATGTCAAGGCAATGTTATTCGCAACAAATCTCGCCTTGTGGCTAAAGGGTATTCTCAAGAAGAAGGAATCGATTATGAAGAATCGCTTGCACCAAGAGCTAGGCTTGAAGTCGACGGATATTTTCGCATATGCCGCACACAAGAATATCACGGTTTATCGATGGATGTGAAACGGCGTTTTAAATGGTCAACTCCGTGAAGAAGTTTATGGGTCAACCGGAAGGATTCGTTGATTCGATCATCCTAACTACGTGTACAAGCTCAAAAGGCTCTTTATGGTCTTAAACAAGCCCCACGGGCATGGTACGACAAACCGTCAAAATTTCTTCTCGCTAATCGCTTTACCAAAGGAACTGTTGATCCAACATTTTCATTCAACGTCACGGGAGGATATTTTAATTGTTCAAATTTACGTTGATGATATCATTTTGGTTCAACACATAAAAGTACTCAAACGCTTTTGCAAAATTAATGAAACAAAATTTTGAAATGTCCATGATGGGTGAACTAAAGTTCTTCTTAGGACTTCGTGTTCATCAATCTCCCGTGGCATATTTTTAAATCACCCAAATATGCTCTTGAAATCTTAAAGAAACATGGAATGACCAGCCAGATACTTATAACACACCTATGTCTCGCAACGTCACCAAAGTCGGACGCCGATTTACATGGGAAAGTGATTGACCCTACAAAATACCAAGTATTATTGGGTCTCTCATGTATCTAACAAACAACAGACCGACATTGTATTTGTCAGATATCTTTGCTCCGCTATCGTCAAGACCAACCGAAAGACACCTCAATGAGGCTAAAAGAATCCTTCGCTACGTAAAGGGAACCATTCACTGGGAACTGTATCCGAAGGATTTCGGTTTTGCACTAATCGCTTTTCAGATGTCGATCACGCAGGTGTTTAGATACACGCAAAAGTACATCCGTGGTGTTCGGTTTTTCGAGATAAACTTGTGTCTTGGCAACAAAGAAACAAGATCGTACATCCATGTCATCAATGTATGTAATACGTTGCCATGTCAAGATGTCAGTGCTCGATAATTTGGATGAGATCACAACCGATGGACTACGGCTTTGTATTCAACAAGATACCAATGTATTGTGACTCCAAGAGTGCTATTGCCATCTCCCCGCAACACGGTTCAAGATTCCAAGTCAAAGCATATCGCTCTCCGATATCATTTCATCAAAGAGCATGTCGAAAAGGGTACAATTGAATTATACTTTGTGGGTACTCAATACCAATTGGCGATTTGTTCACTAAAGCTTTGCCACCCGCAAGGTTTCATCGAGCTTGTCCATCAAATTGGTATGCGGTGTTTGACTCGTAAGATCCGAATCTTTACTCAATCGTTCTTAAAACGTCAAACACCAAAACATCTTTCTTTGTAAATACATATTTCAAAAACAAAATACAAAATATAAAATCTTTCAAAATCCAAAAGATTTTTTTATAAAAAAAAAAAAAAAAAAAATTTGACTTTGAAATTTTTACATAAACATTCATTGATTCTGTTTTTCGCTTAAACCTTGAGTTCGAATTTTCATAAGCACAACAACTGATAATATGTTTTACAACGTGTATTAATCTGATTCAAATTCGCTCAAGAAGGCTATCTCTCAAATATATTTCAGATTTGAGGGGAGTACTTTGTTCAACGAAAACAAAATCTTATTCCACGAAAGGACCCGTGGTACGCTTCAAGGCCTCAATCCTAATTAAAGGAGCGAAAGCTTTTAACTGCCTTGCAACAAAAAATCTTTGTTCGAATCAAATGTTCTTGAAATCCATTTCTTCCCAAATGAATTTTCAATGCCTCAAAAGCATATTTTAATCAATATGTTTTCAAAACAACATTCATATGCTATTTTTGAGGGGAGAAATGTGATTAAAATTGATTGATCGTAGTTATGGAATCTCATAACGTGCTCGACTCGATATCACCAATGAATTGACGAACTTTGAAATGTCAAGAATCGAAAAGACTTGTTTCAACGAAACTTGTCTTAGTAGAATGTACCAATTCGAGACACTCTTGATTGACATGAACTTTGACGGGTCAAACCTCCTTTTCAAGGAGTGTTTACATCTTCAAGATAGTTATTAGAGCTAGTTGTCACCTAAAAGTCGATAATGGAACTCTCTAACTATACAACGAACGTGTCTCGCAAGGAATTGTCTATCAAGAGTCGATCAATTCAAAAGTGCGAGTCTTCACCTCACCGTGCGATTTCACCAAAACTCATAAGCACATGTGGAGGGGAGTATTTTCGAAAAACCAAAACTCTCAAGGTGTTACCAAAACATGTTTTTCATCATAAACATCTTGAGAGATTTTCAAGAAAAGGTTTTGTGGCAACATAGGATAGTCATGGAGTTAAAAGGTGACTAAGTTTAGAATAAACGTCCTATGATCCGCCAGAGTCGGAGGGATCTACCCAAGGACACCACAAATAGTTAGTATTTAGAAGTCCTTAGGTATGATTGAAAAGGAGAAATGAGAATCGGAGAAAGAAGGAGTTGAAGAATTAAAAGAAAAGTTAAAGAAAAGGGTGAAAAGAAATAGCCTCCAAATTATTCAACTTAGGCGTATAATCGGGTTCAATTCATATGCTACTTGGTTGTCACAAGATGACACCGGTATTGAAGACAAGTCGTCATGGACCCAAAGGACGCAATGCACTAAACCTTCTAAGCCACTCAAGTTCTCTCAAAAGAGCTTGTTTCATTCTCACAGGAACCCTACGTAATCTATCGACTCTCTTAGAGATTGTTGGTATTGAAGAAGGAGACCTCTCCCTAGTCTCCGCCAGAAAATCAAAACGCACTAATCGAGTCTAGAGCCATGAGATTCATCAAAAGATCTCTTAGGAACACTTATATATTTCATCACTTGTTGTTCAAACAATAAGGACACAAGTGACATTTTTCCAGAGTCCCACGCAGATCTTAGCAATCGCCGTAACATTTATGAGGGATTCACAATTGTGATCCTCGGTGATTGAATGGAAATTTCGCCTGTGGTCAACATCAAACAAACCGACAAAGCAGTCACTGTAACTCCTGTGGGTTACGCTTAGTGTGTCTCAAACGGTCTACGTCATGGGGTGATGCTTCGTGTACCTCAATGACTCATCCGAATCAGAGGTGTATTTCGGTACATCGTGTTATCTCACTTGTGGGACTCCAGCTCAGAATGCCTTTGTGAGAATTAGAGATGTGTTTTCACACTATGTCGTTAACACTTTCAAGTTCAAACTTGTAAGCTACCGGATTATTTCTAACCCATGTTTTATGTTTTTCTTCTTATGGATGCTCACGGTAGAAAAGATCGCAGACTTTTCACATGCTTCTACCAACATCAACACTAATTGAAAGTTCTCTCAAAAGCAAAGAAAATTTCGTAAAGATTCTACATCAAAGTCAAAGAATCTGCAGTTATGAGATAAAGATCAAAGTTAAAGATGTTGATAAAGGCGATTTCACAACCGATCACAACAACAAGAACAAAGAACAAAGATGCAAAGAATCAAAGACGCCACAAGCCATGAACGCCAAAGAAGTTCAAGACGCCAAACGACCTAAGCAAGACAACAAATGATGACCAACCCTTAGGGGAGATTGTTAGGAACATGTTTTAATTATCAAGTGTAGGTCATTTCATTTGTAATAGGTCGTTAATAAATATGGTTTATAAATGTTTGTATTGATTTCACACCATGTAGTAAGCCCATGAGTCGTGATAGAAGGTTCTTCTAGAACCAAGGGAAACACCCTACTTATGTAAACACTATAAATACCCCTCCCTAGAAGGGAGAGGGTTGTTGGTTCTAATTGCAATTATCATTTTCATTAATCATTCATTAGTTCCTTCCACTTTCTCTCACTAAAACTTTCTCTCTAGAAATACATATTGTTGTGATAAGATGGTGACCTAACAGGAGGTGGTAGAGAAGTGTCAACTTCCATATGGTCGGGTGGTTGACTTTGATGATTTCTCATAATCCAAATGAGATTATATGATGGAAACGGTGAAAAGGAAGCCGGAGTTAGTGTTGACTCAACACCTTGATTTTGTACCATTATTCCTCCTAATGAGGAGAATGTTGTCGGCGGAGGAGGATGAGATGGACTAGGAGGCAAATCCTCTAAATAGTAGAGGTGTGGTGATGATAGTGGAGATGTAAAAGAGATAGCTCTAGGAACCAATGGTGATGGTTTAGTGGAGATGATATTGTTTGGCCTAGGAGGTATGGTGGTGTTTGGCATAGGTAGTTTTGTGGGTACTATCCTTTTAGGAATTGGTTTGATTAGTTGAGAAGAAATCCTTGCATTTGTTGGCTTGACCGGAGATGATTCGGTTGAAGAAATTGAATGTACAACACGAGCAATTTTCTTGGGTGGTTCTTTGGTGGATAAGTTACTACTTGGAGTTTTCCTCATGATGAGATGATTTCAAGAAGTTTGTAAGGGTTTCTTAAGTCTAGAAAATTAGGATGAAGGTGATGACTATGGAGGTCCTAACAATGTGGTTTATAAAGCAAGAGATTTGGCAAGTGCATTTAAGCCTTAAGCCACTAAGATTCATTGGAATGTGATGATTAACATGCACAAGAGGCAACTTCAGAGTTTGTACTGATCTAGGAACTCATTTAAGATGAGATGGAGTGTTTGAGTTAGAAAGATGAGTTGGAATGATTGTTTTAGCAAGGTTTGACATAATCTGTCACCCGAATCCCACGGTTCCCTCCAACGAGGATCCGTCTAGGCTAATCCTAGGGATCCGGCTCTCAGCAGCTATGAAAGAGTAGAAATGATGTTTCTAAGGTCTAAGATCTATATCTTCTTGAGTGTTTCAGTCCTCCTAAGTGTTTTAAATGAAGAGGTACTTGAGTGATGTAGCTAATGATTGCCTTTTATGGAAGAAATTGGAACTTTCATGAGTACCAATGAATGAACAAGGATGACACTAAAGGTTTTGAGAGTATCAAGTGAACCTAAATGATCCTAGAGATCAAATAGTGACTTAGATTAATGCTTTGGAGAATATCCTAAAGGCTTAAGATGGAAAAACTAGAGTTTGATCAATTTCGATCAATTTTGACGTAAGGATGATTATGATCAATTTTGCTATAAAAGATTTCCAATGTTTAGATATGAGGAATCATGTGAGACATGATGTGTGAGCTTGAGAGCGGAAGAGTAATGGATTAAAATGAAATGATAGATCAACAAACGTTTATGAGTGTGATCTAGGTGAGTTATGTGTGAGTAGGAAGGATCTACTTAACTTTGATAAGGACTTAATTTTCCTTAAGACACTATGTTTAGTTTAGTGTGAGGTGTTCTAAGGATATGTTTGAAATACAATGCTTGCAATTGCATTGTTTCTTAGGATCCACGGTTCCCTAAGTGTAGGGATCCGTCTAGCACAAACTTTGGGATCCGTCTATCACGCTAGCGACACCTTTACTAAAGGCATGCAATGATCTTGACAATGCATTATATTCCAAGGTTAGTTTAAAGGGATTCTAACACTAAGATATCAAATGTAAGATGTTTTATTTCATGAGTGAAATTAGATTACATTGATAAAGCACGAGTACAAAAGGATTGATCCTATTTGAAATACTACTAAGTTCCTTGAGCATTGTCGCTAGAAGGATCATCAAATGGTTGATGAGTGTTGGTGGAATCAAGAATGAAGAAATTCTTCATGAGAGATATGTTTAGCGGTTCCATCATCTTGTTCACAAGTGCGTACAACGGACTTTCAAATTGAGGATGAAAGTGCATAATGTTGTGATAAAGACGCGTCAAGAACATTCCATAAGGGATGAGTTTATTCTTGGAGCTTTGAAGATTTACAATTCACCTTGCAAACAAATAGGCGAGATTGTATGGTTGTTGTGTTAGCAAACAGTACAACATGTGAGCACAACAAGCGGGAAGGATTTCTCGTTTTCCCCTAAGAATCCAAACATTTTCACATAGGATGACAGCAAAGGACTTGTACTCTTCTCGGATATCCCGTGTATGGATAATGTTGGGATTGGAGTGGTGGGGTTTGCATATTATGCGAATCAAGTCTTCCGGGGAAGGTGTGCGAGAACAATATGGGCTATTTTCTTCATGAAAGTTGAAGAGTGAATCAAGAGACCAATCTTCGGTGAAGGCACATTGTCCATGATTAGGAATTCGGAGGATGTGAGCAAAATGCCCAAGGGTTAAAACAAAATTTTGGTTTTTGATATAAAACCAAAGAGATAGAGAGCGATCCTCGTTACGAACGAGTTCAACAGACGGAAGAATTCCATAATGAACCTTAGACATATCTTCGTTGATTTCAAGAAGACATTCTAGTCCTATGGCTCGGAAGGAGGTATTGATACCTTCTTCGAATTGTAGAGAGGTGTCTACAACACGTCCTTCGTGGAAGGACGTTTTCGAGATTATTGAACCCACTGACATGATTGCGGTGTGTTGGGCTCAAGGGAGATGTTCGAGTGTAGACGCTGAGTGGTGAAAAATCAAACTCATATTCATGCGTCATAGTTGAACGCATAGAAGTGATGAGTTAATAGGAAGTGATGTTTGTGGTCAACCAATGATTATCTAATGTTTTTACTAGATTTTTATTAATAATGGTTTTTAATACCAATGACACTTAACTCACTTATGGTTTTGACATTCTAGTGGAATATTACTTTTAGAAAGAAAGTGGTTTTTGATTTACATGAAAACTGTTTTCCAGTAGGACGGATCCCACGGTTCCTTTTCAAAAGGGATCCGGCTAGTATGTTTTCCGGGATCTGTAGATGTGTAGTTACAAAATCCG